>CM067060.1:38404395-38783163 GCA_033980235.1 Diadema setosum
ATATATATATATATATATATATATATATATATATATATGTTTATATATACACATATACATATACATGTATATATATGTTTATATAATGAAATATACAGATATATATATATATATATATATATATATATATATACACATATACATATATATATATATATAGGCCAACATATGATTATTCAAATTAGTGAAATTCTTCCGTCGAGGTGCTTTTTTCATTGCAACTGATTTACGTCGATGTAGGGCAATTTGTCAATCAGTTGCAACATATAATTACTCGAGATAATGATGTTGTTGTTATGTCCTTGCCCTAGTCGATCCTTGTTCTTACTCCTGTTTTGTTCTTATGGGCTACCGAGATTTGTCACGTGCGTTCATTCTTTCGGTGAGGTCAGCATTACTACCGTGAATAAATGACTATTCAAAAGGAAGAGTACAGGGCAACATCCTTTCGATCATGCTATTGTTATGTTCTTGTTCTTGTTCTTGCACTTGTCCTTATCCTTGTTTTGTTGTTATGCGCTACCGAGATTTGTCACTTACTTTCATTATTTTGTTGAAGTCAGCATTTATAGATTGAATAGATTCAGAAGGAAGAGTACAGAGCGATGTCCTCCCGAGCATGTTGCTGTTGTATTCCTGTTGTTGTTGTTGTTGTTGTTCTAGTTGTTGTTCTTGGTGTTGTTCTTATTCTTGTATTGTTGTTATGGGCTACCGAGATTTGTCTTGTATTTTTATTCTTTCATTGAGTTCAGCTTTACCTACCTCGAATGAACTCTGAAGGAAGAGTAAATGGCATTGCCTTTTCGACCTCTCCGTAGGTCAACTGTTGTTCACCAGTGGGGTCAATCAGTCCCGTGACAGAGTCCGGATCCACGGGGTGCTCCGGAACTGAGAGAAGAAAGGACAAAAACACAGAAAAACGTGTAAGTCAAATCTATAGCTTTCCCTTACATCCTTTCCCCTCTAAATATCGACCTAATGATGCTATGTAGACTTTTTTTTTTATTTTTCCATAATCTTTTATTGATACCATGTTTAAATCAAATACATGGAAAATCAAAATACATATAAAACTGTTTATACCAAAATCACACAAATCAACAATACATAGTTATAATCGATCAAATCAAATCAAGTTGTGCCATTAGCGAGCAATACATTCACAAAAAAACAAACAAACAAACAAGCAAACTTTGACCCGGCCATCTCAAACAAAACACTTAAATGGGATCTATTCCCCATTTGTCTCCCCACCCAGTAATGAAAAACAAATGCCCCCACCATTCTCTTAACCTCTTCTACCCCACCTCCCTCCCTGTGGACATCTGGCTCCGGGTAGTCTTCCATACTAACTTTATACTTCAAGATTTTTCTAAAAATCAATATCTAAATTTTTCTTTAAATTCATGCTAATTTCCCTTCCTCTAATCTATCTTCTAAAGCATGATTTTTTTTTTACTTCATTATAATTACGAAGGCGGCTGTTTATATCATCTGCTTTTAAAATCCAATATCTAACAAGAATTGAAATATGATTTAATAGTTGGTGTTTTCCCTTATTGCACTCCTTCATCCCGAACAGAATTTCTTCCTAAGTACAGTTTCGTAAATCAACATCATCTAACGTTCTCCAACATCAATCCCAGATTAATTTCGCTTGCTCGCAGGTATAAGACAAAATGTTGATGTTTCTTCTGCTTTTTCATATAAAGAACATAAATTATTTGAAACTAAATTAAACCGGGGGAGATGATAATTATTTTGTTTATACAATACCATGTACCAGTTTGAACTGAAATTCTCGCAATCGGCTGTTTAATGTACATTGTCTTGGCCTTAAATGTTTTCTATTTTCTTCACGGAAATCACATAGTTTTGTTTAATTCTATAACTCTTTAAAAAAACGAGTGAAAATGTTCTCTCTTGATGGAGTGAATAACATAATGAGTGAGTTTAGAGTGAAGTTGGAGTGAATTTTAAGTGATAATGTTTATCAATTTTGGAGTGACTTTAGGGATCACTCAAAGATGTTTGTTTTCATTCTTTTTTTTCGTTTTTTTTTTTTTGGGGGGGGGGGGTTGTTGTTGTTGTTGAGAGTATCCAAAACCGGTACTACACTTTTAATTCCTATAAGGAATTGGAAATATATATGTTTTGATTTTAAATTACTTATATTATTGTTTTTCCTCCTATAATGAAGCAATTTTCCGAAATGTCCTGTTCTTCTTCTCTAACATTTCTCCTCCGAACCATCGGTATATATCTTTATAATATATATACTTTCACGCTGAAATGTATTTTACTCCTAAACCCAATTCTTCTACTGTAGACTGTATAATGATATCGATCAGTATGTCTTTAGAGATATTCTTTAACGCTGAAATGTATTTTACTCCTAAACCCAATTCTTTAACTGTAAACTGTATACCGATAATGATCACAATGGCATTATCTCTTTATATCTTCCACATGTTTTCATTGCCCACCTTGAAAGTAGAATCTTCCTGGGTCCTTCTCCTCGATCCAGGCCTTAGCCATCTGCACTGCCAGAGTTGCGTTGATAAGTTGATGCTTTCCAACGAGACCAACTTTGAGAGGGTTGCCCCGGAAGTCATTGTGTTCGATTGGCAAACACACACGAAGAGTTGCCTGATCGTGACAAATATGATACGTTTATAAGTCTATGAATAATGGTATATGTGCTGATGAAAATTCATTCTCTCTCCGTTAAAACGCAAAATGGTACTTGACAATGGTCGTACTCATTAAAAGTCATGATTCAAGGTTTGGGAGTGACAGGTGTTCGGTAATACTTCGTACTCAAATGACATAATCAAACCCAATTACCATTAAAGCGTAATGATGAAGGAAAGACATCCAAAATATCGTGTTAGAGTATCTTCATCTGTTCATGACCAAACGTGTTAGGGTGGGATAAACAAAATAAATACATTTCACTGGAAAATAAGTCTGCAGAAGAAAAGCTTTTTAGGTTGTTGTTTTTTTTTCTCTCTCTCTCTCTTTGAGGGAGGAGGGGAATTCTGCTTGATGTATCATATACATATTACATGTATATTTTGATATATGTTTTTATACATATATATATGTATAGACACATATCCAACACCACAGCCACGTCTCTGTGTAAGTTTTGCTGCCAATACATACATACATATAAACGGGGTTTTTTTTTTGTATTCTATATCTATTTATTCATTTAGGGCCTATATTGTGTTTTTGTTTCAAGGACTTCTCCTTAACTCAGACGAATACTAAGTCCATACCCCTTTTTCAGCAGCTCTGCGGACCAGTACTTGCATAGCCCCAGCGTCCTGGGCAACTGTGAAAGCAGGTCGCCCATTCTATGTGAAAATGATGTAAAAAAAATTATTATCATTTCAAATTGTAATTCGTTACAAATGACTCTGTACAGATGACTCTGTGTCGCCCCGTCTTCTGAAGGAGGTAGGTCACGATTGCTCTTTTTATGCTAGAAAATGCAATTATGAAAAATTCCTATAAATGTTTTTGTTACATATTATTCCATTACTGTGATATCACAATCTGCAATTACCAACTTATCAAGTGCAAACAGCACATAATATGGAAGATTAGTCGCTTTCTCAATGGCACATAAGCAATATAGTGCAGACGATTTCCGAACTTTGAAAAGATCGTTTTATTTACCTTTAAGCTTCACTAATGTGTTCTACTAATATCTGCCTTCACTGATATATATATATATATATATATATATGTATGTATATATATATATATATATATATATATATATATATATGTCGCCATGTCTTTTGCTAAACGTTTCAGTACTTTAGCAATGATTGACAGATGAGGTCATCTGAGGAATATTGGTTTGGTAGGATTTTTTTTTGTGGGCGTTCCCAAGTAATCTGAAGAAAAATAGAAGAAAAAAATCGTTAAAAATAGAAGAAAAAATCGTTAAAAATATATGGAATGTTTCTAGATATTCGTTTCACCACAAATGTGATGTTGAGGGTATCACAAATCAACACAAACCAACATGCATTTGGATTTCAGGGGCCCTTTTAAACTCTCACATTTTTGTTTTTTTCTTACGTAGGTTTTATTCTTTTATTTTTTTTCTCCATGAAAGTCCTATACAATACACTATTTCATTTTTCTCTTTCTCTCTTCCACTTTCTGTGCAATAGATTAAGACCAACAAGTCCTATCAATCCCATATTTTGCACATTTTATAAAATATCAACTATTTCTTCCGACACCATCTTGGGTAGATGAATTAGGGTCAAATATTAAAAGTGTGTAATCCTGTATCTTGGTGAATACATGTACAATCTTTCCCATATTTTGCAAACGTAAGGACCATGTTGCAAGAATCATTTCACGAAATAACATTTTGCTCAGATGCCATCTTGGCTGTGTAAAGTGGGGTCAAAGGTCAAATATCTTTACTTCATTCTGTATCCTCATTAGCGTTTATGGTATCACCGCCATATTTTGCACACACATGGGCCTCGACAGATGGATCATTTTGCAAAATAACGACGCTTTGGTCACCCGTCATTTAACCTGTGCAAGTGAGGCTCAAAGGTCAAATATTCTTTATTTTGTATCTTGCTTACTAAATGCGCAATCGGGGCCAGAATTTGTACATATATGGACCATGTTACCTGGATCATTTCATAAAACAACGACTTTTGACTCAGACGCCATCTTGGCTGTGCGAGATAGGGTCAAGAGTCATAAGTATACTTTGTCCTGTATCTAAATTGGTGATTACATGCCCTATCACTTCGATATTTTGCACGCATTAAGCCCATGGGCATGCCATATGGATCGTTTCATGAAATAACAACTTTCTAAAATCAGACACCATCTTGGCTGTCTAAAGTAGGGTCAAGCATCAAACAAATTTCGTCCTGTATCTTGGTAAATACATGGCATATTGCCCCCAATATTTTGTACAGATATAGACCTTGTCAAAAGGATCATTTCTTAAGCTAACGTCTTTTTCCTCAGACGCCATCTTGTATGGAAAAATGGAAGTTCAAAGATACAAAATGTTCGTTTTGTCTCTCTGTTAGCATATGCCCTTTCCATTTTAAAGGTTCTGTCTACCTTTTGAAAGAGTGATTTGAAAAATGTTCAAGATATCCCATTTGATGCTGTGTAGGTCTGTTGTATCATAAAACATCCTATCATATATTTTTCGCAATAAAGCCTAAAATATAAGGAGATATCAGTATTTTTCTCATTAAACCATAACTGTAGACGGTTTAGTCTGACATTTTTTTTATTATAACTATTGTTCACATTTTGTGTATTTAACAATATTTAACATTGATTATACAGATTCAAATTTTTACAGTGGTTATTTCAATCCCAAACGCACATTTTGGAAATATCTTAAAGCACTAATGCTGGGTTTTTGTTGCATCTGTAAATGATAAATTATGCCTTTAAATCTGTAGGCATGACAGGTTTGATTCCCTTTTCTTCGACGAGAAACTAAAAAATCACATGGCTATTCCCCCTCCCAGATGGAACAGATAGGGTCATCTGAATCGTGGTCTGGGCTCAAAACACTTCATTTTCCATACATCGGATCACCTAATTTGTCAGGCTTGACAAATTCTCGGTTTTTTTTTTTTTTTTAATTGTTAGATCATGAAATCCGGAAGTGTCCCCCCCCCCCACACACACTTTTGAAAACGTGGCGCCGGCGGCGATGCACATGAAAGATCGTTATTTCGCCCAATGACTTGTCATGTGAATAGGATATAGGACCTCTAGTCCAGCGGATATAGAGCACATATAGGGTGAATCATGCACATTATGGTAAAAGCACCATACTTGGTACACATGTACATGATGCCAATAGAAGTCATTTCTGATATGGAAGCCACTCTGATTCTGCCTGTGGTGGCCGTGGCGGCCATTTTTCAAAATGGCCGCCACGTGATATAGCAATGCTGTGTATTTTGGAAACAATAAATCCGATTGTCGTGATTCTTGTACCAAAGTATAGGTTTTGAGGGTCAAGGATTCCAATAAAATATTTTTTGAGAGGATAAAACCATGGCAACCTACTCATTAGAGGCCATTTTGAAAAAAAAAACATGGCTGCCGCTCTACATTCTATTCATATATCTTTAAAACCAATGGATGCATCTTCATGATTCTGGTATATGTTTTTGAAGTTCGGTAATTTAAATGGATACATCTTTTCGTGTACATACAACCATCACATCCTATGTTTTGGCCGCCATTTTAAAACATGGCCACCACAATATATACTATACTGCACGTCTTTGAAACTACTTGGGGTCAATGATTTTAAACAAGCATTTGTTGATGAATAGAACTAATACATTTCGTTTTCATGTCCATTTCGATAAATATGACTGCCGCACTACATAGAGTATGCACACACACACACACACACACACACATGCACACATTATATGAAGTGTGGCCTAGAATTAACGGAAACGCGAGTCTTCGCAAATATTTGCACATTTGCATTACTTTGATGCCAAAATGAATGACATACAGTTATAGAGAATTTATCTAGAAGAAGAATGACACCAAAATCATCCGTTTTTGTAAAGACGGGTCGATCGTAAATTTCTTAGCTCAATTCAACAAATTTCAGCATCGAACAAAAGCCACTGCCTTGAGAGACTAACAAAGAATTGAGGCCGCACATCACAATGTTGAATGCTTGAATAAGATTATTGTCGAAAATTGACCATCAAGTTGGGTAGTCTCCGTTGCTGAGCTTTGATAAAATAAAGTAAGAAATTAATTATCAACAAAAACATGTATAGAAAGAAAAGTACTCAACCAAATTGGACAATTTTGTTTTGGTTTGGAAAATTATTCGTTTCCGTCTTCTGAGCGGCCACCCTGTATATCCGCCACCCTCACTTGCGATATGTATTGTCCCATTGACAAGAATCGTTCACCTATTATTGGTAAATGAACCTCCTTTATTGTTGCGGCGTTTAGTTCTTTATTGTTCATTGATTGTTGTTGATTGACCATACCTCTATCACATTCACTATTCAAGTAGGTATTGAACATCACATAAGTACAATTGTTGCATACCTGAAGATAATTATGTTGAACATCAAAGGTGGAATAAATGGTGAGAATGGAATAGAAGACTTTCCCCCCAATTTTGGATGGATAGGCAGGAGAGTACAAAATAGTGTACAGTCATAGTCTCCAGCCACAAAGACGTGATTATTGCAGTCGTATAAGACTACTAATTTCTAAAGTTTGTTTTCAGTTCTTGTTCATTATTTCATAGTATGACCTTGTCAAAAATGTTACACAAAATTATAAGGAATCATAGGAATGAATCGAATGAGGTCTGACAATCCAAAACAATTATTGTTCCTGATCATCCATTGATGAGCGGTGATGAACGTGAATGCATAAATGCAGGTGCGCTTTGAAGAACGTCTTCAGTATTTCTACTGGTGCCGGTAAGTAAGGTCGATTTACTGAATATTTTATTCTGCAGTTTTATCTTCCAATAATTATGAACCTAAAATTTGTATTTCTTTGAGGTTTCCCTTAAATTCATAAATTAGCATAATTTTTCTTGTAGTTTATATTTTGGATGGGCGCTGTTACGTTATAAAATTGTATTGAAATGCCCACCGTCCATTTACCAGTCCTGTAGAAGTTGCTTTTGAATTATGAAACCCTAATCCTTATTCCATATGAAAATGCATCAAATATATATTTGTATAATTTCTTTTGGGTTAGGGTAGGGTGAAATTCAGTTCAAGAGGCTAAAATCATTGATAAAAATTAATGCATAGATCAACCATAACAAGTAATGTATTCAGAGTAGAACTACACACAGAAACAGATAATTTGATTTTTTTTTCCTTGTTCTTTACAAATTATTGTACATCAAAAGGTAAAATTCACAACCACAAATCCATTTCAAGAAAATGTTTGTCACATTTTTAGAAAAAATGTACACATAAGTTTTTTTTTGCTTTACCTCTGTTAAGCACATTTACATAAAATGATATCTTTCTTAAGTAATTGGTAATTGGGTTTATTTGTAGGATAACATGGCTTCAAAAGTAAAGCTCATTTCAACCGAGAAACCATCTCCCAGGAAAGAAACAGATTGGACCAAGTGCATCATATGTCAAGATGATGACACAAAAAACCTATCATGTCCAGCTTTGTCTAAAAGAAATGATGTTGGTATAGGATACAACTTTGGCAGAAGATCTGATTTCTTTTCATGAGGCCGATTCTTAACCCACTACGATGCAAATGACAATTAGATGTAAAGCTATAAAGATGTATTGTATAATACCTATTATATTTACTTTATCGTTTGATGTATAAGATTCAGCGGAGTTGTAAGTATCAGAACAGCCTGGTCAATCACGGATTTTATAGACATACATATAGTGTGTTTACATTTGATGTAAGTGACCCAAGAAGTTTTAGAAGTTTTCTCACACTTAGTGTCATGTTTCCAAGGAAAACATATGTACTATATTGGTTGGAAACTATGATTTTTCATTCCATGGTCCAGGGACCAGAGAAAGCGAGAGTCTGTATTTCTAGAAAATTTATAATCTTGATTAATATGTACTTCAGACATGAAATTGTGAAGATCATGTTTTTCACATACACTGTACACACAGAAATCCTATAAAGGAAGTTGAGCATATTTTCGAAAATGCTTACAAAGTTAACTATGCCCAGATGTTCCACATTAGAATACTAAAATGAGTGAACAAGTAATTGTTGACCCCTAAAGCAAACGTTTACACCAAAATCAATCCACGATGGGCATCCCGCTTTCATAACACTCGTACGCTATCGTATTATAACTGGAGGGAAGCCATATTTATTAAATGGCCGCCAAAACAAAGGATGTGATGAACATATTAACTTTGCTAAAGCATCATTATATTGCAAACCTTCACCCCAAAACTATACTTTTACACTTGAATCATGATTACATATCTTTTGAGTTCGAAGATATGCAATATTCATTATCTGTTGTATGGCAGCCATATTTATCAAAATGGCCGCCAAAACGTAGGATGAAACAATTCATATTCACTTACAGTTGAATTTATCGGAATCCTTGACCCTAAAAACATATAAGTTGGTACCAGAGTCATGACCCTTTGTCCATACGTTTTAAGGATATGTTTTATCTAGCATGGTGGCCATATCTTTTTTCAAAATGGCAGCCAATAAGTAGGTTGCCATGGTTTTATCCTCACAAAAATTATTTTATTGGAATCCTTGACCCCCAAAACCTATACTTTGGTACAAGAATCACAACAATCGGACTTATAGTTTCCAAAATACACAGCATTGCTATATCACAAGGCGGCCATTTTGAAAAATGGCCGCCACGGAAGCCAAAGGGAGAATCAGAGTGGCTTCCATATCAGAAATGACTTGTATTGGCATCATGGACATGTGTACCAAGTATGGTGCTTTTACCATTAAGTGCATGATTTTTTCTATATCCGCTGGACTACTCGCTCTATTAATAGTTCTAAAAACAACAGTAGGCCTAGACGATGTATACTTTCAAGACTTTGAAGATAGAAATGGATACAAAGCTGACGGGTTATAAGTAGAACATAATCGACATAGGCTCTAACCTTGAAGATACCGGATTTGTGCCAGGCGATTTCTTCAATGGTATGTCCAAGGTAGTTCACGTGGTCGATACCGAGTGACGTCACACCAGTCACCGTTGGAGACCTGACAATGAAAATACTCATCACGAAACTGGTGTTGTGCATTCTACGTGAAAATGGTCGATGCAACCAAAATCGCTCGGAAAAACACCACATCGTTATCTTATTTGTATGTGCCTATTCAGGAAATTATGTAAATACAGTAGAAGTGACGTGACCACTATGTCGCAGGTATTAATAAAAACGACATAGTCATAAATGGAATGGTGATTTCCTGACTCGATTATTTATAGTTCATCTCTAAAGACACATGAGGTAAATATTAAGGCCTACATGCACTAGTCTTGGTCTTAACGACTGGGTTGAAACTAATGGTGGAAAGTCCCCACTAGGCATGCATAAGTATGACATCATGTTATTGCTATGTCATGCACATTATCACTAGCAACAAATCACTAACATTTGTTTACTGTTTCATTCGTTCTATTCTCAGATCGAACAAGCAAGCTACATAGCTTCCTTTCTCAATTTATGGCTGGGCTGAAATCCGGCTTCCATTATTCAACTATTCATTGCATTCGCTTCCTGTGGCGGGACTAAAACTTGACGTGCAGTGAGCCTTATTCTAGGCCCTATCTCATAAAAAGTTGATATCAATGATGACAACTCTTGCTGGAATGGCAATTGTCAAGGTAATGACAAAAATCCAGCTTCCTAATTGGCTGTTGCTATGGGAAGTTGTCATTCCAGCAAGAGTTGTTATCCTAACATCTTTTATGAAATGGGGCCCTGGTCTGGAGAAACGGCGAGTCAGCGTTCGCATTCCGTGACGGGGCCAGTACTGACGGTGGGCAGCATAGCTGACTGACCAAATGGCACATTTCGAAAACGCGCGAAAACGTGACAGATCAGAAACTTTCACCTATCAAATGGTTAAAAAAAAAGAACAAACAAAAAACAACAACAACAACAACAACAACAAAAACCCTCAGACACAAATATTACTGCCAAGGAGAAACCTCAATGCCGGTATAACAATCTAAATTGTCTTGGAAGTCACACATCGCTAGTAATTTATTGTACTTATTTACGTAATATCGGCGTAACTGATAGACTGAAATTTTCTTTTTACATTCTGCTGTACTCTTTTTTAACGTTCCCATATATCTTAACTATGGAATCCTTGCATGAGGTAATGCACATAAAATCTTACTAGATAGATTACTTTCACTTCAAATGAAAGTCACTGTATAAATCGGTATAAGAATGTCAGTGGCAAAAATGTCAGAGACAAAAATGTCAGACGTACGAAGCAGTGTTAAAAAATACCAGGGGTAAAAAATTATCAGAGGTAAAAATGTCAGCGATAAACAGCTGGTTATAATTTCAGAGACAAAGATGTCAGAATTAATATTATGAAGACAATCGTGAGCACTGCTGCGCTGCAGACATAAACATTTAGATTTAAAACTTATTGAAATTTGCGCATTGATTACAATGGCTCTGATTTCCTAGCCTGTATACCATTTCAACATAGGATCACATGACGTTAGTAGCCCGCTTTCTGATTTTTCGTATTTTGACATCCTTTTTGCAATACGCGCGTTCCGCGCCACGTACACATTGAAAAACACGCCCTCTTTCACGAGTTTCTTTTCATGCAGATATGGTGCACGTTTCAACGGCAGTGCCCCACCCCCCGAAGGGGTTTCTCTCATACTAATATCTTTAAATCACATGATAGCATTCACTAAATTTCTCAAGATGTATGATTTTTGACCATTTTTACATTTTACTTTGTACCCCATTTGCAGTATTCAAGAAATAAAGATCACATATCACTGGGCAGTCTAGAAATTCTCGACTATTATGTCCGCTGCCAGCGAAAGATTCTGCCAATCGTTGAATCAAATTATCAAAATGCTAAAATCAAAAATAATTGTCACTTCGTTTACTAATAAATGCCTGTAAGTGAATATAGTAGAGCAGTTAAGCCTTCAAAATCATGAGAATTGTGCAACATTTGACTAAAGCGTGAAACTTTTACCAGTGTTAGTACATAAGATAAGATTCATTTTAAGATCGGGAGGTAAGTCTGATTTGACCTCTGATGACCTGCAGAGGTCAATGAACTTTAAATATCAGAATATTGATGTTTGGAGGCATTTGTGAATGATAGGCCTAGATCTTGGTTACGCTGCACTAAATATTCACGTGTACTACAAATCTTCCGATTCCACAGGGCATTGAAAGGTTTCTACCTTTGACCTCTGAAAACCTTTAGAGGTCAATGACCTCAAAATACCATAATATTGATCTGTGATGTTATTAGTTAATGATAAACATGGTTAAGATGTGCAAAACAAGCATATCTGTTTTACAATGAAATTGTATTCATATTCCAAAGAACAAAGACGGATTTTTACCTCTGACCTCTGGTGACTTTTAGAGGTTAATGACCTCAAAATATCATAATATTGATCTATGTTGTCATAAGTTAATGATAAACATGGTTAAGATGTACAAAACAAGCGTATCTGTTTTACAATGAAATTGTCTTCATATTCCAAAGAGCACAGACAGGGCTCGCCCTTTGACCTCTGGCGATCTTTAGAGGATGTACAAAACAAACATATCTGTTTTACAATTGTAGCCAAGATGGCTACTAGCACATAAAATAAAGAATAGAATAGAATAGAATAGAATAGAATAGAATAGAATAGAATAGAACAGGATAGAGAGTAAAAGAAAACAGAACACTTCATCCGTTTTCAATATGCTCAGTATTTTCCCCTTTTTGGAGTTTATGAAAACGTTTATCTTCCTTCCAGCTATTTCTTCTTTTTCTTTTTGGTCAAAACCCCCTCTCCCAAGAGGGGATTTTGACAACAAAAATTTATTCTATTGGTATTTTATGGTCATAGGAATTTATGAGTTAGACATTGGCTACGTAACTTTCCTCACTAGTGATCAGTTCCAATGGCTCTCCATCCCCAAAGTCCCGCAGCAAACTACGGGGAATGACATGATGGCGTGTTTTTACCCTCTGATCCCCAAACATAAATGATCTTCTGAGCTGGAAGGTCGCCCTCCTGCCAATTTTTTTTTTTACACTTGCAAATTTCTGCTTGGTCCCGTACCTACGGTGGGGCTAAGGGGAGGGGGGGGGGGTGGTTCTTAGCCCCACCAATAAGGAATTAATTTCTAGTGAACACCACACCCCAATATAAGATTGAGCCAATGAAATGCTTTAGGGAAAGGAAGTTTGTTAGTAAATTAGTTATAAGAAAAAGCATGTTCGAGCCGAGAAATCAGTTAGAGTGGCATGCTGTAAATGTGATGACCAATCCAATATCTATCCGCCTCTGTACAATAATATGGTCACCGGCTTGGAGAAAGTCGTAAGGAGCTTTTGGGAACTTACACAATAATGACGTTGTATTCCAAAGAGCACAGACAGGTTTCTTCCTTTGACCTCTGATGACCTTGACAGTTCAATGACCTCAAAGTATCAGAATACTGATGTTTAGCATCATTGATTAATTGTAAACATGATGATGCTCTATAGAGAGCATTGGTTGGCCCTATTATTAATCTGGTCTGGTGCATACTGAAAACGGAAAAAGCATAATTAAAAAATCGACCATTGACCCTTGCCATTGCCCCGGATCCCCCCCCCCCCCACGCTTAGAAACACACACACACACACACACACACACACACACACACACACACACACATTCCGCCGCCTCTGTTTAGGTGTACTCTTTAGGAAACTTGAACATGGAATTGTGAAGTGAATGTCACCATGTCACCGGGGAAGAAATTACACTGTATACTGCACTTGCAGATCTGTCAAACCTGTACCACCCCACCCTGGAAAAAAAAGACAGCAAGTGACAAATGCGATATATTTCTTATAGATAATATATATATATATATATATATATATATATATATATAAATATATATATATTGCGCTGGCGATTCCAATGACATATCTCAATAGGATTGATTTCTACGCCATATTTTTTTTCCAGGAAAAAATAAATAAATCGGATTTGAGTAATTTGTCGACCCCCCCCCCCCGCTAAAGAAGGACATTGGGTGTTTATATATATATATATATATATATATATATATATATATATATATATATATATTAGATGACGAAGTAGGGTGGTAATGCATTTCAGTCCAACAGTGCTATTTTATTTTATTCAGAGCAAATTTTCGACGAATACATTCGTCTTCCTCAGGGTCGACAAGAATTGTCGAAAATTTGCTCTGAATAAAAAGCACTGTTGGACTGA
The DNA here is from genome assembly GCA_033980235.1 of Diadema setosum. Taxonomy (NCBI): domain Eukaryota; kingdom Metazoa; phylum Echinodermata; class Echinoidea; order Diadematoida; family Diadematidae; genus Diadema; species Diadema setosum. Next base: position 38,418,419 of record CM067060.1, read on the forward strand.
AATGCATTACCGCCCTACTTCGTCATCTTTTCTGTACTGGTACCAACACGCGGACTACAAGTATCATTTATACATATATATATATATATATATATATATATATAAATATATATATATATATATATATATATATATATATATATATATGTATGTATAGAGCTTATATATATATATATAAGAGAAATCGTTTAAGAGGAATGATTTGAATTTACGTTTGAAGACATTTCAAGAGATGTAGTCTGATTTGTTAAGGAGCAAATCATTCTACTGTTTGCAGTCTTGTAAACATACTTGTGTCTTTAGCGAAAACTGTTCGAGTACGTGGACGGTGATAAGTAGGCCCCTTTAATAGAATTATGTGCGAACCAAGTGGTTTCTTTTGAACATGTAGTGTGTTGAAAAGTTCTTGGCAAAATTCCACGGAAAATGTGTACGTGAAAATTCCGATGTTAAAAACATGTGATAGGAAATGTAAACACTATGTGTGAACGCTTGTATGTTTCCTGCTAAACTTATTTGTCAATGAGGAAAAGAAAAGAAAAGAGAAGTCTCTCGCTTTATTGACCATGTACACCACAACACCTACGGATATCTAAGCTGGAGGTGGGTTGGAATGTCTTGTTTAGAGCACCAAACAAAGTATAGATTAATTGGCACGCTATCTTTTGAAGAGAAACAATAACAATACTTTGTTTCACACACGATGATAGCAGAAAGACAATAACTGATAATCATTCGCTCGTGTGAAATCAAGCAGAAGTTTTTCAAAACATTTCAAGAGGCATCTTGGTGAGTTACAGTCTGTGGCACGCTATCTTTTGAAGAGAAACAATAACAATACTTTGTTTCACACACGATGATAGCAGAAAGACAATAACTGATATTCATCCGCTCGTGTGAAATCAAGCAGAAGTTTTTCAAAACATTTCAAGAGGCATCTTGGTGAGTTACAGTCTGTTAAACATGTCAATATAATGTGAAAAACAAATTGAAGGCCACCTGCAATAGGCCACCTGCAATACAGTCTTGCATTTTCCGACATCACAACAACTTCACGTGAAATGATCAACACGTTCCATATTATACTCGTGATGGAGAGGGAAAATAATAAACAACAACATTTCAAGATTGATGAAGACAACAGACGGGAACTGATTCCATGTAAAACATTTTTGTAAAATACATAAACATGTATGTATTTTGATTTCTCCATGCATTTTCAGATATCATTGCACACAATCATTGCACACGTATACTTGATATGGTGTTCAGCTCACGGTGTGCGGACTGAGCACGACCCGATAATTCAGAACCTTTGCCTGAGAAAGGATTGTATCCTATTCCGCGAGTCAAAAAGAAGCTTTCTTATCATCTCGTGCATCCTGTACTCTATGTGCAATGCACCCATCATAGAGACAAGCTTGCCTTCACCCAAACTGTTTAGATATTGCCAATGGAAGACTCTGATGATCGCATACAGTGGTTGTGCACCTGGAAGAACGCTTGTCTGACCTCAGGATGTCTATCAAGTTTAGTCGTGGTGGAGATCTGTGTGCCGATCCGTGCAATGTAAGCTCAATCGCGTGCTACACTGAAGACGAAGATGCTGCCCTAGTCTTGAAAGAGATCGAGGGTCATCTAGACCAATTTCAGCAGGAGGTTACACTGAATTATCACTTGCTGGCAGAGAGTTTTAACCGGATCATTCAGGTGATATTACCCGCTGCCATATTACCCTGATTCACACATTGGATGCAAACCGGATGGCGGCCATATTGGAAACAAGCAATATTTGGGCATGGGGGCACAACTCTTGGCCAGGCCCAATTGTTAAGGAGTATCGAGTATGAAGAAGACAATTAGAGCAAATAGTAGTTCCACTCCTATTTGGAAGTGAGGTACCTAAAGATATAAAAAAAAATACCCCAAGTTGCCTGACTTAATGACCTAAACATAACTGGATGACAATAGCAAGACACAGGATTACTTTATGTGGAATGCATGTTAGGCCTCATGCAGTATGTCGTTTTCTAGATGGTCCATGACGTCACTGTATTCTCCAGGACCATGAGTCATTAATCGGAACCATACAGCCCACGAGCTCGAAACTAGGTATCCCATAGCATTGCCCATGAGCTTAACACTAAGTTTAGGCAAACCAGGCCCATAAGAGGTCCACAAGACCTATACACTGAATAGATTACACTCACTGAAATATATTATTAATCTCGTACCGTGGGCCAAGTTTTCCTCGTGTCGAGCTCGCGGACCGCACAGCTTTTGGGCCTATTATATTTGCTGTCGAGCTCATGGACCTTGTTCATCTAGTGTTTAGGTCACAAGATGTACGACTCGTGGGCTGCGTAACTCATGGGCTGTACGACTCTTGAGTTGTTTGACTTGTGACGTACACCTGATGAGGTGGGCCTGTTGTTTTCTGGTTAGCATCTTTTACCCTTCATCCAGTTCAAGGGACTTTGCCATATGCCTGTTCACATACTATTAAGCATCAACCTAAAGGTACACCTTTCCCCACCTTCCACGTTTAAGCGTACGAATTTTGTCCAGTGCAAATTGGATAATGTTGCACATAATTTCATGCAAGCTAGGCTGCATAACTAACCCAAACATAAATATTATATTTGAGGTCACTGCTATTACTGAAGACACGTAAGCTTCAATTCATTTCTGAAGTAATTCACTGGTCACATTCCTGAGACCTTTTACTATGAACCAATGCTCTGTGGAATATGCGTACATGCTTTGATTATAACGTCAAGGCGTGATTTGTACATGATTAAACTTTTAGGATTAAACCAATGAAGCCAAGCATCAATATTTGTAATCCTACACAAATTTTGATATTCTAAAAGTATGACCTCGCATTTTCCTTAGATGTCAAAGTTGGATATACACAGGGTAATGACCAATGTTCTGTGGAATGAGAAGACACTTTTATTGTAGCATAAATGCTTATAGTATAATGCATGATTGCACACCAGGTATACGGTTAACCATTGAATATACGTCAAATATCAATATTCTGATATTTTGAGGTCATTGACCTGTCTCAGTCCTCGGAGGTCAAAGGCAGAGACATGTAAACAATTTCCCTTGATGTGAGGAATAGGAAAACGATTCAGTTGTAACACAAATGAAATTTTAAGACATCGTAATGTTTATCATCAACCAATTGCACCAAATATCAAAATCTGATAATTTGAGATCATTGACCTCTGAAGATCATCAGAGGTCAAAGGTAGAAACCTGTCAAGGATCGATGGAACATTGAGGCAATTCCACTGTCAAAAAAACAAAAAACAAACAAAAAAACAAACAAACGAACAAACAAACAAACAAACAAACGAACAAACAAACAAACATATATGGTTTTAGTACATCATTGCAGTGTTTATCATTAATCAATTACAAAATATCAATATTCTGATATTTTGAGTTTATTGACCTCTGTAGTCATCAGAGGTCAAAGGTAGAAACCTGTCAGGGTTCTATGGAACATGAAGACAATTCCATTGTAACAAAAAATGAGTTTTTAGTACACCATTACCGTATTTAACATTCATCAATGACGCAAAATATCTATTTTTATCAAATTTTGAGGTCATTGACCTTTGGAAGTCATCAGAGGTCAATTCACACTTACCTCCCGATCTTAAAATGAATCTCATAACATGTACTAACACTGGTGAAAGTTTCATGCTTTAGTCAAATTTTGCATAATTTTTTCGGCTTATCAGCTCTACTAATACAAGAAAGCCTGATTTATGGATTGACTGATGCCAGGGGGCTGTTTCATAAAGCTGTTCGTAAAGTTACGAACAACTTACGAGCAACTGGTGATCAGTTCTGATGTGCTATACTTTCCAAACTTTCCAAAATTCAGCACAAGAACTGATCACCAGTCGCTCGTAAGTTGTTGTAACTCTACGAACAGCTTTATGAAACACCCCCAGGTGAGCATAGCCAAAGATATGAGGTGTGGGAATCTAGTAGAGTTAAATTGATCTCTGACGAATTAATTTCGGGAGCTGCTGTACCGACGAATTCCGCCAGGAGAAACCTCAATGCAGGTATAACAACCTAAATTGTCTTGGAAGTCACACATCAGTAGTAATTTATTATACTTATTTAAGTAATATCGGCGTAGTTGATAGACTGAAATCTCGCATTCTTTTTACATTCTGCTGTACTCTTCTTTGACGTTCCCATATATCCCTCGGATAGGACATAACATGGAGGTCCCGTGTATGAGAGAGTCACAGCTCATGCACGTAAAAGATCCCGCTTCATTCATTCATCGCAAAGAGCAGGGTGTTTAACCCGGTGAAGTGGTCCCACCTCACATCCAACTGGACCCCATGGAAGACCAGCTTAACGTAGCTGAATATGGGCTATCCAGCCATCTTCTCAGATGAAAAATGAACAAACAAACAAAAAATATATCTTAACTATGGGATCCTTGAATGACGCAATGCACATAAAATCTTACTAGATAGATTATCTTCACTTCAAATGAAAGTCACTGTGTATAAATCGGTGTAAGAATGTCAGTGGCAAAATGTCAGAAGTAAAAATGTCAAAAGTAAAAATGTCAGAGGTGAAAATTTCAGAGGCAAAAATGTCAGACGTACGAATGTCAGAGTTAACAAATATCAAGGGTAAAAAATTATCAGAGGTAAAAATGTCAGCGGTAATCAGCTGGTAATGATTTCAGAGACAAAGATGTCAAAGGTAATATTATTTAAGACAATCGTGAGCACTGCTGCGCTGCAGACATAGACGTTTAATATTAAAACTTATTGAAATTTGCGCATTGATTCCAATGGCTCTGATTTCCTAGCCTTGATACCATTTCAACATAGGATCACATGAAGTTAGTAGCCCGCTTTCTGACTTTTCGTATTTTGACACCCTTTTTGCAACTCGCGCGTTCCGGTGAAGTTCCGCGCCACGCACACACTGAAAAACACTCCCCCTTTCACGAGTTTCTTTTCATGCAGATATGGTGCACGTTTCAACGGCAGTGAACCACCCCCGAAGGGGTTTCTCTCATACTAGTATCTTTAAATCACATGATAGCGTTCACTAACTTTCTCAAGATGTATGCACATTAATACCCAATAATCTGAAGCAGATGACAATTCTGGGGACCAGCGAGCAGAAACAGACAGGCCGCAAAGGGGCGGTCTTTTTGTTGGCGGTCGATTTTATTCATAACTGAGAAAAAAGAGAGAAATATTTCGCAAGTTGGGAAGGAATGTAGTTTTGATTTTTGACACAACATTTGCTCCTGCGACAATTGCTCGCCGGTCTTAATTTATCCAAGGACATAGGGTTAGGGCAGGGTTGTGATACGGCTTTAGGTTTAGTTTGATGTGAGGATTAGGGCTTGGGTTATGTTTATGGGCAAAACTGATGCTTGGCCCTATAAAGTGTAGATATTTGATTGGAACAATCGTCGTAGGAGCAAAAGTCATGGAACCAAATCGTCTACATCTCAATGCTTATGATGGGAGAACTGAAACAACGAAAGACAGATTAAACAAGAAGGCAAAATGAAATATGGCAGAAATTGATAACGCTGGGTAAATATAAGAACAATACACTTGTCATTTTCCAAAATGAATCTAAAAGCACATGAACTCCAAAATATCACGATTTTATTTCATCAAATAATTTCAAGCTTGTTCATTTCATTTGTTGATATCTTGGTATATGTAAACAGTGATATCTTTACATCTGACATGAATATTGCTGCCATTATTCACGTATAATTATTTCCTCCGACTGCATGTGATCCTATGTTGAAAGGGTGTAAAGATTAGAATATCAGATCCGTTGCAATCAATGCGCAAATTTCAAAAAGTTTTAAAAGTTTTAAAGTTGTTGTTGTTGTTGTTGTTGTTGTTTTTTTAGTGGGTTAGGTTCACACGCTGTTCCTGCGACATTTTTGTACCTGACGTTATTACCAGGTGATTACTGCTGACATTTTTTACTTTGACATCGTTTACCTCTGATATTTTTGCCTCTGACATTATTACCTCTTGGCATTATCACCTCTGATATATTTACCTCTGACACTTTTATCTCTGACATTTTTTACCTCTGATATTTTTTACCTCTGACATTATTACCTCTTGACATTATTACCTCTGATATTTTTACTTCTGACATTTCTATCTCTGACATTTTGTACCTCTGATACTTTTTACCTCTGGCACTTTTAGCTCTGACATTATATCCTTTGACTTTTTTTACTTCTGACATGTTTACCAGGCACCATTTCCAATACTGCGCTGCACGATCTAATACAGAGTAATTGTTCCTTCAAAACAAAACCATGGAAATCGGACACTTACATTCATTTCAGCGAGGCCAATATTATGTGTAATTACATTGATACCCCCCTCTCTCTCTCTCTCCCTCTCTCTCCAAATGCTTTAAGAGAATATAAAAACAAAATCAATACTTTCACGATTTATAATCGTATCAGACTAACAAATTTCATCTTCCTCTCCTGAAAATATTGTTAGCCCAGAATATTTTCATCTACACATGGCCCCCCATTCTGGAACTGTCTCGACAGTGATATCAAAATTAATATAAACAATTTTTGCTAGTCGCGTCTTAAACGTACCCTTCATTATTATGGCAAGCATATCCTTGGGTTTTAAAAGAATGATGTAATTATGTCATTTGATTGCAGCATTGTATCATTATTTCCTTTGCGTACCTTGTTAATTTGCATTTCGTTGAGAATGAATAAAAAAATCCTGAATTGAAATGAGTTAACTACCTGTGAAACGAACAAGAGACCACAGACACGTTGACCTCCTTTGTTTGTTTGTTTTGTGTGTGTGTGTGTGTGTGTGTGTGTGTGTGTGTTATGTGAGTATGTGTGATTGTGTGTTTAGAAAATGGTTGTTTATAAAAAAAAAAAAAAAATCTCTTACCAAATAACGTTTGTCGTGTCGTACTCGCCTCCCATACCCACTTCGATGACGGCAACGTCCACCTTTATAAGACAAATTCATCAGGGCGAAGCAATTAATTACAGATCAATAAGATTTTGCAAGCTTTGTTTCATTTCAAAACTTTCTAGTACTTTTTTCTTAGGGGCAAAAGTTACCATCTTGGTGTTTAGATACATGTATAGTCACACTAAGTTGTACCCATATATGAAGAGCTCAGTTGCAAAAGGTAGTATATCCATTTTCCCATCAAAATTCACTTTTGGCCTTGATGTACTCATCTTTAGGACCTCTTTACACTTATGCTATTAAACAAAAGCAAAATTTCCAACCAGAAAGTGTTTAAAAATTACATTTAAAATTCATTTCGGTTTCAAAAGGTACCACATCCATTTTAGTTCGGTTTCAAAAGGTACTACATCCACTCCAATGACATCATAGGGAAATTGACCAATAACAGAGCAGTATTGACTTGACCCTCTAACCATTGTCTCCTCATCTAATCTGTAAACAATAGAAGTTGGCTTTGGGCTTTTGGTTTTCTGTTAAAATCACCACGCAACTCTGACAAATATCTTGAAAAAAAAAATCATCACATTTTGATCGAACAATGTAGGAAAATGAAGGAGAACTCGTTGACTTCACAAACCATTACAAGAAAAGGATCAGGGGGGAAATGGATAAATTACGTGACTTTCATGTAGTCCAACGTACTGCGTTTACTGTTAGTTGCTGTGAGTTACTGCTAGGGTGTTGAGTTTGAGTTTGAGCCATTAATTGTCCCCAAAATTAAGTACAAACACTTTGTCGTTATGGACTATGCTTTATATAAATAGCTTTACAGCTTATAAGTGTTTGACAACTAGTCTGAAAGCAAAGTTACTTTGTTAAATGTACGTAAATACTATCATATGGCATGAAATTCTGACACCCCTACCAACAGTGCTTTACGGTCCTGTGGATATCCTGTGCTATTCTATGCGTGCATAATGTAAAGTACCAGAACAGGAAAGTAGTGTCCTGAAGCTTTGAACACTAAAATAATAAATATTCTTCAAATTACATATCTTACTATTACAAAGGTACTGTAATAACAAATGTGTGTTTAGTATACTCCTATTACTCATTGGCTGTCTTGTCAGCTCCAGAATATCAGATTTTATACCCGATTTTATTTTACCTGATAAGGAATTTTCAGAATGACATTCATGTAAAGAATTTAATTACATCATTGAGAAACTACAGCACATTCAGATGCTGCTTTTCCGCCTTTTCCCTTTGAAGTCCCATTGAAAAAAAAATGAAGAAAAAAGATAGATAGATAAGATAAACAGAGTATTCTTGAGACACGTAAAGGGAGAATTCACAGAGAGAAAAATAGCAAAAAGTTATTGCAAAGAAGAAAAACAAAAGAAATCACGAGATAAAGCTCGTGAGAGAAAAAAAAAGAGAAAAGGGAAGAGAGAAATCACCCAGTGAGAATGAAAAAAAAAATGAAGAAAACAGAAAATGAAAGGGTTGATGTAGAAAGGAAATGAGAAACAATGCCTGTCGGAAAGAAAGGGGCTACGGAACCATAAAGGGTATGGTATGTTTTATCTATCCTTGTGCCTGGTTTCAAAAGGTACTGCATCTGCAAAAATACAAAAATGATTAATTCATTGAAAATAAATGTATGGACCTGATTTTCTTAGAGGGTGGTTTTAGTGTTGTATCACTTAAGGGGGAAATATCATTCCAATCTGAGGTTGCTAAATATGATCAATAGAAAATCAGGTTTTTCTCAGAACTTGAAATTATGGATGTAGTACCTTTTGAAACCGAACTCTTCATATAACATACGAATGTGAATGTACTGTTCTATTTCTTGGGCCATATCACACACACACACACACACACACACACTTATACATTCTGATCAAAATCTATTATACCTCTCGTCTTTTTTTCAGATTTACTTTTGTGGTATAGTTTAATCATATATCTAGTATCTTTACATCACTGTAGGTAGTTCATCGGCGGCCTTCCAAGTAAGGCTCTACTTATGCATATAATTTCCTAAACATGCAGCTTTCACCAACCTACAAACAATTAGATTCTCTGCTACATTTCATACTTTACAGTACTTTACTTTACTTTATATATATATATACATATATCTGTCAATGCATTATACATACTAATGTATAAGTATGAATTGTAAGTCCTTGTAGGTTTTGCGATACATATAGTTTCGGAATTTCTGTGCGTTCTCACTCAGGTATCTATGATGCAGTGTAATGCCCGATAAATAAGGCAAACAATAGGTCAAAAACGAAAAGAGTGTCAAACACCCGAGGCTCTATAATAAGCCCACTCAGTGCAGATGGGATTGAGCCAATTATCTGGATTCCTACATGTCGATGGATTATCAGGCCTGATGTTTGTTGTGTCACTAATTTCAATGTGTACTAATGAATTTATTCAAGACTTTCCAAACCCAAGCCTTGTCAAGTTACTTGTCTAAAAGTATACAAACTACTTTGTGACGTTTTGATTACATAAGTATGTGATTACTTTCATTTGAGAAAAGCAATGCAATGGAAAGAAGAACAACCAACAAACCTTCTCTTGCAGAAAAATGTAAAATGTCAAAAGCACTAGCAATTGGTAGGGTCCGATTTCACTGGCAAATACTGGGTCCTTCTCATTTATATGAGTATTCGTCTGGATCATTTTGAGGAAGTCGATCCCGTAACGAGCATAATTTGCCCGGGGGAGCGCTGCACCGCCAACGCGGATTCGTTCCCTCACTTCAACCATTGGTGGTGAACTAAAAAGAAAGAAAGGAATGTTTATGTGTGTGTGTGTATGTATATATATATATATATATATATATATATATATATATATATATATATACATACATATATATATATGTATATATATATATATATATATATATATATATATATATATATATAAACATATTTATAAATCCATCACATTTTGGTGTATATGTGTGTGTGTGTGTGTGTGTGCGTGTGTAATTCTCAGTCAAAATCCATTTACAATATTTTTTATCTCTGATCAGCTGTATAGTATCCATAGTCAAATCAAAATGATTGTTCATGTGAATCGGGGGAAAAAAGACCTGAACATGTTTTGAGCCAGACCTATCAAATCGACGCCGTCTGGACTGGTCGAAGACTGGCGCGAGCGAGTAGCGATGCAAACGTTGTGCATTTCGACAAGCCTTTAAAGGGGAAATCCAGTCCAGATATAAGTTAGTCTGGTAAGAAGGAGTAAGATATCACGAGTTCAACGGTCACAGGTTGATCGAAATCGAATGAAATATAGAATGATGTTAAGACATTTTGAAGATTCACTATTTTTTTTTTTTTTTGAAAATGGAAAATTGCGAGGTTATGGCATGGTTAGCTCACTCATTACCAGATTCATATCCACTGTAAAAGAACTGTTTTGTAGAAATTACCAAAACTTCAAAGTCCCGCAACTCCCTTATCTTTCATCCGATTTCAGTCAAATTGTTACCGTTGTATGAACTTGTCAGATTTTACTCTTTCTTATCAGACTAACTTGCACTGGATTTCCCCCTTAACACCAAAAATATGAGTACAACTTGTGTACCAGCGAATAACAAGTAAGAAAAAAAAACAAAAAAAAAAAACAGCAGAAGGATGAAGCATTATGAAGTTTATCACAAAAGAAACGTTAAGAGGATAGACATTTGAACGCATATACGGAAGAGATGATTGAAAAAAAAATAATAACATGGAAGTTCGATTGAGTGTAAAAAGCAACGCAGAAAAAATACATAAGTTTTATAGAGACAGGGCCGGCGCTGCGTTTTTGTTTTTGTTTTTGTTTTGTTAAGTTTTGGTTTTTTTTTATAAGGGGGGGGGCGATTTTTATTTCTGATACTACTTCCGGGTCGAGTAGTTATAGACCCTATACCTATGTATTCCTATGCATTAGTAGCGCCGGCCCTGACAGAGAGAAGACGAAAAATTACTGCTTAGGGAATAATGAAATATAAAGATATAAGATACTAGTATCAGTTTCTTGAAAAAAAAAGAAGATTAAAAAACCAACGTACTGATTTAAATATATATATATATATATATATATATATATATATATATATATATAATACAATGATATATGTTTTCAGTGTTGAACACTAAAATACATGAACTGATCATAGAGAGGAAAAATGTATCCTTACGTCAGAAGTCCAGTTTTGTACCCGCAGGTCCTGAGAATACGTTCAGTCAGTGCACACGTTGACCCCTTGCCCTTGGTCCCCGCTACGTGAATGCAGGACAGTGAGTTCAACACCTCCTTCTGCATGAAATCAATCGTACGTTTATTTCCTTTTGGTTACAAAATTAAAATTACGCATGGAATAGATTCAGATGTGATTAACAATTTAGCACATCACTAAAATCCCAACTCTATCGAGTTCTTTAATCACTTCCTTCTTCCGAATTGCCTTCTTTGTATTAAAATGATATTTGCATCTTCCATTGTAACAGGAGTTTACTCAGAGACACTTTCAGTTGATTGTGGCAACGTGGCATAGGTCTACCGTAAGCAAGATGCGACGTACATGTATAAGCTTCGACATGATGGTGGAGGTTCAGAAATAGGAGATTATATCAGGCGTTCACTATGACTACCTTACTACAAAATTGTGCATGATAAACATTCAACAATGCATTCTTCAGACGTAATAGAAAACTGGTGATGATGATTTCCTTGAAAGATTGTTGTAACTACCGTTATGCCGGCTCTCTCCAGGAACTTTCGTCCGTCAGATATTTTGTCATGTCTTCTGTCAGGAAGGTAAGTACCTGTAGAACAGATTAGCTTCCCCAGACTCTCCAAGAAAGTCTAGAATGCAAAAAAATAAAAAGGAATAAAAACAGGCAAGGGTAATCATTGTGAGAATAAATGTAATCCAAACAGTAATACGTCCATTGGGTTACAGCTCGTTATTGTTCGCTATTTCGAAGGTTTGTCAATCCGAAAATGAAATGGGTTTCGTTATTGACGGTTCGGGTAATTCTGATAGTTCCTTAATGCGAAAATGGGGGAAAAAAAGTTTGTATAATTTCGAAAACGAAACAAGGTTAGTTATTCCGAAGGTTCTTTGATCCGAAAAATAAAAATAATTTTGTTACAAGTTTCCCTTTCTAAATGACAATAGGAACAAAGGTTACCATTCACAAAACTAAACTTTAAGACTTTCTTCAGTGTATATCACCCCATGTGATAACTTGTATTGAAATTTCCTGTTTACTAAGTAATGTCGTGCTTCTTGGTCTGGTAGATATCATTCTAATACATTGTATCTTTATCAGCAAAAATCTTAATTCCTTTCACCGTTCACCATGTTTGATTTTCAAACTATAGGTTTCTTGTAACTGTGTAACAAAATACCTATAAATTATCTTTGTTTTAGTATTCAGAAAATTAGATATCATTCCAGAAATCCCCAACTGTAATGAATATAAATCACTATGCTTTAAATCTTATGTTGCCCTTCGGGCTCTTTCCAGTTCTCTGATAAAAAAAAAACAACAAACACACACACACATTAGAAATATTACTAATCTCAAATACACCATTTCCCTGAAAACTAGATTTTGAAAATGCACAACCGGTTTATCAAAACCTCTTTGTAAGATGTGATGTACGTCATAAATACCCTTTTCATACAAATCACAATAAAAAAAACTCTACTTGATAAGTAATTTTCCTATTACACCGTCTTTATCATTAAAAAAAAAAAACAAATCTTATCCAATTATGAAAATATCCATTGAGGAGCCAATATAGATGATGAAACATAATTTCATCTTGATAATGCATACATTTTCAACAGACTTCTTAACTGAAATTAGAGTCCACGATTTTTTAATTAAATTTAATGGGGTGCTTGGTGCAATGGGACTTTACTCATAGTTTTCTTCCTGAGACATAGAGCAACATTGCAATACATGTATCCCCATGCTAACATGGGGACCATTTCATGAAAGTTGTCAGCACTGACAAGTTGTCCGTCTCTGACAATCACCATGGTAACGGTCAGTGACCAGAGCTTCTCAGCCAGTCAAATCCACAGAATGGTTTTGCTGATATTGTCAGAGAGGCATAACTTGTCAGCGCTGACTAAAATTGATGAAACACCCTCTGTATTTCATCTAACAAAAGATGTAGTCTTGCAGAGACAGTTGTCATTCACTGCGTGAAGAACGAAGTGAAAATAGAACACATACACATATAGAATAATAAACATAATACTTTCAAGTATTTTGAATGTCATTTGACCAAAAAGGACAACACAAGGTGGCATAATAAAAAAAGGACAAAAAAAAAAAAAACAACCCCGAGATACCCGAAAAGGAACAGCACAGAGAAGAGACGAGAAGTAACGGTGAAGAAAAAGTAATCGTATACAGTGTTCAGGAGGTGGGAGCTAATGAGGGCATGTTTCCAATTGTATACATCGCAAGAATAACTTTTCTTTTTATAGGATGATTTAAAGCATTGTAATAGAGAAGAACTGCGTCTAACATCACCAGTCAGTAAGTTCCATAATTATATCTGGCCCGTGATCCCTTATGCACTTTTGAGCTTTAATAAGTTTGGGATTTCCTAAAAGATAAAATCTTTTGCATGACGGGTAGGATATGAATGGATACTAAAATTTGAAATGTACATATCTTTACACATTTCAGGGAGCTGATTGTTAGTATCGACATCGACGTAGATGCTGTAAGGATTAGAACCAACACTTGCTGTCGGGCGAAAGCTCGGTGGTCTAGTGGAGATGACGCCTGTTCGGTGATCAGGAGGTCGTAGGTTCGAATCCTTCTCGAGTATGTACGCCCATGATTTTTTATCATGGCTACTACTAATACGCTGATCAATTCAGTGCTTATTTACGTCGATGTAGGGCAATCTGTCAATCAGTTGCAATGAAAACACCTCGACGGAAGAATTTCATGAATTTGAATGGTTGTTAGTATATTTATCAGTAAATATTGCTGTTTACCATGTATGTGTATCGGAAATTTGTTAACCACAGGCCCTACGTCTGGACAATATAATATTGCACCTTTACAAAAAACAGGAACTATTCATGGCCCTCATTTGATCTGAAAATAACGATTACCTGATAAATTCTCTCATCTTCATCTCCTTGAAAATCGTGGTTGGGATGATCTGATGCAAGAATATCCATACCAGCAGCGCTCGATCGCCAAGATACCCGGAAGTTCTTGAAGTGGCTGTTAAGGTTTCGGGGAAAAAACGAGGTAATTGAAGACGAGCGTTCTTGAAATTGTCCCCTGTTTTGCTCGCAGATATATTTTTATTTATTTTTTTAAATCAAATTCGGTGAAGAGCCTCTACAATTTCGTGTCGCCAGATAATCTGTTTGATAATTCATTTGCTTTTGTGATGCAACTTCGCAAGTACGGGCTTATATTCTCATTACACACAGCGCAGTGCCACTGGAATGCAGCTGGATGGCAGGTAGCAAAATGCGCCAGTAAGGAAGAACGCAATCAAATTTCACTGCAGTTCTCCAGGAACTTTATTCATACGTAAAGTAAGTCAAAGGCTCGCAGAACCGAGATAGCATCTCATAACAGAAGAGGACGACACAACCAGTGACGGTAAGCAGGTGTGTGTGTGTGTGTGTGTGTTTGTTTGTTTGTTTGTTTGTTTGTTTTGCAATTGTTTCTCGACATAATTATACTATGGCTATGCCCATTTATACCCCTTTCATGGTTAGCAATTTCATATAATCACCCTGCGGGGCCAGTGGATACGATTGGGTGCATCCTTGAGGTATTAGTCGTTAAAAGGGTCACGCGGATGAAATTCCCGGTAAATGTAGCTTTTAAAAGGATTTTTTTTTTTTTCAGTGGCTTTAAGTTTGAAGCTATCATGTGTGAAAGACATCTCTTTTAAACTGCTGAAATCTATGAAGGTAAAATCCAAAGTAATTATCAATGGTCATTAACTTTGTTTCCGCTCTTAAACACGTTTTTCACTTTCTTTTTCTTCAGCGTTGTACCGCGCTTTTGGAAGCGACATCTTTTAAACTCTCTGGCCGATTTTTATCAAACGTGACTGGATAGCATTGCGAAATAGTTCATAATTCATAAGGATGGTTGATGATTATAGACAAAAGATTTCTCTAAGTATTTACCTCTAACAGTTTCGTCGATGGGCTGTCATCTTTCTCAAAGTAACGATGGCTAATCCGCGCCAAATCATCAGCTAATCAGAAGATTAGCCATCGTTTGAGAAAGATGACAGCCCGTCGTTGAAACTGTCACAGGTGAATACAACTATTGGATGTGTTTATAGAGAACTCATATGGCAAGTAGCATTCCTATAGGGTAATAGAATTCCATTTTGTTCGAAGGGGCACCAAGATCACAGAGGAGGGGTTCGAAGGGGTAGAGGAGTGGGGTTGGGGAAAAGAAAAATAAACCCGAATGTAGTTTCAAGTTTGCGATGGCGGATGAGGGGATGCCCAAGGGGGAAGGAGTTTTTTTTTTTTTTTTTTTTTTTTTTTTTTTTTTTTTTTTTAAGAATAATACTTTAAAGGACAAGTTCACCTTCATAAACATAAGGATTGAGAGAATGTAACAATATTAGTAGAACACACCATTGAAAGTTTGAAGAAAATCGGACAATCCGTTCAAAAGTTATGAATTTTTGAAGTTTTTGTGCAGTAACCGCTGGATGAGAAGACTACTGCAGTGTATGATGCCACATGCGTACAACAATATAAGGGAAAAATAAAGAGAATTTCACAAACTTTCATATTTTGAAAAAAGTACACATTCCCTTGACTCGTTACCAACATATGTTATGGGTAATATTATTCCCCCTGCCTTTAGAAAGAGGCAAGTCAAGTGCTCTTTTACTATTCGAAAAAAGCGAAAATATGTTGAATTTTCTTTACATTTTCTTTATACTGTTGTACGCATATAACATCACAAGCTGTGGTAGTCTCCTCATCCAGCGGTTCCAAAACAAAAATTTTAAAAATTCATAACTTTTGCATCGATTGTCCAATTTTCCTCAAACTTTCACTGATGTGTTCTACTAATATTGCTGCATCCTCCCAATCCTTATGTTTATGAAGGTGAACTTGTCCTTTAAAATTGAGCCTCTGCCCCAACCTACCTTCCCCCGAACCTCTCTCTCTCTCCCCCCCCCCCCCCCCCCCCCCCCATTGGCTTAGTGCTCCGTCGCGGGGGGATTCTATTACCCTAGGGATGATACTTGCCACGTTTGGTGAAAATCTGTCGTATATATTTTCAAGAAGATGATGAAAATGTGCCCCCCCCCCCCGAGCAAGGTTACAAGACAGCTTGAATATAAAGATTAACCCTAATCCCACCGGGTTTTTTGAGGGACTTGAAACCACGGGGGGGGGGGGGCTTTCTGGCCCCAACCCCTTCAGATCTCGTTAGTGGATCGCGCGATCCTCGCGAAAATTTGCAATAAGGTAGAGGCCAATGTAATCTACAAGACTGTATAGTTAGATTTTTCAAATTTTAATCTATGTATTTTATATTAATTAATTTATGCTAATTTAAGCATATTTTTTTTCTATAAATCAAGTAATATTTCATTTCATTTTTCATTTCATTTTATTTCATTTCCGGCCAAAGCATATAATATGACAATTGCATGTAAACAAATTAAGTACAATGTAACTTGTGCATATCCAAATGAAATGTAAATACACGTCATTTCTTTACATGAAACAATAAACATACTTTAGTTGAAGAGATACATGGACAAAATGTGACTGAATCATAACAAAGAAAAGGTCGGAAATGGAAGGGACTGCTAAATAGCCAAGCTTGTAGAATGCAGTCCCCTCGTGAGTATAATGCAACGAGACAATTATACATATTCTTTGGGAAGCAGAACATAAAATGAGTTCGCACACAAACGCACACACAGACATAAATAAAGCGGCTCTCTTACATACGCGTGGAAAGAATAAACAGGAGGTCAAAGGCCAGAAAGGGACAGGAAGACAGAGGAAAGGGCAAAGGAGGAAGAGTTCAAGGGTCGATGCCAGGGCACATGAGACTTTGGTCTTACCGAGAAGTGGACTATATATGAATAATATACTATAACGGTTATGAAATAAATTAAACAATGTAAAGACGTTAACAGCAAAGAAATCAGTTAGCAGCTTTCAAAAATGCAAATCCCCAGTAATGTAAGAATTAATAAAAATTTCTTTAATTTCAAGGTAAAATTGTTGAAACTTAAAGATTCTTTTATGCCATCGTCAATGGAATTCCAGAATTTAGGTCCAAAAATCGTCCTAAACCGTGGTAAATGGAATTCATTGGTTTGTCTAGTGGGGTATGAATGCATAGTTTTATTTTGAATAAACATGGAGTCAAAAGTAAAAGGAAGGGAATGATTTATTAATTTGTACATAAACTGTCCTAAATTTAAACAATACAAATCCTTAATTTTTAAAATATTATATTGATAAAACAAGTCATTAGTATGACATTTCCACGGTTCTCTATAAATAATACGAAGAGCTTTTTTTTCTGCAATAATACTATTTTTTCTAGATATGAGGAGTAAGTGTTGCCCCAGGCGAGAATGCCATAGTTCAGGTAGGGTAAAATTAAAGATGAATATAACATTAATAAAACATTTTTGGGAAAATAAAATTTAACTTTATTGATTACGCCAATATTTCTAGAAATATGCAAATTCCAGGTGAGCTTATTATCAAGAATCAAACCTAAAATTCTAATTGAGGAAACTTCTTCTACGGCTATATTATCCCCCAAAAAAGTTCTGAGATAATTTTTCCAAAGAATTACTGAAAAGGGTACATTTAGTTTTTTGAAGATTAATTGACAATTTGTTGGCTCTAGTCCAGTAAAGGAACTTTTTTTAACTCGATATTCTTAGTATCAATCAAAAACACAGGATCACATTTCAGTCATCAGCAAATAATAAAAAGGAAAGAATACTTGATGAATTTTCAATATCATTGATGTAAAGAACAAATAAAAGTGGACCAAGTAAACTTCCTTGCGGTACACCACTTTTAGTGATAATTATCATGCATAACAGATTTATGACCATTAATATAAACAAATTGTTTGCGATTGGTAAGGTAATTCCTGAACCACTCCAAGGTCATGCCTCGAATACCACAATGGGATAATTTGTAAAGAAGTATTTTGTGGTCAATGGTATCGAAGGCCTTGGAGAAGTCCAGGAACACACCTATAGTATGATGAAATTTATCAATGGCTTTGGAGACTTTATCTAGGAAAGAAAGGACTACATGAGATGTGTTGTGTTCTTGCCAAAAAGCCAACTGATTATTAGAAATAATGTTATGCTTATTAAGAAAATCCAAAATTCTAAAATAAACAACTTTTTCCAGTAATTTAGAGATAGTGGATAACAAAGATATTGGTCCATAATTATTGACGTCTTCCCTATCCCCTTTCTTAAAAATTGGAATAACCTTGGATACTTTCATAGCCTCGGGGACAATACCATTACTTAAAGACAAATCAAACACATGAACCAAAGGATCAACAATTACATTTATAATGTTTTTTCTTTTAAAAGAACGTTGTCAAGATTATCATAACCAGCACTTTTTTTACTCTTTAAGTTCCGAACTATATCAATTAGTTCGTTCCGGTGAGTGGGAGCAAAAAACAGGAGCTGAAATTAGGCGTTTGTAAAAAATCAACAAATAACTTTTGGGACTTAGGAATCTTATTTCCTATTTGTGAAAAATATTGATTAAAGACATCAGCTATTGGCCTTGGATCAGAAATTGTAAGATCATTATGTTTGATTGTAGTAATACGGGATGTTTCTTTGTTTTTATTAATGGCCGAATCAATAACTTTCCAAGTATTTTGGATATCATGTTTAAAATAATATATCTGATCACTGAAATATTTTCGCTTTGCACAGCGCAAAATTTGAGTAAGAATATTCTTATATGAAATATATTTATGACGACATTTCCTCAGTACGTTTAATTTTATCAGCGTAATACAAATTATTTTTTTTTCGGTTAATTGATCGCAACAAAGACTTCGATATCCACGGAAGTCTAGGGAATCTTTTATAATTACTATTATTTTTCTTAACTTAAGGAACATACTCATCTAAACGTAAATTCAATTTTCTCATGAATAAACCATAAGCATCATTGGGTCCTCAGCATCATATACCTCAGACCAATCTACTTCATTAAAACCATCTTGCAACCTAGCTATATTATCGGGTGTAACTTTTCGAAAATACACTGGAGAGGAATTCAAACTACGTTTGCGATTAAAGGGAATATGGGTAAATATGGGGTAATGGTCGGACAAATCTGATAAAACAATGTCAGAAAAGGGTAAAGGGTTACTATTGCAGAATATATTGTCGATAAGAGTTGCTGAATGATTAGTTACTCGAGTTGGCTTTGTTATAAGGGGTCAAAAAGATGAGGACATCATAGTATCTAATAAATTCTTAGCAGTATTCAATGTCTTAAACTTAGATAAATCTACGTTAAAATCTCCCATAATATAACAATCTTTATTTTTAAAAATTGGATTTTGCAATAACGATTGCAAATAACTAAAAAAAATCTTGAACATCAGAATTTGGAGGTCGGTACATGACTAATACAAGTATATTCCTAGAACAAGGAACGTTAATTTCAATAAAGAGTGATTCTACAGCTTCACTCATGCAGTTCAATCCACTGTGAATAATATAAGCAAGGTTTTGCTTTACATAGAGGGCAACTCCTCCGCCTTTCTTGTGCTGACGACTGTTTTCTATAAAATCATAACCGGGGAGAGAGAACGTAGGAATAGAAGTCGGACTGATCCATGTTTCACTCAGACCTACTACAGAGAAAGATGATTTAGGAATGTCATTCATAAAACAGCAAAAATTATTGAAATTACAATTTAAACTCCTCATATTAATTTGCATCAACGAAAAACTTAGGGTTATTTCAGTTAAAGCTTTGAATTCATTAATTGTAGAATATTCAAAACTAAAATATTGTTCATTGTTATCTTCACCAAAATTTTCACTTTTAGTATGAGAATTGGATTCATAATTTGCACAAAAAAAAAACATTTACTGTAGGGTTCGTTTGTTGCATGAGTTGCTGAGCCATGATTAAACATGTAAAAAAAAATCATCATTGTTTAGGGAGTGATAAGGAAAATTCACAACCTGTGTCATACTATCCATCATAAATAAATAGTATTACAACAGTCGTTGATGGTAAGAACAAGAGTGCATTCAAGTGTACGAGGCAAAGACCCAGAGAGAAGTGCAGAAGGAGCAGGGGCAGAAATGTAAGTAATATACGGAATGCAAGAGGCTATTGATTAATCAGATTATTTCGGCATATTACCAAATTATGAATCAGAAGGAAAACATAACAACAAAAAATAAAATTGCTGCCATTTATACCACAAAGGTGTAAAAGAGGTCATGGATAACATTGCGCGATGTACTACAGGTAATAGATGAAAACAAGACGACCATAAGACCTTAATCACTTGAACAGAAAAGAAATGTACAATATCATAACTTACAATGAATGTACAATTTACTAATAATCGATGGTGTTATTCAATCGATACATGAACTGATCGTGACATTCGTCAGGCATATAGGAAGAAAAAAAAAATGGGCAAATGTGAAGCACGTGGTACAAATGGACGTTTGTACTGCATATCACCTCAAGCTGTCCGATATAGCAATGGAATAAACCGAATGCTGAAAACACCAACTGATATTCGAAACAGTTATTGTGATGCAGGTAAAAATATCAAAACAACTCGTATGGTTTTAGCACTTGTTTCCGTATGTACACCAGTGGTAGTATTTTTTTTTTTGCTCTTTTTTTTTTGTTTGCTCTTTGGAATATGAAGACAGTTTCTTGTAAAAAAAAAGATTTGTTTGTTTTGCACATCTTAACCATTGTTTATCATGAACTAATAACATCGCAGATCAATATTATTGTATTTTGAGGTCATTGACCTCTAAAGGTCATCAGAGGTCAAAAGTAGAAACCTGTCAATGCCCTGTGGAATCGGAAGATTCGTAGTACAAATGCGTATTTAGTCCAGCGTAACCAAGATCTAGGCCTATCATTCACAAATGCCTCCAAGCATGAATATTCTGATATTTAAAGTTCATTGACCTCTGAAGGTCATCAGAGGTCAAATCAGACTCACCTCCCGATCTTAAAATGAATCTTATGGTATGTACTAACACTGGTGAAAGTTTCATGCTTTAGTCAAATTGTGCACAATTTTTCGGCTTATTTGCTCTACTAAACGGGAATGTAACATAATGGCCGAAAACATAATCAAAATATCTTTTGGGAAGAATAGAAGTCTGCAAATAACTCCTGCATAATTGTTTTGAAAATAGTTAGTTCAATAATGTAGATGAGCATTAATCCTATTCTAACCCTAATAAGAATCCTGAACCATGATTTTGAGGGCTTAACTGCTCTACAAGTTTGAATCATGGATATTTTGCATGGGATGGCTCAGGCAAAATGGATATAAACACTCCCATTTTACCATTTTGTCGTATTTTGCGGCACAACAATGTTCTCTGAAGAACCGCGAAGACTCGATCCCTCTAAAAGGGCATTCAGACGCAAAAAAAAAAAAAAAATTATACTAGAACAGTATAGCGATGAATTTATACGTCTGAACGCTGACTAACGAAACGACGTATAACGAAACGACATATAGCGAAGCATCGTTTCGAACTAGAACTCGATAACGAATCAACATTCCATCGTGCGCATTGTGCGTCTGAACGTATGGCGACCATAGAACGGTATAACTGGGCGGGGCTTAATGGGAGCGAGCACGAAAGATGACCTTGTACCTGTCACTCATGACCATAACAACATGCGCAGTGAGAAACTGCACATCTATACGACGTTTTTCCGGAATGGTCGAAATTATTTAATTATTTTATTATATTATGTTTAATTATACGATGATTCTTTATACGTCGTTTCTTTATCGAGTTTTGGTATAAACTGGCTTGCGTCTGAAAAGGGGGTAAGACCAACCCTCGGACACCTAATTATCTGCAGTCTCTTGTTTGTTTGTTTGTTTGTTTGTTTTTTCTTTTCAACTCGCATCACTATTTGACCAATCTTGTCCTATCAGGCATAACTTTACGTCACTGCAAACTGCCCAAACAGATGGCTTCGCTTTCTTTGGCAGAGGGGAAATTTATGTCACGAGCAGGATTTTTTAGTCACGATCCAATCCACTGTTTTATGTGTTGTTGCCTCGTCAATGCCAAGTCAGTATATGAAAAAGTGAGCTTAAAAGACCACACGGCTCTCAAGCGAGTGCATGCCACAGTGCAAATAACATCACTTTATTCCATCTCAGTTTCTGTGGATAAATACTGGGCCACTAAAGAGACAGACACGATCTGTACAATCACCTTGATTTGATGCGTTTCAGCGCTTTGGTAACTTCCACAGCTGTAACTTTTGAAACTATTCCAGAAATTGTTCCAAGAAGAACACTGTCAACATGGAAACTGCAAAGTCAAATCGGGTCACCGACGATTTTCAGCAAAACGACGAGAAGAGTCTTTAT
Organism: Diadema setosum; assembly: GCA_033980235.1. Lineage (NCBI taxonomy): Eukaryota > Metazoa > Echinodermata > Echinoidea > Diadematoida > Diadematidae > Diadema > Diadema setosum. The sequence goes on from CM067060.1 coordinate 38,441,121, forward strand.
GAGGTAAAAGCGATAAACTTTTATTTAGAATGTCTCGCCTAAAAAATTACAGATAACTATAAATTCCAGGTTCCTGTGTCAGATGAGGAAACAATTTTAAGTACTCTGACCAAATTCAATTCTTCGTTCGGCAAATGGTATCCTTTTGTTTCTAACAGAAATTATTCAACTTGCTGTCTAAACCCATTCGAAATTTTGACCCCGTTATCCTGGCATCCATACTGGAAAGAACACATTGTCTCGCAGTGTGTTCACAATGTGTTCATACAATCGACTACGCGAGAACTCTCGCTCACAGTGTTAAGATGATTTCACATTGTGGTGTGGTTTTCCACAAAGAGTTTCCACAGTAATGTTCAGTTCTCTTTCACAATGGGGATTGATGATCCCCAATGTGTTCACATTGTTGAAACGCTCAAATTTAACAGTGTGAAGAGATTTCACACTGTCTTCACAATGTGTCCATACTGTGTTCCTTCCAGCAGGGATAAGGGATTAGTGATCTCCGTAGTCACTTTGCCTACAGTTGATGCTATAATATGCCAAGCAATGTTCCTTGTCAAGTTTTCTTAGTGTGAGAAATAACCTTGTTTACATTAATGTTTTCAAATACAAATTGAACATGTCAGTAAATTGGGCTTCTTCTATATCATCATGGGATTTTTATCAGTAAATTTGACTGTTGCATTATTGTGAGATTTTTATCCATTGTTACATCCCAAGCTTGCTGAGGTTCGTTATTCCCTTGTTATTTTGTTGGTGAAATTGATAAGTACGCACCATTTTTGTTTTCGGATTTAACGGATCTTCCCAAAAAAGAACCTAATTTGATTTTCGGATGAATGAATCCTCGAAATAAGGAATCCTACTTCGGATTAGTGAATGTTCGGAATAACAAAATCTTCCGAAAAGCAAACCTGAGGAATAATGCCACAAAATGTTCGAATTATCCGACCGTATTTCATTTTCGGATTAACATACATCTATGTATATACGGAATTTGTATATTTCGGAATGAAAACTTTATTTCAATTTCGGATTAACGACCATCACTCTGAAGTTATATTCTTGATGCATTTCCTAATGGCGATGGATCAAAGATAATAATGCTTGAAAACATGTCACCCTAGATAGCTTCAAGTTGCCATGGAAACAGGCAGGACTCAGTGATGTAGTGTATCCAGGATTTTTTTTTTTCTGTGCTTCCCTAAAATTCCTTTGAGAAAATGCAAACATGAATGAAGTGGTTCAATAAAACTTTATGGTACGGTTTGACATGCGCATGGCTCGGTGCATGGTCCGGAGCCACAATAAGCATTGATGGCGGGTCACTAACTTTCCAAATGGGCTACCTATAGAGGTGGCTCGATCGAGCAGCTGAAATTCAAAGTGAATTTTTGTATGTCCTTTCTTTCGGGCCACTTATTTTTTTTCTTCTGGACACCAAAATTTCAAATTCAAATATTCGAGTGGCTGCAAAAAGAAGAAGAAGAAGAAGAAGAAGAAGAAGAAGAAGAAGAAGGAGAAGTTATTATCGAACCCTAACTGTGATATTCTGTTCATTGTGTCTACGGTGAACTTATATATATATATATATATAGATATAGATATAGATATATATGATTGCGTATTATTTTGTGCTTTACATCCTAGACCTTCTTGGAGAAACTCGGAAAGATGACCACTTCTCAAATTGCCTACCCTCCTGACAAAAGATGCGAAAAAATTCCCGACGGGAGAAAATTCCTGAAACGAGTTGGTATAACGGTATGACTACTGCTGTAGAAATCTCTAAACTAATTACTGTATAAAACCGGAGTTCTCACTTTCTGACCTTTTTTTTTTTCTTTAATAGAGGCACTTTTGAATTGTGTACAATGCCTGTTGTGAACAGTCCAGATTTCTCAAAGTGGTTTCTTTACCTATCAAATTGGGGTAGGGGGACTCAAGGTCATGGAAAAGTTCAGTCTTGTCTCATGTATTGTATATAGTGATTTTATGTAAATAGTGTAAACAGCAGTCTCTGAATGTCAAATGGGCAGGGCTACCACAAGACTTACAGGTCCTGCTGTGAATAAATATATACCGCTGTTAATTTCAATTACCAAAAAGTGCAATGGGTCATGAACGTGACCAAATGGCTGGACATGACAGGAACTAAAGGTCGTTTATATTTAGTTGCTGTTTTATTTTTCCGGATGAATGTAGAAACACAGTACCGGTCAGCATATAGTTACAGCTCAGGTGTCTGCTTTTCCGGTTTGACAGCTGAAATATAACAACGCCACTGCATGAGGTGCCCTGTTTGTATTATTCATATTATGCATTTGAGACTCTCTGCATTAAAATAATAAAAGAATAATTTTCTTGTTTTCAAGCTAAATGTTAAATAGATTGAGGAAAGGGGAAAATACCAACAGGAACATTTCCGCAGTAGAGTAGGAAGCATTTCACACGTATCAAACATCACATTCTTGTTTTTGCTAAATTTGATAGAGATAAGCGCCCATAGTATTATTTCTATTTTTACGATGCATATAGATATAGGCCTACCAGCATGCGTCAATTCAGTTTGAATTGAAAGTCATGCTCAATAAAATCACAAGCTAAAATCTTGGCGAACGATACTTGTAGAGACACATTGATACGTTAAAGGGTTAACATACCAAAAATGGAGATAAGATTGGAATATGGCCTAAAATGAACTCTAGCAGCCGTAGAATTGGGGAAATGTCATCATCAAAACTGGTGTTTAACTTTTGCATTCAAACAGAAAGATGTATTGGATTCATTGTCCTCCATTCACGTGGCGGGGACCAAGGGCAAGGGGTCAACGTGTGCTTTGACTGAACGTATTCTCAGGACCTGTGGCTACAAAACTGGACTTCTGACGTAAGAATGAGGCGCATTTTCTATTACCGTGCAATTTTCTACTCCTCTTGTATTTCAAGTTCAAGTTGATTTATTCATTTCCAACAAACAAGTAATTAGGAATACAATTAAATGTTCGTATATAGGAAATCAGTACAACAATGCGATGGACATAACATGTAATAGAGACACAGGTAAATTATCAATAAAGATACAAATCAATGTTATGTCATTATGGTAAAGGCAAAAACAAAATTGCTGGAAATGGAGGGGACTGCTAAAAAGCAGAGCTTGTAGCATACAGTCCCCTCATTTAAAAAAAAAAAACTGAAAAAAATCTACTTGCAAAAAATATATATATATATTATTGGAATTTAACGCTATAAAAATGATAATCGTTGCTTAAACCTATCAAACGCTTGTTTTATAAGAGAAGCAAAATACAGACTTCTGTCTCGCTACTTTTTGAATATAAATTATATGTATATACTGCATATATATATATACATATACTTTGGATAGGCTATCTTCGTTTAGAGTGCCCGATGTCCGGATGGCAGAGCATGTAATGAAAACTTTTACACAAGAAGATGACTAAAGGTTCATCAGTGCTTTGAGTGCTATACTGCGAGTTTCACGCACCGCTTGGGATGCGATCGGAGTAGCAATTGGTAAAGCATTGATGAACCTTTAGTCATCTTCTTGTGAAAAGGTTATATATATATATAGTGTGTCTTATTGGCCATTAAAGGTAGATTGATAGAATTTCTATAAGATCATTTGTAAAAACTGTGAAAAAATAAGGATTTTTAAAAAAGAGGTTAAAAGAGGTATGTCAGTGATATTGGTGTTATATACAAGGTATAGTTTCATTGAGGTGATGATGTCACTGGAAGTTCCTTTCGGGTTTGCTTATGTGCTGTTGAAGCTGTTTCAAAACAATTCGCACAAGCTCCTGAACTGCACTTTAACAGGTGAGAACACAATTTTTTTTTTCTACGATCTTTTTTTTTCAGTTCACCACCCCTAGTTGAAGTGAGGGAACGGATCCGTGTCGGAGGTGCAGCGCTTCCCAGGGAGAAGTTTGCCCGTTACAGCCTCGACTTTCTCGAAATGATCGAAAAGAATGCTTACATGAATGCAGAAGATCCAATTTACAGTGATAACCTTAGCCATTACCAACTCTTCACATTCTTGTCATTCTTCATCTTCATTCAAGAAAAGGTTTGGGGGAAATCTTCAAGTAGCACATCTTCCACAACCGTGATAACCCGCGGCTCTATCGGGTCGAATCCAAAAGATTCAAATGATTCCGTAGTCGGTCTTTCAAGCCCCAGTCACATAATACTCTGCGTCCGGCGTTACGTCCAAAAAAGTCATTTTTTCTGCGGACTCCCGCGGATCCTTTGCCGTCACCAGAAAATTTGTATAAAACATACGGGGGAAAAATGCGGGCGATACGATAAGATACGACCAGATGCGAATACTTGCGTCCACTTGCGGATATTCTTACGGATTGGCACATAATAGTTTTAAACACTTGCGGAGAGTTGCGGATATTTTCGGATAGTTACTGATAGCTACAGATTGTTATATTGTGGACAATATGGTTTTCTCTGACGATCCCTGCTAAGTCAGTGTATTATGACAGCAAGGCTATCGCATACTGGACTGTCTTGCATTGTACACTGGGGGAAACTTAAATTGAATGGCGTATAATACAAGTTGTGAAAAAATCGTAATCCTATAATTTGCTTTACAGTAATAAAAGGTATATGAAATTTTGAACTTGAAGTTGTAATTTCATTTGTGCAACTCAAATAATATATGACTAGGCGTCATAAATGTAAAGAATACATAACATAATTATACCACAAATAAAATACAATATAGATCGATAAGTTAAACATTAGAGAAGCAGTCATAGAATAGACAAACTGTGGTTACGCTGTCATTGTGCAGCGATATTCATGACTTTTATACTGGGTTATGTTAAGGAGAGTTTTATAATAAATCAGTGCTTATCAAATTTCCAGAAAAAAAGACATTGGGACTTTCAAACACCCCTCCGACACACAAGTACATATATATATATATATATATATATATATATATATATATATATATATACATGTATGTGTGTGTGTGGAGCATAAAGTGGGTAAGACTACAGAGAAATATAGGTGTTCCCGGCCAATTTCGCACTTTGTCAGTCCATTTGATAAAAGGTTCATTCAATTTATCGAAAATCCTCGTCACTGAACATTCTGTCATTCAAAATTGCAAGTTGGTCGTTCAATTTAGCATTTCGATCAATGAAATTTGCACATGTGCCTTTCGAATTCGTAAAACGGGCATTCAAAATGGGTATTTCAGTCATTCAATTTCGCGTATGGACAGTCAAATTCCAAACATGTTCATTCAAATTAACGTCATGTTATTTCTTTTTTTGAAAGGTAATAGCATTTAAACGCGTATTTCTATGTGACATTTTTGTTTCATCCACGCACTGTTAAGCAGTAAAGGTATCATATTTTTGACCCTATATAACTCGAGTGTGTTGTTCTGTAACGCCCCCTTTCTTTCATACATGTCATTTTAGGCCTACATGTACCAATACTACAGATTAACTTCATCTTCGTACAGTTATGACAGCACAAGTTAGATACAGACGTATTTCTCAAGAAGAAAGAAAAAGAATTATAGGAACATTTGATGATCATAACCTTGACTTCCTAGAACTGGCCGACACACTCAGAATAAAGCGCTCAACGACCAGATAAGTTGTGGCCACATGATGCACTATCTTCAAACTAAAAGACTCAGTAAACACATTGAAGAAAAAAAAAAACTGTTGCCAAAATCTCTAAAATGAGTACGAAAATATGAAATGTAATGACGCTTTCAAAACAATAACTTTGTTGAAAAAAAAAAAACTGAAGAAAGAACCAAAGCATAAACATGCGTGTTAAATTGACTGCAAAAGATGTTAAATTGGATGCCCAAAAATGAATTTGAATGAACGAGTGCAGCATGATCACGTGACTATATCATTCTAAATTGAATGAAAGAATAACGAAATGGTGCTTGTTTTACGAATTTCAATTGAAAAAGTGTGAATCAGAATGAGGAGAAAGGTAACTTAAATGCTCCAAAATGAATTTGAATGAAGAGATCATAAAATTGAACTACCGATCATGTCATCTACGCTAAATTTTGCTAAAGTGAATGCAGCAATTAGGAACTGGACTGACAAAAGTGCGAAATTGGCCTGGAAAACCTATATTAACCTTCTCCGGCCAGAAAAGTGAATAAAATGCTGTCACCCCATCCCCTACCCAAAATATTGCCTTTTTCGAAAAAATACATATTCAAAGAGTGCAACAAAAAAAAGTTCAGCACAAGGGACAACCGATGTCATGAGTAGGCCTATGGGTGCCACCTGAAATGATCATTTCATAATTTGACCATGCGGTTCTGCCTCTCCACCGCTCCGACTGTGTTGTAGCATTCCTTCAGGTAAATGCGCTGCAGCTTGGCAACATGAGTTGTGTGGCTTCCCACGAGTCTCTGTGTTCCCATGCGAGTGGAAAACGGAAAACGTCGAAGGACGTAATCGTCCGCAGCATCCGTAACTGTCCGCAAATATCCGTAAGCCGTCGAAAGTGTTGTGATACGTTAACTTGCGGTTATTTTCGGATACTTACGGTAGACGCAAATGAACGCAAACGGACGGGAGGTAAAACGGATGGTCTGCGTCCAAGCTACGGGTAGTTACGTTCAGTTACGGATAGTTACGGATAGTTACGTTTGGTTACGGTTACTTGCGTAAGTTTGCATCCGTGGAGTCCCTCTGCGAAATTTTGAACATTTCAAAATTTCGCAGGCTTGCCGCCGTCATTTTGCGTTTCTTTACGGATGAGTTACGGACAGTTACGTCTACATACGTCCCTGCGGATGCCCGCGTCCACGCTGCGTCACCCTGCGTCCACTCATTCGTATCTATCCGCGACGGACGTAACCCATCGTAAAGCACTGTGTGACTGGGGCATTATTGGGACTGTTGTATTATGGAGAGCGTCCTCACTCGTTTCATATTTTACTTTTGAATTTAGTCTTAATTTAGGACGTTACATGTAGTCTTACATTTAAAGCGTTCCGCATAAAATACAAACCTTCACAAGGGATCCTCATAGAAAAAAATGATGTATGTTAATTTTCTGAAATTTATGTTAAACTTTTGATTCCAATACAAAATACTTACCTCCAAAAGTTACAGCTGTCATTCATCAGCGGAATGAACCGTCATACCTTGATCACGTGAAGGTCGATTAATACGCTGGTCAGAGACTTCCACAAATTTCACAAAATCACTAATTTCGGATGAAATTTTCAATACAGATGAGGTTCTCTTCTAGCATGCTAATTTTGTTGAGCATTTATTTTATTATATTTTTTAGCAAATGCACCTATCTAGGCATCTGATGAGTTTCGGAAAATTATCATAGGTGACCGTGCATCACAAAACGTACAAAAAGTCGCACCCCTTGATTTTACGTGAGGACTAAAAAAAGGTGAAATGGGTCAACTGAGTCAATCTTAAGTTCTTCATATTTTCTGAAAGAGCTATCCTTTTTCTACGTCATTTTTTAGTTTGGGATCATAACGTGAATGGGAAAGTGTGTTTTCAGCAGTTTTTCTACTACCCTTTCTGGGGGGAGAGTAAAATGATCATGAAAGTCTTAAAGGCCCCTTTCCATTTCTTGAAATCCTTTGCACACTCTTCACTTTCAAGTCAAATATCTCTTGAAAGGATAATGCTACTGCTTTGAAAGTTTGCATCAAACATGGACAGAGTGTATTAATAGAGCATGCTCAATTTCAATTTAATTTGATAATCTCTTTATTGTTTTTGCTCCGGTGGTTAACATCCTGTGTTTTGTCCCTTTCATCACACGGCTAGCACGGCTTTGTAAAGATTAAGTGCTTGAAAAGACACTGTATTTCAGAGCCTCTTTTCTCAGTTCTTATACTTTTCCAGAGTGTGTGCTTTCTTTCCAGTCTTTAGATAGGTTAGGGGAGTCCATTTGCATTGAGTTACACATCATTTTAAAGCTTAGAGTCTAATCTTTCAGAATGTGCCCATAACTGAAAATCCATGTCTGACGACTTTTTGTTGGTTTTGTGATGCAGGGTCACATAGAGTTTGAGTATAGTGTATAATTTTATGTCCTTTTATTTGTGAGTGTATTTGTTTTTTGTTTGTTTGGTTGTTTGGTTGGTGGTTGGTTGGTTGGTTGATTAATTAACTGGTTGGTTGATTGGTGAGTTGGTTGGTCGGTTGTTTGGTTTGTTGGTTGATTGGTTTACCAATTACTTGAATTGAATCTGTTTGTGTGATCTTAACAGGTGGACGTTGCAGTCATTGAAGTTGGTATGGGAGGAGAGTACGACACGACTAATACTCTTTGGTGAGAACAACTAGTAATAATGATAATGATAAAAACTATTTGCTTCAGTACGTCCGCACTGAAGAGATTCGACACACAATGCATAGAATTTTTTGACCCGAACTGATCGTTTCTGCATGTGAGTTTCTGGCGTCATCACTCTCTAACCGCTGTAGAAGCCGCTAACCTTTGTCGTGGCCTAAAAGGCTTTCACGTTCCGCACCCGGGACTTGATTCAAAAGCAGCTCTGCTTACGATGGAGAGCGTCAAGGCAAAGAATGAATGCGCATCAGCGAGGCGTCGGGGAAAGTTTTTGTCAGAGACCATCTTGCTGAATTAATAGGTTTATGTATACGGAGCTGGATCGTCGCGCATGACAGAGTAAAATCACAAAAATCATAACAAGTGTTATGATCCTTGTGAGTCAAACAGCCAGTGGGAGACAGCATTCTACATAACACGCTTCAGCTCGATTCACTCATGGTTACCGGTATTAAAAACAGCATGACAGTAATACATGTACTTCAGGAGAAAAAAAAAAGACTACACGTCAATAGTGACTATAAACGGTACCAGCTTGCGCGTTCACCCCTTTATAGCTTTGCTGTAAGATCTTATTGCAAATCACAATTAACCAAACGTTCTTTATCAAATTCTAAGAATCTGCTTCAAGAAAATGCATCGTATACGCATTTGTTGCAGGTATGGTAGATACCTTCATTGGGCGCCATGTTAGCCGTTAAGGTCTGTGCGCACCGACGGCTCTGTCAGCATAGTAGGCCTACTAAATGACAATGTACTCAAATTTGGAGATTTGAAAGATCTGAAGCCACTTTGAACCAATAGACCCAGGTATTGGTAGCGCTGGAAGAAAATCTGCTTTATCATCTTTTTGCATGAGATTATAAATCAAGACATAATCTTACTGATTTATAGTCATGTACTGGAGGGAATGACATATCACGGAATCAAAAGCTCGTATGTTCTAAATGTTAAGCGTTGAATTTTAGTATTGATTTCTTCTTTTTATATATATATATATATATATATATATATATATATATATATATATAAAAGTCTTCGGAAAAGTGAGAAGATTATCTTTAGTAGTGAACAAAGAGTCAAAGAGAATGATCAAGGTCTTAGTACTGGACTGCTGTGGTCTAAGCCTGAAGAAATCATTGCGAAGGTGGTACACGCATCAGATTTTACAGGAGTACAATCAATTGGCGATTTAGATTAATTAGAAATCTTGTAACTCAATTTGAAATGGGTAGCATGTTATATAAAAAAGACTGAAGGGCTTTTTTTTTCTCTCGTTGTGGCAATTTTGTTTTTATTTCTTTCTGATTGTGTGCAGAATATGTATTCAACCATTTCTAATTCTAATTGCAGTGAAATTCGTACTTTCACATTTAATCGAGCTTATACCCCTTTTCAATTCAACTCAATTCAATTTATTCATTTTCATATTTTCATCCTCTTTTTTTCCAACAAAACATAACACAGAAAAAAAATCAGGAATTATATCATGTGCATACATGATATTTTGTCGTATTGCATAGACAGCTATTTCTGACGCCATTTTCCTCGTAAAACGTTTGCTGATGATGATGGACTCCTGCATTTCTGTTATATTTAGAGTTGTTTGATTTGTCTTTTGTACAGCAGACACATGTGATTCTGAAGTTTTCGTATGTAGGCCCTATATGTGCATAAAATAACACCTGCTCATCCTTATTTTGCATTATCATGAAATGATAACGTATACTTGAATCAATCACTTACCTGCATCAACCTTAAGATTTAAACAATATTGTAACCAATTAGTTTGTTCAACTGATTTTGTGCTGTATTCATGCGTGAACTAGAAATGCAGAAATAAAATCAATTAGTCAATAAGGTCAAGATGATAATCAGTGCACAGCAACGTTATCATATAGGACCTCTTTATGGGTATATATTATTATGTTCAGGCAAAAGTCTGATTCAAGCACAAGTCTGATTGAGAGTAATCTGAAGAAAAAATTTGAACAGTTACAAGAATTTATCGACAGTAAATATCATCATGAAAATTAATATTGTGTATATCAATTTTATAAAATTGTAAAATTGTGTTGATCCTTACGAACCCTAGCGAAATCCCAAATTCGCTACGTTCGCTAACGTTCGCCGCTCACACCCCTTTCATAAACTCAATAATGCGGATAATATCCGCAACATTTGGTCGTAAAATCGGAGAGGGGAAAGAATAATGCGCATTATTTCGACCCTTCTATTATCCGCATAATAGCAGCATCGGGACCAGATTTTGAGTTTATGAACGCAAACCCAAATAATGCGGATAATTGCCGGGGTGCGGTCAAACGTCACCTGTCTTTCCCGCAGAAGGGGGGTGTGCAGTCACCATGACGATTAGCCGCCTTTTTCAGGACGGGTGCTCGTAAAAATAATGCGGATTATTTTCAGAGTTTGTGAACGCATTTTTTATTGAATTGTCCGCATTATTCTTATGCGGATAATAGGAGGATGAGTTTATGAAAGGGGTATCAGTGATGCCCCAGTCACAAAGTGCTTTACGATGGATTACGTCCGCCGCGGATAGATACGAATGAGTGGACGCAGGGGGACGCAGCGTGGACGCAGGCATCCGCAGGGACGTATGTAGACGTAATTGTCCGTAACTCATCCGTAAAGAAACGCAAAATGACGTCGCCGAACCTGCGAAATTTTGAAATGTTCAAAATTTCGCAGAGGGACGCCACGGACGCAAACTTACGCAAGTAACCGTAACCAAACGTAACTATCCGTAACTGAACGTAACTACCCGTGGCTTGGACGCAGACCATCCGCAAAAAAATTTACCTTCCGTCCGTTTGCGTTCGCTTACGTCCACCGTAAGTATCCGAAATTAACCGCAAGTTAACGTATCACAACAGTTTCGTCCGCTTACGGCTATTTACGGACAGCTACGGATGTTGCGGACAATTACGTCCTTCCCTTCGACGTTTTTCGTTTTCCACTCGCATGGGAACACAGAGACTCGTGGGAAGGCACAATACTCCTGTTGCCAAGCTGCAGCGCCTTTACCTGAAGGAATGCTACAACACAGTCGGAGCGGTGGAGCTCAAGGAAGAACTGCATGGTCAAATTATGAAATGTCTCCCACAATTAATGGTCATTTTAAGTGGCACCCATAGCCTGTATACTCATGACATTGGTTGACTCTTGGTGCTGAACTTTTTTTTTTCTTGTACACTTCGAATGTATTTTTTTCGAAAAAAAGCAATATTTTGGGTAGGGGATGGGGTGATAGCATTTTATACACTTCTTTGGCAGGGGAAGGTGTGGGACACGGGCAACTATATAAAATGAGAACGAATTTATTTCTCTATAGTATTACCCATGCACTTTACGCTCCGTCGAATGTGTATTAGGCCCTACATTTTTTTATAATAATAATAATAATAATAATAATAATTATAATGATAATAATAATAATAATAATAATAATAATAATAATAATAATAATAATCAAGTAAAGGACGTTTATATTGCGCAGCTACTATGATAATATACTCTACTGCGCATTACAAAATGACATGCATACAAGAAATTCAAACAGAAAATTCATTACTTCAAGAGATGACTTGATATTGTACTTGGGCGTGGGAGGGTGTTTGAAAGTTCTGATGTCTTTTTTTTTCTGTAGATTTAATAAGCATTGCTTTATCATAAATTTCTCCTTAACATAACCCAGTAGGTCATGAATATCGCTGAGCAACGACAGCGTAACCACAGTTTGTCTATTCCATGACTGCAAGTAATATTTTCTTACTCTTTGTATTTTATTTGTGGTATAGTGATGTTATATGTGACCCTGCACCACAAAACACACAAAAAGTCACCACACATGAAATTTTAGTTGGGAAAATATTGTGAAAAAGCAGACTTCAAGCTTTAAAATGATGTATTACTCAAATCAAAAGGACTCTCCTAAATCTAAATAGTGGAAAGAATGCACACACTTAAAAAAAGTGTAAACTGAGAAAAGAGGCTCTGAAGTACAGTGTCTATTCAAGCGCTTAATTTTTATCAAGCCGTGCTGGTTGTGCGATGAATGGGACAAAAAACAGGATGGAAACCACCGGACTAACAACAATGAGGGGATTATCAGATTAAACTGAAATTAATAATAATAATAATAATAATAATAATAATAATAATATAATATTAATAATGATAAGGCCTTATTTACCAAGGGTAGCCAAGTCAAGATCGGCTCGGTTGACCCATTTCACCTATTTTCAGTCCTCTCACAAAATCAGTGTGTGCGACCTTTTGTTCGTTTTGTGATGCACGGTCACATATATTCTTTTCATTTATGACGTTTATTCAAATTTGAGTTGCACAAACAAAATTCAAACTTCAAGTTCAAAATTTCATATAGCTTTTACTATTGTTCAGCAAATTTTAAAGGATTACGATTTTTTGCACAACTTGTACGAAATTCAATTTCAGTTTTCCCCAGTGTACAATGTAAGACAGTTCAAAATGTGATAACCTTGCTGTCATAATACACTGACTTAGCAGGAATCGTAAGAGAAAACCAAATTGTCTATAATTATTAATAACAATCTGTAACTATTCGTAACTATCCGAAAATATCCGCAAGTGTTCAGAACTATTATGTTCCAATTCGTAAGAATATCCGCAAGTGGACGCAAGTGTTCGCATCTGGTCGTATCTGTCCGTATCGCCCGCATTTTTTGCCCGCATATTTTGTATAAATTTCTGGTGACGGCAAAGAATCCGCTGGGGTCCGCGGAAAAAATGACTTTTTTGGACGTAACGCCGGACGCAGAGCATTATGTGACTGGGGCTTGAGATACTCCTGCGAGGGGGTATCTCACTGAGCGGCGAACGTTTGCGAACGTAGTGAATTTGGGATTTCGCCAGGGTTCGTAAAGGGTTGCAAAAGGTTCGTTAACAGTCGCAAGAAAGTTCGCAAACGGTTTTTATTGTCACAAACAGATTTTCTTGTCGCAAAAGCTGGTATCTCACTGAGCGGCGAACGTTTGCGAACGTAGCGAATTTGAGATTCGCCAACTTTTCTGACGAATGTTTGCGAAAAATCAAAGTTTGCTTCTGCCATTAGCGACAGTTAGCGACTTTTAGCGATGTTTAGCGACAATTAGCAACACTTTAGCGAATGTTTGCGAAAGTGTTTGCGAACACAAGTTGCGACTATTAGCGAATGTTAGCAAATGTTAGCGACAATTTTGCAAATGTTAGCGACAGTTTTGCAAATTTTAGCAACTGTTTGCAAATCCTTTGCGACAATTTTGCGAATGTTCTTGGACCTAGAAAAGTACCAGGCGATCGTGTATAGTACGAGTAAAGACCCATAAAACGACATAAAACCTTCCACTGAATTCAGATCTCTTGTGACAACTGTTCAAGATGGATTTCCAGGATATGGAAATAAATTTCTGCCAAGAAGAGGCTCAAGGTGTTGCTATCCTTGAAGCGCTGCTTTTTCAGGCTGCTGCTACAGCTATTCTCTCTAAAAAAGAAAGAGTGAAAATGTTCACTCTTGAAGAAGTGAATAACAGAAAAGAGTGAGTTTCAAGTGAAATTGGAGTGATCTTGGACTGAAAATGTTCATTTTCACTCATTTTGGAGTGACTTCAGGGATCACTCCAAGATTTTCGAGTGATCCCTGAGGTCAATCCAAAATGAGTGAAAATAGATATTTTCAGTCAAAATTCACTCCAATTTCACTCAAAACTCACTCTTTTCTGTAATTCACTCCTTCAAGAGTTAACATTTTCACTCTTTCTTTTTTAAAAAGAGCTATGCAGCATAAGAGAAATAAAATAAAGAAAAACAAGAAAGGAAGAAGAAAAGAGAGTCAGAGAGTGCTTGTTGCAGAGGACAGACTTTAGTCAATATGAAAAGCTTTTGAAGCAATTGCAATCATGATGGAGATGTCAAGAGCTTCAAGAACTTTCTTAGAGAGGAACCTTGTCTGTTTCAGAAGCTTTTATATAGGAACCATGTGGTTACTTGTTCGCTAGCAGTGGCGAATCATATAAAAACGTTAGCGACACCGTATTACGACCGTTTGCGAATTCTTACGAGTGTTTTGCGAATGTTTGCGAATGTTTGCAACTGTTAGCGAAAATACAAATTCGCAAAGGTTCGCAACGAAATTTTGAACATGTTCAAAATTTCTTTGCGACAAGAAAAACTGTTTGCGACAATAAAAACCGTTTGCGAACTTTCTTGCGAATGTTAACGAACCTTTTGCAACCGTTTACGAACCCTGGCGAATTCCCATATTCGCTACGTTCGCAAACGTTCGCCGCTCAGTGAGATACCCCCTAAAGAAATTTTGAACATGTTCAAAATTTCTTTGCGAACCTTTGCAAATTTGTATTTTCGCTAACAGTTGCAAACATTCGCAAAACACTCGTAAGAATTCGCATACGGTCGTAATACGGTGTCGCTAATATTTTTGTTTGATTCGCCACTGCTAGCGAACAAGACAAGTAACCATATGGTTCCTATATGGTCCTGAAACAGGCAAGGTTCCACTCTAAGGAAGTTCTTGAAGCTCTTGACATCTCCATCATGTAATTGCTGCAAAAGCTTTTCATATTGACCAAAGTCTGTCCTCTGCAACAACCACTCTTTGACCCAAACAGTCTTTCTTTTCTTCTTCCTTTCTTGTTTTTCTTTATCTTCTTTCTCTTATGCTGCACGATAGCTGTAGCAGCAGCCTGGCAAAGCAGCTCTTCAAGGATAGCAGCATGTTGAGCCTCTTCTTGGCAGAAATTTATTTCCATATACTGGAAATCCATTTTGAACGGTTGTCACAAGAGATCTGAATTCAGTTGAAGGTTGTACGTGTTCGTTTTATGGGTCTCACTATACACAATCGCCTGGTACTTTTCTATGTCCCAGAACATTCGCAAATTGTCGCAAAGGATTTGCAAACAGTCGCTAATGTTCGCCAAACTGTCGCTAACATTTGCAAAATTGTCGCAAACATTTGCTAACAGTCGCTAATAGTCGCCACCTGTGTTTCGCAAACACTTTCGCAAACATTCGCGGAAGTGTTGCTAATTGTCGCTAAACATCGCTAAAAGTCGCTAACTGTCGCTAATGGCAGAAGCGAACCTTGATTTTTCGAAAGCATTCGTCAGAAAAGTAGGCGAATCTCAAATTCGCTACGTTCACAAACGTTCGCCGCTCAGTGAGATACCAGCTGGTTGCAAAGAATTGGAAAATCCAACTTTATATTCTGTTAAAATCCCGGCTAAGCGGCTCCATCCATCCACTACCTCTCGTCTTGTTGTAGTCTTCTTCCATCTTCTTTTTTTTTTTCTTCTATCTTCACTCCACATACACACACACGCACACACACACACACACACACACACACTCTCTCTCCCTCTCTCTCTATCTCTCTGTCTCTTCTCTCTTCCGGCATGAAAGTGATTTAGCGTATAGGGATTCGTTCACGGTTTTTGTTTCGGATTAGTTAGGTTAGTTATAGGTCTTTTTGCCTTAGTTTCTTTGTTTCATCCACTTTCTATGCATATAAGTCAATCGATCATATAATTTCTTGTATTACGTGTTAGCAGAGCAGATAAGCCGAAAAATTGTGCAAAATTTGACTAAAGCATGAAACTTTCACCAGTGTTAGTACATGTTATAAGATTCATTCTAAGATCGGGAGGTAATTCTGAATTGACCTCTGATGACCTCCAAAGGTCAATGACCTCAAAATTTGATAAAAATTGATATTTTGCGTCATTGATTAATGTTAAATATGGTAATGATGTATTAAAAACTCATTTTTGTTACAGTGGAATTGTCTTCATGTTCCATAGAACCCTGACAGGTTTTTTCCTTTTACCTCTGATGACCTCCAGAGGTCAATGACCTCAAAATTTGATAAATATTTATATTTGGCGTCATTGATTAATGTTAGATATGGTAATGATGTACTAAAAACTCATTTTTGTTACAGTGGAATTATCTTCATGTTCCATAGATCCTTGACAGGTTTCTACCTTTGACCTCTAATGACCTCCAGAGGTCAATGACCTCAAATTATCAGAATTTTGATATTTGGTTCAATTGGTTGATGATAAACATAACGATGTCCTAAAAATTCATTTGTGTTACAACTGAATCGTTTTCCTATTCCTCAGATCAAGGGAAATTATTTACACATCTCTGCCTTTGACCTCTGAGGACTGTGACAGGTCAATGACCTCAAAATATCAAAATATTGATATTTGATGTATGTTCAATGGTTAACTGTATAACTGGTGTGCAATCATGCATTATGCTATTAGCATTTATACTACAAGAAGTGTCTTCTCATTCCACAGAACATTGGTCATTACCTTCTGTATATACAACTTTAACCTCTAAGGACAATGTGAGGTCGGAATTTTAGAATATCAGAATTTGTGTAGGATTGCAAATATTGATGTTTGGCTTCATCGGTTTAATCCTAAATGTTAAATCATCTACAAATCACGCCTTGACGTTATAATCAAAGTATGTATGCACATTCCACAAAGCATTGGTTCATAGTAACAGGTCTCAGGAATGTGAGCGGTCAATTACTTCAGAAATGAAGCTTACGTGTCTTCAGTGATGGCAGTGACCTCAAATATAATATTTATGTTTGGGTTAATCTTGTGGACCTCCCCCTCCCCCCATGTGTCGGACTCTTATGGGCCTGGTTTGCATAAGTGTCAAGCTCATGGGCAATGCTACCTAGTTTCGAGTTGGCGGGCCTGTGTGGTCAGTGTCAGCTCATGGGCAATGCTACCTAGTTTCGAGTTGGCGGGCCTGTGTTGGTCAGTGTCAGCTCGTGGGCTGTATGGTTCCGCAGCTCGCGGGCTGTATGGTTCCGATGAATGACTCATGGTCCTGGAGCATACAGTGACGTCATGGACCATCTGGAAAGCGACATACTGTGAGGCACAACATGCATTCCACATGAAGCAACCCTGTGTCTTGCAACTTGCTATTGTCATCCAATTAAGTTTGGGTCAATACGTCAGGCAATTTTGGGCATTTTTTCAATGACCTGTTTAGGTACCTCAATTCCAAATAGGAGTGGAACCACTATTTACTCTAATTGTCTTCTTCATGCTCGATAATCCTGAACACTTGGTCCTGGCCGAGAGTTGTGCCCCCATGCCAAAATATTGGTTGTTTCCAATATGGCCGCCATCCGGTTTGTATCCAACATTAATGTGTGAATCAGGGTATGCTGGTAGCGGGTAATATCACCTGCATGATCCGGTTAAGACTCTTTGCCAGCAAGTGATGATTCAGTGTAACCTGCTGAAATTAGTCTAGATCTATAATAGTACGGTCTGCTATGTCGAAATATTGGATCCCGTGAGATTTTCGTGCCAAAATTGATTTTTTAGCTAACTTGGTCAATTTGGGGGTGCTGAATCCAAAAAATGTTGGTTACATTTTTTTCGACCACGTCTTCAGCCGGCATTTTGAATTTCAAAATGGCCGCCATAGCAAACTGTAATTTAACCCGATTCTCATAATGTGAGCATCATAGAAGGTTCAAATTTGATGCAAAAAGCATGTTTATGATTTCATATATTCTGATACACCATTTCCAGATATTGTAGGCTGTTTTAATACAATTTGAGGGTTGCCATCTTGAAATTCAAAATGGCCGCCATAGCTAAATGTATATTTGCCTGTATCACAGGTTTTAAGCGTTATGGAAAGTAAAGATTTGGGGGAAAAAGCATGCTTATGATGTCAGACATGCTAACATATACATCTTTGTTTTAAATGATGGATCATTTTGGTTGGCGGCCATCTTGAAATTCAAAATGGCCACCATAGCAAATGTAATTGAGCCTATATCTCATATCGCATGCATTGTGGAAGGTACTAACTTGGGGAAAAAAGCATATATGTGTATGCTATCCATTTTTCTGAAACATCTTTTTACTGAAATGATGGTCCATTTTGATATTATAGATGGCCATCTTGAAATTCAAAATGGCCGCCATACCAGAATGTATATTCTGACCCATATTTCATGTTGTTAACAATACAGAAAGTTCACATGCGGGCATACACCGGGCTCAAGATGTTGAACATTCAGATGCACTTTGATCCCCTCCCTAATTGCAAATCATTTTTTAGGCTGCCATTTTATCATTCAATATGGTTCCTTTTCAACTTATCCCTGTGGTTACAAGCAGCTTTTAGGCAAATCAATATTTACCGTATGGTGGTGTACATTTTACATTCATTGACAAACACACACACATACATCATTATATACATTCTGTAATAATGGGTTATTCGTATTGGCTGCCATTCTTGACATCCAAGATGGATTTCGACCCATATTTGGTGCCGTAAGATCTTTACCCTGCAAACTCAAGCATGCTGGAGCACTTTCATGTAGGGCCTATTTTCTAAGTCAATCACTTCAATAAACAGTATGATTATTGTGTAGGCGGGACTGTTTCCTGTAGGTACACTGCCATGATGAAATGCAAAATGGCTGCCATGGGAAACATTCCTTTAAGAGCATTGCATTTGGGTAAACTTTGTGAATGGGAAATCATGTAATTCTGGTGTCAAAGCTAATGACTTTCAAAAGTGCCTCAATAACTGTATCTGAGTGACTAAATGCCCCCATTTAGACGATTTGGTTATAGAATTTAAATAAACAATATAAGCCGTGTACTAAAAGTTCATGGGATGTCTTCTAGGCTCATTCCCTGCATGTGCTTTCGAAGTCACAGCACTTGTATAGGGCTGTACACAGGGGAAATATTGGTTCTAAATTTTTTCCAGAAACAATGGCTTTTGCATTCTTGCCATATGAACATGATAATGAATTCTGTGGCTACAGTTGGTGTAAGAAGCTCAAAGCATTTAATTGCACAGTTTATGTATATCCGCTGGAAACAACTACAATATACCAAAATTTTCCCCTGCAAGTAGAGGCACAAATAAGGTTGTGAAATAAAATCAAATAAGGCTTGTTCGCTGTATGTGTTGTATCAAGACTCTACGAGAGCAAAGCGGGAGATTGTCCTGATTGAAGTCATCCGCGCTAAGCTTCTGGAGGGCAAGGACTGTGTCATTGCACATTCTGCATGATTCAAGGCTTAGAGAATTCTTGATCCATCTGCTCTCGAGACATCCTAAAATTTTCAAATTCAGCCTGCACCATGAAAGGCATGGCCAAACAGACCTTTGTTTTTCGCAACAATTTGCAGAGCATAATCTCAACAATGTCAATTGTATTTCTTCATCATCTCTTTTTCAAGTGATGGTGCAGACCACATGCGATGCAGTATTAAAAGTAAAGCAAAGATCCATTAGGAGAATGAAAATGTCAGTGTCTGTACGTAATAATCATCAATATCTCTGAAATTCCCTATTGCTCTTAAAGTAGCATCTAATACATGCAATGGAATGAGGATATCTGCTTCTTCATTGTGACGAGTGACAGCTCCCATGGCATTTTTGATGAACCCTTTGTTTCTTTTTTTTCCGTGATGTGGTATCTGTGTCAGATGGAATTGACTGATCAGTATTTCAACTTGCAGGCTGATTATTTGGCTCAGTTTTGTGGGTTTCTAAGGCATGGGTATGAAAAATGAACCTTTGTCGTGTTTGTTAGTGAGAATGAGGAGAAGGCCAAAATATTGTGAGATGAAGAGTGATTGTGGAACTACTTAGAACAGTCGAACTTATAACTTGCGATAATTGTATCGTCCAGCAATGACTGGATAGTTACAGGTATATCAGGCTGTTGTACCGGTAGAAGTGTTAGAACAAGTTAGTGATCCTCGACTTTTGATCCAATCTTAAAAGGTGTATTTTAATTGCAAGAGCTGAATGTCTGACCTTTCTCTTATTAGCCCAAATAGATACTTTATCTTTAAATTCTTTCGGATACAAATTCTTAGTACAGAACATGCTACAAACTTCAATTTTCATCACTTTCTAGAATATCCTCCTGGAATGTTTCCGATACCGGATTGTCAAACACCACATTCATCAGTTTCAATGCAGTGACAATTTTTTAGATTACCCTCGTGTGATGGTGTTCTAAATTGTTGAGGAATTCTGATGCATCCAAAGTGCCACAGAACTGAGCTATTATTGCTCCTTTGTAGTTTTAGAATCATTGGCGGTACAGCAGTAAGCATCTTGGAAGTCTTGATAATTGAGGATGACCCACACAAGGGCAATCAAGAAAAACCTACTCATTGACATTCTGTATTAATTCCGTGTTATTCCAGAAATACATCCAGCATTAATGAGCTCCCTCATGAGTTGTTTCATTTTGTGGTGAACAAACAAGCTTGTGAATGGGTTGCCTGGTAGGGTGACCATGACATTTTCTTGCCATTGCGAGACTTTTCCTTGTTTGTCTTCTTCTCTCGAGGCAGCATCAAGTTTTTGAAGATCACCTTTAATCGTATCAATGCTTGCTCTTGTACAAATATTTAATATCTGGGATTAAATATAGCTATTAACGAGGTTCCACGACACCAAATAATGTATTGCCTGTGAGAGGCAAAAACAAATCACGTGTGTATTAAGCGCAAAGCTGTATCATGCAGTACTCGAAACACATATACCCCCTGGCTATTATGGGACGTGGGATGTAATGCTTACACTCTTGCCCACACTTATGGGAAGTGGTATAGGATCCCTCCCCTCCCCCCCCCCCCCCCCAATACGCAGATTTTGCCCCTCGGGATGGCTTGATGTCATTAGAACCTCGTCCTAACAGTCTGAATTTATGGCGGCCATATTGAATTAAGAGATGGCTGTCGTTCTGCATGATCTGAAAATGAATTATGTCCAACTAGGACAATTTTGGCAAAGTCATCTAAGGCGCTTACCACAGTATATGTTTTTCTTTGGCCACCATCTTGAATTTCAAGATGTGGCCTATCTAATGATCCACAACAGGAAACATGTGCGTTACTGAAAATTTGATGCTCCTACAATAATTGCAACATGAGATATGGGTAAAAATGCTATGGTGGCCATTTTGAATTTCAAGATGGCTGCCTATAGAATGTATCAAAACAATCCACAATATCAGAAAATGATTACATCAGAGTGTCTGACATCACAACCATTCATTTTGCACCAAATTTGAAGCTTCTATAATGCTCACTGTATGAGATGTGGTTAAGAATACTGTTTGCTATGGCGGCTATTTTGAAATTCAAGATGGCAGCCTAGAAATTGTATCAAAACAATCCACAATATCAGAAAAAGATATACCAGAGTGTCTGACATCACAACCACGCATTTTGCACCAAATGTGAAGTTGCTACATTGCTCACTTAATGAGATATGGATAAAAATAGAGTTTGCTATGGCGGCCATTTTGAAATTCAAAATGGCGGCTGAAGACGTGTTCAGAAAGAATGGAACCAACTTTTTTTTTTTGGATTCAGCATCCCCAAATTGACAAAGTTAGCTAAAAATCAATTTTGGCACAAAAATCTCACGGGATTACATAGTAGCCTCTACTAATACCCTCGATCTCTTTCAAGACAGGGCAGCATCTGCGTCTTCAGTGAAGCACGCGATTGAGCCTACGTACATTGCACGGATCGGCACACAGATCTCCTCCACGACTAAACTGGATAGACATCCTGAGGTCAGACCAGCGTTCTCATAGGTGCACAGCCACTGTATGCGATCATCAGAGTCTTCCAATGGCAATATCTAAACAGTTTGGGTGAAGGCAAGCTTGTCACTATGATGAGTGCATTGCACATAGAGTACAGGATGCACGAGATGATAAGAAAGCTTCTTTTTGACTTGCGGGATAGGATACAATCCTTTCTCAGGCAGAGGTTCTGAATTATCGGGTCGTGCTCAGTCTGCACACAGTGAGCTGAACACCATACCAAGTATACGTGTGTAATGATTGTGTGTAATGATATGGGAAAATGCATGGAAAAATCAAAATACATGTTTATGTATTTTACGTGGAATCAGTTCCTGTCTGTTGTCTTGGCAGAAATGCATCAATCTTGCAATGTTGTTGTTTATTATTATCCCTCTCCATCATGAATATATATGGAACGTGTTGATCAAAGTTTTTGTGATAATGCGAGGCTGTATTGCAGGTGGCCATTGCAGGTGGTCTTCAATTTGTTTTTCACAGTAAATTGGCATGTTTAACAGACTGTAACTCACCAAGATGCCTCTTGAAATGTTTTGAAAAACTTCTACTTGATTTCACATGAGCGGATGATTATCAGTTGTCTTTCTGCAATCATCTTGTGTGAAACAAAGTATTGTTTCTCTTCAAATGATAGCGTGCCAATTAATCTGCACTTACTGTTGGTGCTTTATCGGCCCTATAAGACATTCAAACCGACCTTCAGCCTAGACATCCGTAGGCGTTGTGGCGTCGAGCGGGATCTGAACATCTCTCATGAAGCGAGACTTCTCTTTTCTTTTCTTTTCCTCACCAACAATGTGAAACCATGATATCCGTAGGCGTTGTGGTATGTAGACGTGGTGGAGTGAGACTTCTCTTCTCTTTTCTTTTCCCTACTAACAAACAAGTTTAGCAGGAAACATAGAAGCATTCGCACATACTGTTTACATTTTCCATCACATGCTTTTAACATCGGAATTTTCATGTACACATTTTGCCTGGAAAAGAATTACCAAGAACTTTTCAACACAATACATGTTCAAAAGAATCCATTTGGTCATATATAATTCACTCGACAGAGTGATTTATAGGGGCCTACTTATCACTGTCCACGTACTCGAACAGTTTTCGCTAAAGATGCAAGCATGTTCACAAGACTGCAAACAGTAGAATGATTTGCCCCTATATCAGACTACTACATCTCTTGAAATGTCTTCAAACGTAAATTAAAGTCATTCCTCTGAAATGATTACTCTCGGTCGACGAATGAGTTCCTCGTCTGCATGTCATTGTCGATCTCGTCAGTGTGACTGGGCCGTCCGTTGAGCGGTCTGCCGTCACGTTGTCAGTACTCTCTTCGTCACCATCACTCTCCACTTTGTATCAGTCTGACAGGGCGCTTCAACATCTCCGATGACACCAGTTGACTATTTGGAGTTTGTAATTGCACTCCAAATTGGCGTAAGCCAAAGTTTTGTCTTATCGTGACTCATAGTTTTCCTAATGTCCTGCTGCTCGCCGGTTCAGTCATGACAGTCAGATCCTCATCACATTCACAGCCTAGGTCGATGGTGCATTCAGCGTCATAGTTGGTTGACTTGGAGGGGGCATGATGTACCAAGAAAGGGGAACTGCTGACTTTATCTCTGTGGTCTCCAACTTTTCTCAAAGTTCCTCAAAATTGCAAAATACTCTGCAGTCTTTGCTTCACTACATAGTGTGAAGCCGCTCCCACTGTACTTGCCACTCTAACTGATTTCTCGGCTGAGACATATTTTTGTTTTTTTTTAATAACTAATTTACTAACAAACTTCCTTTTCCTAAAGCATTTCATTGGCTCAATGGTGGTGTTCACTAGAAATTAATTCCTTACTGGTCAAATGTTCAATTTGCTCCTCCTATTCGTTTCTGTGAAAACTCAATTTTCCATGATTCATCTCAATTTCCGATTAACTAGCCCACTGTCTTTTAGTTTCTTCATGCCCTTGTTCTCTGTAACCACTGGTAAAGACTGTATTGTTTCTTGGATATCAAAATGATAAACCAAATTAATATTAGTGTCTTTATGGCAACCAACGTCATCGTTGTTCTGGGTCATTATCCCTGAATTTGTCTTTGGAGTTCCTGTTTGACCCACTCTACAAATGTTGTCTACTAAACAATAAATGCTAAAATAGAGGGATAAATTCTGGCAGGAGGGCCACCTTCCAGCTAAGGGGGTCATTTATGTTTTGGGATCAGAGGGCAAAAACACGTCATCACGTCATTCCCCGTAATTTGGCGCGGGGCTTTGGGGATGGAGAGTGCTGACCACTAGCGGGGAAAGTAGCCAACATCAAACTCATAAATTCCTATGACCATAGACTTTTCTTGGAAGAGGTGGTTTTGACCAACAACAACAAAAAAAAGAAAGGAAATAGCTGGAAGGAAGATAAACAGTTTCATAAACTCCAAGAGGGGGAAAAGACTGAGCATAATTATATTGACCTCACAGGGTGTTTAGGAAAACGACTGCAGTGTTCGGTTTTCTTTTACTCTCTATCCTATTCTATTCTATTGTATTCTATTCTTTATTATAAACATGTGCTAGTAGCCATCTGGGCTACAATTGTGTTTGTTTTGTACATCCTCTAAAGGTCACCAGAGGTCAAAGGTAGAGCCCTATCTGTGCTCTTTGGAATATGAAGACAATTTCATGTAAAACAGGTATGCTTGTTTTGTACATCTTAACCATACTTATCATTAACTAATGATACCACAGATCAATATTATGATACTTTGAGGTCATTAACCTCTAAAAGGTCACCAGAGGTCAAAGTTAGAAACCTGTCTTTGCTCTTAAGAATATGAAGACAGTTTTATTGCAAAACAGATATGCTTGTTTTACACATCTTAACCATGTTTATCATTAACTGATAACATCACAAATCACTATTATGGTATTTTGAGGTCATTGACCTCTAAAGGTCATCAGAGGTCAAAGGTAGAAACCTGCCAATGTCCTGTGGAATCAGAAGATTTGTAGTACAAATGCATATTTAGTGCAGCGTTACCAAGATCTAAGCCTATCATTCACAAATGCCTCCAAACATCAATATTCTGATATTTAAAGTTCATTGACCTCTGGAGGTCATCAGAGGTCAAATCAGACTTACCTCCCGATCTTAACATGAATCTTATGGTATGTACTAACACTGGTGAAAGTTTCATACTTTAGTCAAATTTTGCACAATTCTCATGATTTTGAGGGCTTAACCGCTCTACTATGTGGGGGAATGCACCCTACAAGCACTGCTTTTTAGCATTCCTCACCATTTCATGTATAAGTACTCAACGATTGATCTTCCTGATGTTTTTCTTCACATGTTCAAAAGAAATTACTCAGTTCAGAATTATCCCACCCGCCAACGGGACGCTTCCACGTACTCGCACAATTTTCGCGATGAAAACAATTATGTATGCGGGACCGAAATACTGGAATGACCCCCCCCCCCCTGAACTCAAAGGTTGTTTATCACCATCATCCTTCAAATGCAAATTAAGACAGTACTTATTGAATAATTACGCTACATCAGCTCATTGAAATTCTGTTTTGTGCTGTCCAGGACTATCCCGTTATACTGTACTCCAGGGTTGTTGTTATGTTAAACCAGACTTTAAGAGCCCATCTGTTTGCGCCCTTAAATTCTATCACTGTGTTTATGTATATTTTTCCTTCTTTAAAGATAGCTGGGACGAGGAAACAGCTGGTATTTCACATTCTCACTGCACTGCAACTGGTTGTTCGATGTCTTTTTTAATGGATTTGCAGGTGCATGTGTTCCCTTCTTAATACACGCAATGTACACATTTCTAATACTGTCTGAACGGTATCATTGTTATTATAACTATATTAAGTCATATTGTATTGCCAGAACGACAATGGTTCATCCGCCTATATACAGCATGTGGCTTTTCCGATCCCTAACCTGCACTAGAGAAGAATTCGCTATACAACTGTATATTTGTACTTTTTTTATTTTGTTTTTCTCTTATGTTCTGGTCATTGTTGTACCCGTGCTCCCCTTCTCAATCTTAAACTCGTTTTTAACCGGGACCTACGCTCAACAAGCTCGCTTTTAAGTAGGTTCCTTCATATTTCTTTAGCATTCATTCACAGATTCCAAACTGAACAGATCGACCACTATTATGTTTTACATATTTGCAATATTCTATGTATGTCATGTATTTCATTTAATTTTGTTATATTTGATGCAATTTTTCATCGAGAAATATGAAAATAAATTGAAATTGAAATTGAAATTGAAATTTCCAACATTTCCCCATACTTACAATATTTTGTAAACTTATCTTTTATTTTGTATTGTGATGAAATCTATGTATTCAATTTCTGTAATATATTTATATGTTTCTGTTGGAAATAAAAAAAAAATGAATGAATGAATGAATGAATGATTTCTTCTACCGGCATGCCCAAAGGTCTTCCACTGTGGCAGGAGTAACTTCTCTAGGTATCGATCACGTTGATCATCTGGGACACACGATCGAAGAAATTGCCTGGCACAAATCCGGCATCTTTAAGGTTAGTTAAGAGGGAACTTGCTCTGCAGTTGATATCGGTATATTATCAAAATGCAGTTTACACACTTTTACTTCCAAATTGTAATTAGCCGTACTTATATGATTATTTGACAAAGTTGCTGTATAATTAGCCGAAGATATTTGCGGTAATATTTGTAGAAAACGGGACAATCCGTTTAAAGGGAAACTTCACAAATTTTCAAAATTTTGAATAAATTCTCGAGCCATCATAGTTTGATGATACGGAGGTTAAGACAGTTCTTGATGTTATCTTATTGTCAAACTTTAAAAAGAAAATGTATAAAGTTTGCTAGCATACAATGAGGACATTCGATGTAGCTCCTTCATATGGCAGACAAAAAAAGTTGTATCACCCTCAACAATATTGTCAGCGACATTGAATTAGACGTCGACTGAATGCACACTTTACGGATTGTTTGTGTGTTTGTGTGTGTGTGTGTGTGTGTGTGTGTGTTTATTTGTGTCATATATTTTTATTCACTAACATTTTGCAGAGTGTTGCGAAGCCTCATTGCTGAAGAGTTGAGACTTAACTTCCAGGCATGTTCCGAGGGTTCCAATAGCCCTTTAAGGATTCTAATGTTGATCTGGATGTCGATATGTACGAGCTAAAGAGAAAGACACAATGGAAGGAATTATGTTCGTTTGCTTGTTTCCAATTCAATTCAATTCAATTCAATTCAATTCAATTCAATTCAATTCAATTCTACTCTATTCCCATCCAACAAAAGTAAGGCATAATACAACGGTTAACATTAAAAAATTGTAATATTGAACAATTTGTAAAATGTTCAGGTCATAAAGTATAGCAAAAGATACACATGTATTCACGAATGAATATGTAAAGAAAAAAAACAATGAATAATTTGCAATTTATATATATATATATATGATATATGATATCGGGATTAAAATGTGTGATCTGCTGAAAAGCCGAGCTTGTAAGACGTGGTTCACTTGACGATGCTTGAAAAACAATATGTGAATAATATAATTATAATATATCCGAAATGTATGTATGTACAATTCGAATGTCTTGATAACTGATCTAGATGTAATTCATGCAAAATCATGTTGCAAACAGCACTAGTTTTAAGGTACAAAGAAAGCACGTAGTGAGAATGAAATGTCGATGTTACGGCATGGACACTTTTCATTGTTTGTTTGCTCGTTTTTCATTGCAATTGCAAAATTAATCAAAGAACCATGAATGAATGCGTAGGCCTTAGTGAGTGTAATTCTTAACTTGAACTTAAGAATCACAATAACTGGATACGGTTGCAAATTCATAACATTAGTGTGTAATGTCTCTTTCACAAAGAATGGCCGACCTGCTTTCACAGTTGCCCAGGATGCTGGGGCTATGCGAGTTCTGACCCGCAGAGCTGCTGAAAAAGGGGTGAGTAATTGCTCATATTCGCTTCTTTAGTTGTAAGTAAAAAACCTATAGGAAAGCAATACACTCAAGGGTGATCACTTTGTCGTTTATAGTTTATCCAATTCTGGAAAAAAAAATGCTGTGTTTGGGAGAATACACCCTACAAGCATAGCTTCTTCAGCATTCCTCCCCATCTCAATTTTTAAACTTCAGATTTTTTTTTTTTTTTTTTTTTTTGGGGGGGGGGTCCTTTTCCACCCTATTATTGTGTATCCTTATTGCACTTATCATATCTTGTAACGTTGACATCTATATATGTACTTATATCTTATGTGGAAAAGAATTGTATTTACAAGTTCTGTTGGAGATGGAAAAATGAATGAGTAAATGAATGCATGCATGAATGAATGAATGAATGAAATGTGTGGCTATATAATACTGGAACAGTTTTGATAATGTCGCTCTTTCTCATCTTATTAAAGGCAGGTGATTTTCTTTTATTAGTTCGTGTTCAAGCTTTGGTCCTTTCATTTTATAGCTCCACTGTTAATTTTTAAGTTTGAAAATGGTTCTCAGCGTGAAATCAGACTGATCTGTAGGTAGACCAATCGTTAGAATCTGTGCATTTTTACGCTGTTTAATGAATGCATGCAGCAGAGTATTCACAATTTACAGCCGTCACTAATACACAAACTTTGGGTTGTTACCAGAAATGAATTGGGAACATCGTCAAATGCCTTTCGATCTTTATGGAGAATGATTTGGTTTCAAGACATTCCATCAAACAGACAAGAATATCATAATCTGTCACAATTAGACAACTCTTCGGGTGTGTTTGCCAATTGAACACAATGACTTCCGGGGAAACCCGCTCAAAGTTGGTCTCGTTGGAAAGCATCAACTTATCAACGCAACTCTGGCAGTGCAGATGGCTAAAGCTTGGCTTGAGGAGAAGGACCCAGGAAGATTCGACTTTACGGGTCAGTACTCTCAACCTACCCCCCCCCCCCCCCCCATCCCCCGCCCCCGAATCAACTAAACATACCTGTGTTACATGACATTGTTATCAAGATCATCGGCATACGTGTAATTACATAAAGGCACGAAAACAGACATGGCAATTCTCAAGGAAATTCAATATGTTTTCATTATATTTCGGGAAAGTTTGAGTCTAAGAAGGGAGAAGCATCATAAAAACTTCTTTAAATACCTGAATCCTGTCAATCGAATACAACGTGTAAAATTATCATGCTCAACGGTGTAATGTGAAGGGGGTTATTGTGTTAGGGGAACGCAGTTTTTTGGTATTTGTACGGTTCACAATCAGTTCGATATGCAGGTGATTGCCTTTTTTGTATTTCTATTTCTTTGATAATTTAGCTAAAGCGACATTATAAATGAACAAATACCTGTTATACTTCTGTAAACAAGACAAGATGAAGTCTTTAGAATATTCATTTTACTTTTTTCGGCTCTGGTATTAGGTTCAATTTCTATTTTTTCTTTTTTATGTTCGCCAAAAGCTACATGGGTTTTAGCCGAGAAATTTGTTAAGGAATTGCCTTATTACACTATAGCCCCTAACCCATGTGGTGAACAGGTGATAGACGACGACTTGCAGGAAATGTACAGACCGTTGCAGGCTCCTGAGTTGAAACGCTGTTTCGAGAAGGTAACCTGTCTTTCGACTACGCTGATGAGGGACAACCAATCAGTCCTCCCTTAAATACCATTTCAAACCGATTGGATGGTTTGTATTCTGGCCCGCGCTTATCGTCATTTTATATGATTTATGTACAAAGTCTCCGCTTTTCACCCCTCTTTTTGTGTTTTCTTTTTTTTTTTCATAATTACATTACAAGAACATCTTCAACTTTGTGTTTAATACCACACAGTGTCTTCTTCGCTCGCGCATCATAAAATTAATCAAATACAATCAGTGGTATTAAATAAGGTGTGTGGGGCTCTTATTTTATTTACTTTTTTTTTACCATTTCTTGCATGCATGTTCTAGAATATTTCAAATTCATGATCTGAAAGAAAAGGAATGTTTCGCGGGAGATGGAAACACCGGCATAATGACTTGTTCAGATCCTCAAAACCCTTTCTTCTTTCTTCTCTTCTTTCTTTCTTTTCGATAACGTGTATGGTGGTGTTTTCCACTTACTTCAGTTCTGAAGCACCCCGTGGATCCGGACTCTGTCACGGGACTGATTGACCCCACTGGTGAACAACAGTTGACCTACGGACAGCTCGAAAGGACATTGCCCTATACTCTTCCTTCTGAGTTTATTCAAGGTGGGTAACGCTATCTACTTCACAAAAGAATTGATGAAAGCAACAAGTAACAATCTTAATCTGGCTAGCCTTTTGACACAGCAACAGTAACATCAAAAAGAACCTGATCAGCATCCCCAGTTGTTTTTGTACTTCTTTGACCAGCACTGGCGTCCTGTCACTGGCCTGGGCGAAACCAAGTGGTCGAAGGCAGCCATGTGACATACTACCTTGACAACGCACACACCACCCACAGTGCGTTCATGTGTAGAGACTGGTTCGCTGAAGTGGCAGAGCGTGACGCCGAGGACATGGGCGGGGTCGTCAAGCGAGTGCTGATGTTCTACCTCGGTGGAGATAGACGGGCACAAGACATCATGGCCCCTTTTGTGGTAGGTCATCTAATCAGTTTAAGGCTCAAATCTGCGGATATCATTCCACACCATATCCCTCTGCTGTACTGTGAACATTTTCATTGTCAATCATTGTCAACGCTCACAGAATGAATCAGCTGCGGTTGATGAGAGGATAAAAAACGGGGGTCATCCCACTAGACCGACACCCACGAGTCATACAGCAATCGTGTACAGCACACGAGTTCGACATTGAAAACAGGTCAATGAGTCATACAGCTCACGGGTCATACAGCCCATGAGTTCGACACTAGGCAAATAAAGCCCATGAGTTCGACACTTGGTAAAAACAACCCACGAGTTCGACAGATACAACACGGGGCTTAATACGTCTGTCTCGTGGGCCTTGTTTACAGCTTAGTGTCGAACTAATGGGCTGTATGACTCGTGAGCTGTATAACTCATGGGCTGTATGACTTGTGAGCTGTGACTCGTGGGATGCATGACTCGTGGGTGTCGGTCTCATGACGTGCACCCAAAAAACGCACTGTGTACCACTGAGAGGCTGGACACGCTTGGACCAGGGAGGTGGAAGAGAGACCAAGGAGGTACTCGGCCTCGGCGTAGAATCACTAAAACACGTACAATGTTTAAATGGTAGAAAATGTGTTCTTGTATTCTTTGACCTCCAAGCAAACTATATGTATTGCATGAGAAAGTGTACATTGCCAATCAATGTATCGACTGCAATTGGAAATGCTATCAAATATTCATTCGGGATGAAAGAAGAAAGAAAAAAATGTTTACGTATTGATAATTTCGTTACAGATATTGTGATATATTGAGAGGAAACCATAGTACGCTGATGGGAAAGAGGTTGGTTTTGTTTTATCTTGTTTGTTTTTTATTGTGTTTTTTTGTTTCTTTTTGTATTCAGTATAGTGTTTTATGAGCATCCTATATCTCCTGCTGTGTATGTAGGATATTTCAATATTGTGGGGGTTGTGTTTTTTTTTCTTCATTCTAATAATGTATGGTTGTTTTCTCTATGTGGACCCCTCTGAAAACCAGCAATATGGTATTGATAATGTTGAGAAG
This sequence comes from Diadema setosum, assembly GCA_033980235.1. Lineage (NCBI taxonomy): Eukaryota > Metazoa > Echinodermata > Echinoidea > Diadematoida > Diadematidae > Diadema > Diadema setosum. Next base: position 38,472,882 of record CM067060.1, read on the forward strand.
GGCTATTCAGTCATTTATCATGAAATTGTAACATTTATACGATATTTCTTCATGGATTTTGTAAATGAAAATACAATACAATACAACACAATATAATACAATACAAACGGCCTACGTCTGGTTACGAGTTTATCACAAATTTTTACCGGAAAGACAAAAATGAGAAGCAATAATTGGTCCTACGAAACTATGCCTAATTTGTTCATTTAATGGCATGATTTGAAACTACTTGTGAACGAGAAAACTTTAAAGCAAATTATAATCTTATCTTCAGAAGACAATAGAATACAACTGGAAAAAGTGCAGACATTACGTATATCCAAAACAAATCAAATATAGATGCCATTGATTTGGCATACGTTCGCAAGCTAACATATCCATTCACTGAATACGCACACCTCCCTATAAACACACATATACGGAATACTGCACAGTTAACACGAACATGAAATGGTATATGCCTTGAAATAAATGCTTATTGTGGCGAGGCAGGCAACTACTTAGATCTTGCCGGATGCACATGCAGTTAAGATGCCAAAATTCAGGTCAAAGCATGAAATAACTACAAGCTAAACGAAATAGCTGTTAATGCTGAATTTTTTTAAAATCAATTTCTAGTCTGAAACATCCCTAGAAATTTCAAGTGTCTAGATAGGAACATCCACCGTGAATTTACATTTCGAAATGTAAATGCATAATCATAATACCGGTATTCAAGAAACCAATGCCTAATACCCTGTACCTCAAAAGACATTTGTATTCGATACGACTGGCAAGGTGACCGGGGTGTAGGATTACTACCTGTGCTAAAGACAAATTTGAAATCTTGGGGACCACCAACGGTATTTAAACATTATAGATTATTATTTTCGGCTAAGCCCTTTAAATCCAGAAATGATTTGAGTGGAGGTGAGTTGATTTACGAAAGATATCTGCAAAAAAATTAAGCAAAAGACATGAACTTATTCAAATTCATGAAATTCTTCCGTCGAGATGTTTTCATTGCAACTGATTGACAAATTGCCCCACATCGACGTAAATAAGCACTGAACTTGTAGATCAACAATACCAAAAGATTGCATACAATATATGTTTTTTCTTTTTGCTGCCTTTTCTTAAATCTATCCTTGAACTTGTTATCAGATAGTCGACAGTGTCATTTCAATGTTCCTTTTTCCCTATTTTGTGATTGTCACAGGATTTTAGCTTTGATGCAGTGATTTTATGTGGAAATCGGAGTGTAACTGACAAACTCAACGAAGTTATGGGTAAGTGTGGTAAATGACAGCAACAACGATGCAGATTCCTTGATTTCTGAAACAAAACAGATGATTTCACAATTTGAAAATGAAAAAAAAAAACAAATCAGACAGATTATACATTCTTTATTTTGTCGGTCTCAGTAATTAGGATTGAGACATTACGTTACTCTACACATTCTCTGTAAGGATACTTATTTAGGCAAGCATTGTCACCATGAGAGCAGCAAAACGTGATGGATTTCCAGAAAAAAACCAACAAACAAACTAATTGAACTTTCACATATTATTACATTATATTAGTCATGTTTGTGTCCATCTCATTTTTGACATAAAAGACTACAAGAAGCCACCTCTGAAGCTGCCTGCTCTGCTCAAGAAGCTGACTACATTAGCGGATGCATATCGAGACCTGCACAAGAAGATGAAGAGAGAGTCGACTCCTCCAAGCAACAATGGCAAGGTTGGGATTCCCGTCATTCGGGTAGCACCGTCCGCCACCGAAGCGCTTCAGTGGGCAGTGGGACCGCTGGATGATAAATACTGCCCCCTCAACGACGGGGTAATGCAGAACCAGGGAGTATCACCGTTCGCTGAGCGAGGAGTTCCTCAATCGGCAGATCACCTGCAGATCCTGGTAACGGGCAGCACATACTTGGTTGGCTCGGTACTAAATGTCCTTGATCCATCTCTTGCTACTGGTACCCTGTAGAGCACTAAGGACTCAGGCCCATGTAAGTCGATGTACAGACATTCATTATTCTTGTGGTTCTTGACATTTAGGTCTTCATTGTGCGAGTATAACCAACGAAGATGATTGTGGAGGTTATGTCTTCGGTTCTGTATGTTTGTCTGTCGATCTGCCTGTCTATCTGTGTGTGGTCAAGGACTTGGGAAGGGATGATGATTTTTTTTTTTACCATAATTTCAGAAACGATTCAATTTTGGGGTCATGAGGTCAAAGATCATAGGTCATAGAAGACATACATTAAGTTTAAGCTCTCAATGGTGTTTCAGGTAATTGCCTACAAATGGTGATATTTTAGTAATGGCTGCTTGGCTGCATCTCTTCTTTGATTTGGTTTGATTTGAATGTATTTCCACTTTGTGTTCACAAAAGTAACGAAACAAACATAAATGTATGGGTTACACTGATTATTACTATACAATAACATTTTCTCTTCTTTGTCTTACAAAATAATTGAAATTGGCAAAATGTTGACATGACTTATTCCTTTTGTTGTTGCTTTTTACTCGTTTTTTATGAGGATTTTTTTTTTTTGGGGTGTGCGGTGTGTTTTGGTGTGTTTGTGTTATCTTATTTTTGTTCACATAGAGATTCCATAATTAACACTCTTTTCGCATTGATTCTCAAGGATCCTGCAAGCATATTAAATGGCAAACATCTCTGTCTTAGTCAAAATCATCAATGTCGAACAAACTTAGTTTTAGAAGCAATACTAAATGGCTCTTTCATTTCTTTGACGATGCTTTGGCAGTAAGAATGATTCAACCATGAAGCTTCTGCCTTTTATCATAACGGTGACATGGAAGAAGCACGTAAATGTATACATTTTCTTTCCAGTGTATTGACATTTTAAGCAAAAGACATGATGGTAATACATTGGCAATGTTATAACATATAGAGTTTAAGTTCATAAGTTACCCCTATAATCGATGTGAACTCATCCATATGCAAACGCTGTAAATCTCGAAAGCAAGACTAAAATGTTGTACAAAATCCACTGTTGTCAAAGTTATTTTGTTTACGTAAGTCTGAGAAAAAGTCCTTCAACATTGTTTCCAAACCCACCTCGATCGTGGATGTAGGCATCCTACACTGCAGGCGCTATCGTTTAATTGTAGACAGTATTTAATTATGACCTAAGTCCGCAAATGAAATAAATCATAGTAAAATGGGCTAAGCTGAATGTGAAACTTTTAAATGTGACTTTTTAAAAGATTCTCATATGTAAGTAATAGACATTTTATCTTAAATAAACGATTGTTTATTTATCAGTATGACTCACTCTTAATTTGTAATCATTTTATAGTTATGTCATTGATTTCTATTGATTTATGAGTTGCTTCGCATTTAGAAGTTAGACATTTTTATGTGATTTCATGATATATTATAGATGTGGAAAAAAAAACGTATAGTAATACACCTTATCATCACCCTTTGTTTCATTCATTACCTCATTCATTACTTCACATCGTTCTTCAACATCCGTCGATGTGTTAATACCCAGTGTTCTATCATGTCCACGATTTTTAATCATGATTTAAATTCATGATTATTATTATTATTATTTGTATTGGCTTAACAACATACATTACAAGTTACGAAACAAAGCACAAAAAAACGAAATCTTGGCTAAATTATATTGATCATAGTTATAGTGATAGAAATATAAGTCGTATAGCAATCTTTCAGTTCTGCCGTACTTGCTTGTCATACTTTTGGTGATTGAAATTCTGTTTGCTCAAAACATGGAGTCGGTTGTTTTTTTTTTTACTTCAATAGCATTTTTCATGGACTCTGCACTCGTCAACGTGACTTTTTTTTATTACATGTTATTCAAAGGGTTATGGGAACAAAAGTGGCAGATGGGCTTCAACACTTCCAAATGCTTCGTTATGACTGTCACTCGCAAGTCAAGACCCCCTCAGTTTAGTTACTCCATGGGAAACAACACACTAAGTAGAGTCGATCATCACCCATACCTTGGAGTTGAGTTGACATCGGATCTGTCTTGGACCATGCATATCAACCAAGTAATCAACAAAGCCAACCGTCAGCTTGGTACACTGAGAAGGAATTTGTACAGCTGCGACATACAAAGTGTTGTGTATACATCACAATTACATGTAACACAATGGTGTATATTCATGTCATGTCAAAACGACTGGTTACAAGACTAGTGTGCAAATAAACCAGAGACACACATGTGAACTGCAGACAACTTGTGTCATGTCTTCTTTAATGTCTACCCTAAAGACATTACACAAACCAAGGCCATAGCTTACATCACTCTAGTACGCCCACTCTTGGAATACTGTCAAGCAGTTTGGGACCCAAGTCAACAAAACAACAAACAAGCAATTGAAAAGATCCAAAAAAGAGCTGCAAGATTTGCATGCAACAATATGACAGATCAGCTGAGTGTAACAAATGTGATGAAGCGACTGGAATGGCCGGGAAAGCCTCGAGAGACGTAGAATCAAATCTCGCCTTCTCGTCATCTATAAAGAGACCCAAGGATTAATCCCCAGCAATATTAAACATTTACAAAGCTCCAATTCGACTAAGAGAAAACCATCCACAAGGCACTACTCCAAGAAATTTGTGTACTGCCATATAAGAGCAAATAAGAGCTGCTACCGGCAGTCTCTATACCCAAGGACAATCCCCCACTGGAACAACCTCCCAGATAATGTAAGAGAAGCTTCTACAGTCCAAAAATTTAAAGACCTTCTTGAAAATATCAAGTTTGAATAAGATATGCCTCCGACTCAAGCATATATTGCTACCCACATGTACGGAATAGCCACACCAGGCGTTTGTACATCAACGATATCAAGATCAAGATCAAAGACTTTCTATTCATGAATCCCCCTTCCTCTAAGCTCTACCTCACTAGACTTTATACATACACACAATGGTGCATATTCGGAATAAGAGCTAAATTCCGTGATTTTATCACTTCGATGAAAGAGTATTGCACCAAAAATTTGCAACAGATCGCTAAATTTCAGGTCTGAAAACGCAAAATCACCTTCGTGTGGGAGGGGATATGCCCCTATCTACACCCTCGTGTGCATGCTTTTTCTGTTTGACTGCTGAACAGACAGTGTTCATGATATTCAGTGTAAGAATTAATACAAGAAGATTATTTAAATGATACCATTTTATAGGCAAATTGTTCAATAATAATCTACACTAAATTATACTGCAACTTAAACAAGTGGGACTGTTTCAACTCGTTAAAACACGCAAAAACATGCATCAAATTGCACCATTTGCAACATCAAAATGCAAAAAGTTCTCACCGTGGGAGGGGGACACCCCCTCCCACCCCCTCCCCTCCCGCTTCGCTCTCTCCGCTCTCTCGGGTTCAGTCGCGTTCATGATATTCAGTGAAAAGAATTAATACAAGAAGCGTATTTAAATGATAGCATTTTATAGGCAAATGACCTGTGTTCAATGATAATCTACATCAAAATAGGTAACTGCAACCTTAAACAAGACGTAGTGGGACTGTTTCACGTCGATAAAACGAGCAAAAACATGCATCAAATTGCACCATTTGCAACATCAAAATGCAAAAAGTTCTTACCGTGGGAGGGGGGACACCCCCCTCCCACACCCTCCCCTCGCCCTTCACTGGCTCCGCTCGTTCGGGTTCAGTCGCGTTCATGATATTCAGTGAAAAGAATTAATACAAGAAGTGTATTTAACGTATACCATTAAGTATAGGCAAATTGTTCAATAATAATCTACACTAAAATATACTGCTACCTTAAACAAGTGGGACTGTTTCAACTCGATAAAACTCGCAAAAATATGCATCTAATTGCACCATTTGCAACATCAAAATGCAAAAAGTTCTCACCGTGGGAGGGGGACACCCCCTCCCACACCCTCCCCTCCCCACTCGCTCGCCCCGCTCGCTCGGGTTCAGTTGCGTTCATGATTTTCAGTGAAAAGAAGTAATACAAGAAGTGTATTTAAATTATACCATAGGGTATTATAGGCAAATTGTTCAATGATAATCTACATCAAAATATACTGCTACCTTAAACAAGTGGGACTGTTTCACGTCGAATAAATGCGCAAAAACATGCATCAAATTGCACCATTTGCAACATCAAAATGCAAAAAGTTCTCACCGTGGGAGGGGGAACACCCCCTCCCCTCCCCCTCGCTCGCTCCGCTCGCTCGGGTTCAGTCGCGTTCATGATATTCATTGAAAAGAATTAATACAAGAAGTGTATTTATATTATACCATTATATAGGCAAATAATGTTCAATGATAATCTACATCAAAATATACTGCAACCTTAAACAAGTGGGACTGTTTCAACTGGTTAAAACACGCAAAAACATGCATCAAATTGCACCATTTGCAACATCAAAATGCAAAAAGTTCACACCGTTGGAGGGGGACACCCCCTCCCACACCCTCCCCTCCCCCTTCACTCGCTCCGCTCGCTAGGGTTCAGTCGCGTTCATGATATTCAGTGAAAAGAATTAATACAAGAAGTGTATTTAACTTATAGCATTTTATAGTCAAATTGTTCAATAATATATACATCAAAATAAACAGCTACCTTAAACAAGTGGGACTGTTTCACGTCGATAAAACGCACAAAAACATGCCCCCCCCCCCCCCCCACCTATAAGAATCTGTCTTTCAGGAACTAGAACTGATAGGGCTGGACCTATGTATAGATACAATGATGACTATTCACAATTTCACGTTTGTTCATGGCAGATCTGCCCCCTAAAAAAACAAAAAAAAAACAAATCCACACACACACGCACACAAACAAACAAAAACGGGGCTGTGGGGCGGAACAATTTAGACCCTTTTTGTATAATAATTGTTCCTTTCTTTTTAAAATGATTACATTCAAATTTTCATCAATCTGGCAGGTATCGCTAGGGTAATAGAATTATTATTTGTACAAATGGGTAAATGACCCACTTCAGGGCCCCCAGGGGCTCCGGAACTCCCAAATTGGAGAATCTTCAAAGATATCACCTTCTCTAAAACATACACGATATAAAGTAAAATGCTTTATAGGTAAGTAAATCTTGCGCGTGCTGTTCCAAGTTTGTTTATGTCAGATCCAGAGCTATGCCCCTGTTATTGCGGGGGAGTAGGGGTGCATCAATCAATTGATTTTTCACATTTTCATCTTCTTGAAAACGCATGATCAAACTTGTCACTCAACTTGGCAAGTGGATCACTAGGGTAATATAACATAAAGCCTATGATATTCTAGATTATTGGCTCCACTGGCATGATGCCACCTTTGGTGGCCTCCAGAGGACCAAGAAGCTCCCACAGTAGAAAAACTTCACTATACATTTTTTCTTCTTTTCTTCTTTGTGTTCCACGTTTGCATGCCTGGCTCAATGGATGGCTTGCCAACCGTGTAAATTTTATTCAAACGCACAACCCCTCACAAGCCGATTGATAAATCGCAAAAAAAAAAAAAAAAAAAAAAAACATCCCAAAGTACAAGCGTCAAAGTCATACCTTTGTAAAAAGATTTGCCATCACAGCAAAGCTTGCATTTTTATGTCATTTATTTGATTTGATGTGATTTATTGGCTTGGGCATTACCATTGTGTTTATATATATTATTATGTATATGTATATATACATATATTTATATAATATATGCACATGCTGTTGATAATGCAATTTTGTATCCATTCGATTCACAAAGTTTTGTGTAACGAAAGTGAACACATGGGGTACAAAACATAATACAAAAGGGCTGAAGCTTGAGCATAACTTGATTTGCTCGCAACCCTTTTCATAATACATATACAAAGAGAAAAAAACGGGGAGGTGTGATTAGCGTATTTGCTGCTTTCAGAAAAGGTTTGCCTACTTGTTAACATAAAATAATGTTCAGCACACCGTTCAGTTTCTGTTCTCTATTAATGACATTGGCACTTCTGTTAAAAAGTAATACATGGCTGTGAAAAACAGCATTTTTTTCCCAAAAAGCTCGTATGCTTTCTGTTATGAGAATAGATGTGGCAGACAGGATTTACACTACGGTGAACAACTACAAAACCCCCCAATAAACATGTACATTAGTGGGGGTGCTTTCAAGTTTATTATACCCTTGGGGAAAGGAGCAAATCACGGACCAATTTTTTTTTCTTCACATTTTGGACTTCTCTTTCGAAACGCATACTTAGTATATAGTTAATCACGCTATTTTCTACGAACTTGGCAGGTGTTATCGATAGAGGCATATACAGATCCAAATACACACCATGCCTCATTGGTGGCCCTCAAAGCTCCCCAAGTTTGCTAAAATTACAAGGAGATGATAACGTATTACTATTTTTCTCAATAAACCGTAACTGTAGACGATTTATTCTAGAAACGTTTTTATTATAACCGTTGTTCACATTTTGTATATCCAACAATACTTAAAGGCATAAGTTACCATATTTTGCAGATAAAACAAAAACCAACATTAGTGCTTCAAAATAGCTCTAAAATGTGAGTTAGAGATAGAAACAACCAATGGAAAAATTTGAACATTTACAATCAATGTTAAGTATTGTTAAAATTAATGTACAAAATGAGAACAATAGTTGTAATAAAAATGTTTCCAGACTAAAGCGTCTACAGTTATGGTTTAATAAGAAAAATAGTGATATCTCCTTATATTTTAGGCTTTATTGCAAAAAAAAAAATATATATATGGTAGGACGACAACTGACCTACACATATCCATCAATAGTGATATCTTGAATATTTTTTAAATCACTGCTCCCAAAGGTAAACAGTACCTTTAACATTGATTATGCTGATTGACAATTTAACAAAGGTTATTTCTTATGCCTAACTCACATTTTAGAACTATACTGAATCACCAAAGCTGGGTATTTGCTTCGTCTGCAAATGGTAAATGATGCCTTTTAAACCTGTTGTCAGAGGTAAACGGCACGGAAGGTTTTTTTTTTTTTTTTTTTTTTCTCCTTTTCTCCTACCCTCTTGTTTACGGTGGGCTACTGTCTAGGTAGAAAGAATTTTTTAGGCCAACAGCTGGCGAGATCGAGGGTTGCAAGCTGCACCCTTCTCGCAGCGCGGTAAGAAATGCTTGGCTGGGGTTCCCGCGAATTTTGTTATGATTCATTTGGTTATCAATAGAGGCCGCACCCCGGTATTTGAATAAGAGAATGTAAGTGACAGTGAGTAGTTAAATTACAGGTTAATTATTATACCCCCGCCAAACGAAGTTTGAAGGGGGTATATAGGAATCAGCGGACGGTCGGTCGGGCGGTCGGTCGGTCGGGCGGTCGGTCGGTCGGGCGGTCGGTCCGTTGCAAATCTTGCGTCGCGAACTACTTCCTCAGTTTTCAACCGATTCCCATAAAACTTGGCACAGATGTGTGCCTTGGGTTGTAGATGTGCAAGACGTATTTTTTGACAGTACCCAAAAGTACGTTGCCATGGTAACGGCATATTATGGGCAAAAATGGGTACAAATCTTGCGTCGCGAACTACTTCCTCAGTTTTCAACCGATTCCCATAAAACTTGGCACAGATGTGTGCCTTGGGTTGTAGATGTGCAAGACGTATTTTTTGACAGTACCCAAAAGTACGTTGCCATGGTAACGGCATATTATGGGCAAAAATGGGTACAAATCTTGCGTCGCGAACTCCTCCCACAGTTTTTGATAAATTTTTATGAAATTAGGTACAGATGTTCATCTGAATATGTTAATGTGCAAGACACATATTTCCGCAGTGGCAAAAAGTGCGTTGCCATGGTAACGGCATGTTATTGGTAAAATATAGGGCAAAATGCTTCATGGCAAAACTGCTTCATCAGTGTTCTTCCAATTCTCATGGAATTCATATTGAATGTTTGTCTTAGGATATAGGTCAGCATGACACATTTCTTGACAGTGACAAAAAGTATGTTGCCATGGTAACAGCTCACATATTATGAGCCAAAATGATGGAAAATTTTGTGTTGCAAACTACTTCCTCAGTTTTTGCCCAATTTCCATGAAACTTGGTACAGATGTGTGCCTTTGGTTGTAGATGTGCAAGACGCATTTTTCGACAGTGCCCGAAAGTACGTTGCCATGTTAACGGCATATTAATGGCAGAAGATCAAGGAAAGATCTTGCGGATTTAACTACTTCCTCAGTTTTTTGACCAAAGCTTATGAAATGTTGTTTGGCGGGGGTATAACCAGTCGCTGTAGCGACATTTCTAGTTATTGTATTGGTATGGGAGTGAAAGGTTAGAATTGAGGGAATCGCACTGATTTGCGAGTGATAATGTATGCAAGAGTAAGAGCGAGAGAGGGAGCGTGAGAGAAGATAAATAGCTGTGAAGGTGGAATAAGATAGGAGAAGCTAATCCGACGCGAGAGTGGAAAGACCGTTTGTGCCCATTGGGAAGGGTCCAGGCTGGTCGAAATAGGAGGGAATCCAGGATAAGACTCCGCTGAAATCCGAGCTAAAAGGCTGTGAGGGAGAAAGCGAGAGAGAAATTGAACCTGTGATACTCCGAGGCTAAAGTATTCCTGCTGCTGAGCGGAATTGGCAGACGGGGTACTGGACGACAACTCCGAGGGCAGACGCCAACTCTCCGCGCGGGTGCAGGGCAGAAATAACTCCGCATCCTTTTATTGCTACGAGCTGAGGCAGCTGCATTGCCACGAGCTGAGACAGCCGCAGTGCTACGAGCTGAGACAGCCGCACAACTACGAGCTGAGGCAGCCGCAGTGCTACGAGCTGAGGCAGCCGCAGTGCTACGAGCTGAGACAGCCGCACCACCACGAGCTGAGTCCGGGACCAGCCGCAGCTCGGTGACACAGTCACGGTCGTCAGCAGAGACGCTGTCATCACTGGCCGGGCCAGACTGGTCGACGTCGGCACCGACGCTGCACCCTAGCGATCTACAAGACGCACGAGGGCGCCCTCCAGCGACGTCATAGGACACAGAACTCGGCAAGATAACGCCTGACAGTTGATAGTTACAGGAGCTCCGTAGGCAGTAGTACAAGTGTAGTGTAAATGTAACAGGGAGTTTGATGAGGTTGATTTAATCTAAGGAATTCAGTGGAATATTTGATTTAAGTATATAAGCAGATAATTCATTTATGTTGCATTGCGTTATGATGAGATTTATCAGAAAACATAGAACCCGCAATGGAATTAAATTTTTGGTTATTGCATTTTGAATCAAAAAGAAAAAATCTTCACGCTGTGTTATTTACGTGGTCTATTCTAGAGTGAAGTAGCGCAGTAAGTTCCCCCTGACGTCCTGTTTTCTCCTCTTCTTTAGAATACTAAACTCTCTGTATCCGTAACAATATTCATAACTGTATAATTTTGATGTACATAACATATTATCTCGTGTAAACTCGCAAGCAATACCATCTGATGCACGACTAAGAGTATGAGTATCATTTATAAAAATGATACACGAATTGCTTCGTTGGTAAGGAACAAAATCCTTCAATGCTGACAGGCAAAAAAAAAAATCTTCATCACACCTTTAATGTTTGCTCATTGCAGAGCAGTAAAGGGGGTATCTCACTGAGTTGCGAATATTTACGAGCGTAAATAGCGAATTGTAGGGAATTTCAGGATTCGTTAATAGTTGCGATCAAATTCGCAAAGAGCTTTCATGGTCGTAAGCAGGTTTTTTGGCAACAAGAAGAACAAAAAAGCGCTTACGACCATGAAAACTGCGAAATTGATTACAATTGTTTACGAATTCGATTGCAACTGTTAAAGAACTTTCACGGAACCTAAAATTCCGTAGAATTCGCTATGTTCGCAAACATTCGCCGCTCAGTGAGATACCCCGTGAAAGCATGTGTCAAAAACACAATTTGATTGCATGCTGTAGAGAGGCCCCATGTTAACAAAACATATATCGAATGCCAAAAACACGAAATCACACAGTTACAGATGATTAACTCCGTTTGTTGCGACACGGATTGTCGCCCATACACGGATTGTCGCCTCCGGCTCGGGGCGACAATATTTGACGGAGTTGGCGTCACGGATTGTCGTCTGGCGACAATCCGTGACGCTTGTGCAGTTCCCAATTTTTGACCTCGATGGCGACATGCCAAAAAATTTGTTGCGACAAGGATTGTCGCCCCGTCAAAGATTGTCGCCCCGGGCTCGGGGTGGTTGCTCCGGTGTTAAGCTTTGGTGGGATGGGTATGACTGGTAAGTTATGCGTATGTGTGTGTGTGTGTGTGTGTGTGTGTGTGTGTGTATTTGTTGTGAGCTGCATGGTATGTGCTGTGTATGATTTGTAGGTGCGTACAATAAGTGACTTGTGTATGAGTTTCCGTATAGTTGTGTGTGTGTGTGTGTGTGTGTGTGTGTGTTTGTTTGGAGTATAATAATACAATATGTAGAAACTGTGCATGTGTGGTGGTTGTATAGTGGTAGTGGTTTGTTTGTCTGTGTGTATACGTGTGTCTGTATGCGTGCGTGTGTATGTGGTATATAGTGGCGTATGTGTATATCAAAGGGTATGTGATGGTGCGTGTTTGTGGGCGCAGTTTTGTGCCTGCATGAGTATCTGAGGGGTTTGGTGTTCGTGGGCTACGTAGGCCCTACGTATGTGTGTTGTGTGTGAGCGTTCGTGTGTCTACGTAATGCCCCAGTCACACAATGCTTTACGACGGATTACGTCCGCCGCGGATAGATACGAATGAGTGGACGTAGGGGGACGCAGCGTGGACGCAGGCATCCGCAGGGACGTATGTAGACGTAACTGTCCGTAACTCATCCGTAAAGAACACAGAGACTCGTGGGAAGGCACACTACTCCTGTTGCCAAGCTGCAGCGCCTTTACCTGAAGGAATGCTACAACACAGTCGAAGCGGTGGAGAGGCAGAACTGCATGGTCAAATTATGAAATTTCTCCCACAATTAATGGTCATTTTAAGTGGCACCCATACCATGTATACTCATGACATCGGTTGACTCTTGGTGCTGAACTTTTTTTCTTGTGCTCTTCGAATGTGTATTTTTTCGAAAGAAGCAGTATTTTGGGTAGGGGGCGGGGTGACAGCATTTTATTCACTTTTCTGGCCGGGGAAGGTGTGGGACAGGGGCAACTATACAAAATGAGAACAAATTTAGTATTTCTCTATAGTTTTACGCACTTTACGCTCCATCGAATGTGTATTACACATTTGTTTGATAACAACAATAAAAATGATGATGATAATAATAATAATAATAATAATAATAATAATAAAGGACATTTATATTGCGCAGCTACTATAATATTATACTCTAGTGCGCATTACAAAATGACAGCATACAAGAAATTCAAACAGAAAATACATTACTTCAAGAGATGACTTGATATTATACTTGGGTGTGGGAGGGGTGTTTGAAAGTTTTGATGTCTTTTTTTTCTGTAAATTTGATAAGCATTGCTTTATCATAAATATCTCCTTAACATAACCCAGTAAGTCATGAATATCACTGAACAACGACAGCGTAACCACAGTTTGTCTATTCCATGACTGCAAGTAATATTTTCTACTCTAATGTTTAACTTTTCGATCTATATTGTATTTCATTTGTGGTATAGTGATGTTATAATATTATGTGACCCTGCACCACAAAACACACAAAAAGTCGCCACGCATGAAATTTTAGCTGAGAGCACATTCTGAAAGAGCATACTTTAAGCTTTGAAATGATGTATCACTCAAATCAAATGGACTCTCCTAACCTATCTAAATATTGGAAAGAATGCACACACTCAGAAAAAGTGTAAACTGAGAAAAGAGGCTCTGAAGTATAGTGTCTATTCAAGCGCTTAATCTTTATCAAGCCGTGCTAGCTGTTTGATGAATGGGACAAAAAACAGGATGGAAACCGCCGGAGTAACAACAATGAGGTGATTATCAGATTAAACTGAAAGTATTATTATTATTATTAATAACAATAATAATAATAATAATAATAATAACAATAGCAATAATAATAATAATAATAATAATGATAATGAAAATAATGATAATAATGATAATGATGATAATAATGATAGCAATACTAACAATAATAAGAATAATAATGATAAGGCCTTATTTACTCAGGGTAGCCAAGTTAAGATCGGCTCGGTTGACCCATTTCACCTATTTTCAGTCCTCACACAAAATCAGTGTGTGCGACTTTTTATTCGTTTTGTGATGCACGGTCACATTAATATTCTTTACATTTATGACGTTTATTCATATTTGAGTTGCACAAACAAAATTCAAACTTCAAGTTCAAAATTTCATATATCTTTTATTATTGTAATAAAAGCAAATTAAAGGATTACGATTTTTTTCACAATTCAATTTCAGTTTTCCCCAGTGTACAATGTAAGACAGTCCAAAATGTGATAACCTTGCTGGGTCATAATACACTGACTTTAATAGCAGGGATCATAAGAGAAAACCAAATTGTCCATAATTATTCATAACAATCTGTAACTATCCGTAACTATCCGAAAATATCCGCAACTCTTCGCAAGTGTTCAGAACTATTATGTGCCAATTCGTAACAATATCCGCAAGTGGACGCAAATATTCGCATCTGGTCGTATCTGTTCGAATCGCCCGCATTTTTTGCCCGCATGTTTTGTACAAATTTCTAGTGACGGCAAAGGATCCGCGTGGGGGTCCGTCACATAATGCTCTGTGTCCGGCGTTACGTCCAAAAAAGTCTTCTTCTTTTTTTTTGCGGACTCCCGCGGATCCTTTGCCGTCACCAGAAAATTTGTACAAAACATACGGGGGAAAATGCGGGCGATACGGACAGATACGACCAGATGCGTATACTTGCGTCCACTTGCGGATATTCTTACGAATTGGCACATAATAGTTCTGAACACTTGCGGAGAGTTGCGGATATTTTCGGATAGTTACGGATAGTTACAGATTGTTATAAATACTTATGGACAATATGGTTTTCTCCAAATGCGAATACTTGCGTCCACTTGCGGATATTCTTACGAATTGGCACGTAATTTTGTCCTTTCAACTTGCATAAACTTCCGAATAGCTCGGAACACTTGCGGAGAGTTGCAACTATTTACGGAGAGTTTCGGATATTTTCGGATAGTTACAGATTGTTATAAATAATTATGTACAATATGACGATCCATTCTGGGTGTAACATGAACAAAAAAAGTTACAAATGGCAATTCGAAACACAAACAAAGCCATTTGTCAATTTATACTACAAATAATCTCACTTCAACATAGATAACTCGATTATAGACCAACCCTACTAACAATTTCTTCACGAGAAAGTTTTGACATGTAGGGCCCTACCAAACCTATATCCTTTGAATATATTGGTTTGGATCATGTAACACCTTCTTACTTACAAGGGCATATACATAAAAAAACACAAATACATTATGCAGTCGTAAAAAACCCGACCACCCCCCCCCCCAACCGAAACAAATCTAGGGCCTATATCTATCCTATATTAAATCCTACCAAAATCTGTCATACCATTTATAACTATCCAACCCCAAACCCACCAACCCCTGATTAACCAAAACCTAAATCATCCCACACCCATATTCACCAACCCATATACATACATACACACACCCACACACACACACACGTGTGTTATTCCGAAAGTTCAGTTTTTTTTTTCCCGAAGCTTCATTTAACCGACACACACAATTCCATATACCTAGAGGTTCGTTGATCCAAAAATGAAATTCGGAATATAACGAACCTTCGGAATAAAGAACCTTCGGACTAAAGAGCCTTCAGAATAATGAACTTTTGCAATAACGAAATGTAACCCCCTCCCCACATACACACACACACACCCGAACCGATACCACATTCCTTCCTGATGAAACGACTTCCCAATGTTGATAAGTAAGACATAATGGACCGTATGCAGAAAAGCAGCATCCGCCCGCACGCAAGCACCACTCCGAATTCATATACAAATCCGCCAAACTCATCAAAGTCAAAGCTGCTGATAAAAGAAATATCAACGTTTATGCCAGCAACAGCTTACTAGGTATTTCTCCCCACGCGCAGCTAAAAAACACATACGGAAAAAGCTGTGATTCTTCCATCATACACACACACACACACACACACACACACGCACAAACGGACACTAAATTATCATGTGCGCGCGCACATACACACTTCCTTGAAACCTCACCATGACTTTTTACGTGGCATGTTTGCATGGATGTAGCCATGTAAGTTATGTGTTAGTATTTCAATGACTATGTCCAGAACGATATTACCCAGCAAAATGTGCTTCGAGGGCGGGCGACAATCCTTGCAGCCAGCCCTCGTTACGGACTGTCGCCAGACGACAATCCGTGACGGGGACGGCAATCCGTGACGCCAACTCCGTCAAGGATTGTTGCCCCCGAGCCGGGGGCGACAATCATTGTAGGGGCGACAATCCGTGTCGCAACATCCGTTCTTCAAAACAGCTTGAGATCATGGAGGGTCGTCAGGCATGAAGGTCCCATGAACGCACAACAAAAAGCACACGTGAAGAGATTCTTTTGTGACGCGCGGTTCTTTCAAGTTCGCAGAGATACGACCCATTGAACTCCTCATTTTAAACATGTCAGAGATCCGTTCTTCAAAACAGCTTGAGGTCATTAAGGGTCGTCAGGCGTGAATGCCCCATGAACCCACAACTAAAAGCACAAGTGAAGAGATTCTTTGTGACGCGCGGTTCTTTCAAGTTCGCAGAGATACGACCCATTGAACTCCTCATTTTAAACATGTCAGAGATCCGTTCTTCAAAACAGCTTGAGGTCATTAAGGGTCGTCAGGCGTGAATGCCCCATGAACCCACAACTAAAAGCACAAGTGAAGAGATTCTTTTGTGACACGCGGTTATTTCAAGTTCGCAGAGATACGCCCCATTGGACTCCTCATTTTAAACATGTCAGAAACTTTGAGCGTGCTACAAAGTAATGGTCTCAATACGCTATTATGTATGCACTGGCCATTATATTGCTATGAGAAACGTTACACTCTCTCGAATCTCTCTTTCGGCGCAATTTATACTATAAGAATAATTAAAATGCCCATTCGTTTATAATCGCTGATTTTAGACGCCAGGACTTCGTTGAAAGAGAATTTGAGAGAATTTGAGAGAATCTGGATTTAGCCAAATCGAAAAAAAAAAAGATGTACTGATGGGGTCTTAGTCGATTTCAATGTCACATTTTCTTCTTTTTTTTGTTTCTAACTATTTTTGTAAAGATATATCACTACCTGCTGAAGAATGAGACCATTCCCCACGTTGAGCCAACTGTTTTTCCTTGATTAAAAATCAGATGTCTTGGATCACCATGTTAAAGTTAACAAAGGCATTGTTTGGTAATTGGGAAGGATATATTTCTTCGTCAATAGGTATTTATACATAGCTATACATCTTCATGATTGTGCTGTCCTTTGTTCTTGCAACCAACATTAGATACTGGCTTAAGCGGACATAACTAGGTGTGACTCTGAGTCATACTGTCGGTTGAAACTTCCATCTACTTTCCTCACAGTTCATTCGCCCTGCCACATAATTAAAGCGTCTATGGCCCATATCCACACCAACTGTATACTCAAAAAGGCACAAACGCATAGAATAATTCTAGTGAACACTTCTACAACGCAACAATCCATCCAACAATCACGGCGTTTAAGAAAAGGAAGAATGTCACAATATAACAAGGGCAATGCAATTGTTGTTTTCTAGACATACTGATTTGCTCCTAAAATTTCCAGCTTGGCTGCAATGAGTCTGGTTGAATGTAAAGAGAGAGAGAGAGAGAGAGAGAGAGGGAGAGATAGAGAGGAAGTCAAAAAATGAGCCTTAAAAGTACGATGAATATAAAGAAGTTAAGGGCTTAGTTTAAGTTTGAGTTTGAGTTAATTTAATTTCAACACAGTGGCTCATCTCCAGCCAAAGGCTGTTCGTCGATGAGTATTATAATCAGCCGATAATCATAGAATGCAACATTATATTATGTCATTCATTCCTTAATGAGTAGTAAAATGTGATATGAACTGAAATCGCCAAATTCATTTATTATTGAGAAAAAAAATAACAAGGCAAACAAACATGCAAAACTTTATACTTTATCAGCGGTGAAGCTCTGTCGGTATAGGCGTCTACCTCATGATCAAAAGGACCCCGGTTCGATTCCCGGGTCCCGCTGAGCAATGCTTCGTGTAATCATAACGTCCACTCTGGTAAGAAGCAAAACACTATGTCCCTTGGATATGACACACAAATTGGAGGTCCCATGTGTGAGAGAGTTACTACTCATGCACGTAAAAAGATCCCGCTTCATTTATTCATTGCAAAGAAACAGGGTGTTTAACCCGGTGAAGTGGTTCCATCATACAACTGGACCGCATGGAAGATCAGGTATTGTAGCTGAATATGGGCTATCCAGCCATCTTCTCAGATGGAAATTAAACAAACTAACAAGCTAACAAACTAAAAAACAAATTGATTGAATAAATCTACATTACTTTGCTTTATATATATATATATTTCAACATGTTTTGAAAAAGTTCTTCAAGGTGTCAAAGTGTGTGGAAGAGGTAAAATCTGAGGCAAATCAATCGATCAAATCTATAGGACTTCATTTTTTTTTTCGGGTATTGCAGTGTATAATGCATTTTTTCTGCCCCCCGCTATTCTATCATTGACATTAAAAGGCAAGTGTTGTCTGCATAGAAAGACACCTTACTGTTATTTACGCACAAAGGGAAATCAATTATGTATAAAATTACCTGCAAGGCCCTAAATACGAAACACTGAGGTCCTTCCACACGTTATTGCCTGTGGTCTAGCTTGGACCTCATTGACAACAACACGCTGATAGGTGTGATCTTTCATCTGGCACCATGCATTCAATCAAAGATTCAGCAAGGCCTTATAGATGAATTCTGTGTAAGAGAGTGACATGTAAAATAATGAATACAGTTGATCAAATATGATTTTTTCCACGACTTTTGCTATCACTCGTAAAAGAGATATTGCTTTGTTATGTGACCTACTCGCATACGCCTTTATAAAATGGGAATGATATTACTGTTATTTACGCACAAAGGGAAATCAATTATGTATAAAATTACCTGCAAGGCCCTAAATACGAAACACTGAGGTCCTTCCACACGTTATTGCCTGTGGTCTAGCTTGGACCCCATTGACAACAACACGCTGATAGGTGTGATCTTTCATCTGGCACCATGCATTCAATCAAAGATTCAGCAAGGCCTTATAGATGAATTCTGTGTAAGAGAGTGACATGTAAATATTAATACAGTTGATCAAATATGATTTTTTCCACGACTTTTGCTATCACTCGTAAAAGAGATATTGCTTTGTTATGTGACCTACTCGCAAACGCCTTTATAAAATGGGAATGATGCGAGATTTTTTTTTCTCCGACCACGACGACAACGGAACTAGATTTTCCTCTATTGACGCAATGCAAATGTAAGTTTACGCTTTCTATTCATATTCAGCAAAATATTTCTAGAGAATTTATTGCAGGCATTGTCAAAGCCAGAGGCATAGAAAGACTTTTCGAATGTGCAAATTATCGGTTTCTTTGATATCCACGAACTTTATCTGAATTCTACATTCTGACAAAAATTATGAGCACAGACACGTTTTCAAAATAATGTCTTGCATTGCTTTACCAAAATGTGTATTGAAATCTGTTTACTCTTTATTGTGGATTCTTCCACTTTCAGTTTTGACATGTATTAGTTATTCTACAAACAGTACTTCTCGATTCTTTGGAAAGACAAAGCTCAACCACAAATTTCCACAAATTATCAGAATTACTATTTTTAAGTGATCCTACGAGTAATAAATGCTCTCTTAGCTCTACATCTAACGTGATGAAACTTTGTTTCACAGAGACTTATATTATCTCCAGTCATCAGGAATGCTTGATTTCTTTGCCAAACAATTTATGTTTTTCCCACCGTATATTTTACAATTATTTTTTTCCTATATTTCCCCCTCAGATTACTTACATACGCTCACAAAAAACAACAATTATTTCCAAACCAAGATTCTGCCAGTGACATTGTTTAAGTAACATGATGAACAAAGAACATTGTGAAGAAAATGCAAGATACGTTTAAATATGTGTGATATAGTATCTTCAGGTATCAAATAGAATTCCGTCATTTTGTACAATCATTTATTTATTTTTATCGCTTTACACATGGTTGTAGAAATATGCGAAAGTCAATTTTAAGTGTTTCTTAGAAGAAAATTTTGTTCTAATGTCAATGAGCTCAGCAATATACACAGCAGCACCAAACCGTCAGCGCTAATCCACACACACACACACACACACACACACACACACACACACACGCACACACGCACACACACACACACACACGCGCACACACACCAGTGATGTTCTCGGTGTCAATGTCACACACAGACAGCAGCACCGCACATTACTATTCCACGGAAGATGACGTATATATATTGGTATATGTATGTATATATATATATATATATATATATATATTATTTACCGTCAAACCTGCCTTAAGGCCGTTTATTGCGAGGAGGGATTATCCAGCACGCAGGAGATTTTCTGCGGGAGGACAAGAATATTTGCGAGTTTCGCACTTGTTTCTTACCTACTAGACGCGTGCTACTTAGCTTTTACTTGCGTGCATTCCATGTGACCTGCGTGGGAGCTTTGAAACCTGTCCGTTTTCTGTTACGAGCGACTTACAGGTAGTGCTGAGAAGTACCTGCGTTGGAGTTGCCTGCGAGGTGCTGCCGGTAAGGGTCTCTTACTGGTGTTCTACGTGTACCTCTGCGAGCGAACCCCCACGACTCACTCGGAACAAGTTTTGAGCATGCTCAAGGCCTTGTCACACCGTATTTGGGGAAGTTTTAGCGGCCACCTGTCTATAGCGGCCACTGAAAAATCCCCTCGAGGGAAAAGCCCTGTTAAAGACCCTGTTTATAGCGGCCGCCTGTCTAACGCGGCCAGCGGCCACAAATTTTGTTTCCCGCGGTAGATTTTAACCTGTCTATAGCGGCCACAGGCCCGATGGAGCAGTAGCCGAGCTAGTAGTTCAGCGTGTTTTTCTGCTTTGTCGTGTTTGTAGTCGTGCCAGTTATTCCTGGGCAACGTGCAGTGATCGCCACCGCTGCATTCATCACTCATACAGTCATAATAATGCACTGGGGTTAAGCTTTCTTCATGACTGTGATATTCATACTACTGTGCAACAATTTCATAAACACCGGTGTTGTTCAATGCATGAAACACAAGTGTGCATACGTACACACATACATGTACATGTGATATAAGTACTTACAACGATGATACATGTACATGTAGACAATGCACACAAAAATGGATAACCTGTCTATAGCGGCCACCTGTCTATAACGGCCACTTTTTTCGTCTCCCATGGGTGGCCGCTATAGACAGGTTTGACTGTAGATATATATACATTGCATATAATACATATATTGCATCACAAATTGATTATTTGTGAATATTCCAATTTCAGTATAAAACGTTACAACAGGGCTGAACTGGCGAGATGAGGGGAAATCATGCGACAAACCGGGAAGGATGGTGTATGTTGTGCGGTGGTGCTTGTCTGGCAGGGTTTTGGGTCTGATCAATTGCTGATGGTGGAACACGCGCCCAATGTATTATGCCCAAAACAATATGTCGGCAAAACTACTAAACCCTATATCCATACGTTTTAGATTACCAAAATATCGTAATCTTCCTTTGTAGATTCTATTTAATACCGTTCTTGTTATATTTAAGTGGTTCCTTATCATGGTGTTCCTTATTCTATCCATTCGTGTTATATCTTATTTGTATTATATTGTATTTATTGGAATTGGCATATGTATCACCAATTATTTGTATATACAGTAATTAACTTTCATTGTGTCATCTATTGCCAATGCCAAATATGTTGCCAAGAATAGAATGTAATCGTTTGTCTAGACTGAAATCTCACTCATGTTGTTATGCTCTTCCTCTTTCCACTGGTACCTCATTATGTTGACAAATGTCATGCATGACTGAGCAAATGAACTTTAAAGACAACAATGACAAATTGCACTTTTTCCAAGTTTGAGTACAAGGAGTGTCTCACTGAATGGATTGGATCTGTCAATGAAAGTGGTAACAAGCCTGCATGACTGCAGGTTTGTGTTTAGGGTTTCTCCTAACCTTTTATGATCCGTAACCTTCAATATGGCCACCGATGTTGATAACTTGGTCACATGGTCACGCCCAACTGACAATGGGAGCCCTCCAAAGTTGGATTACCTTTTTGATACGCTCTGTACATAAAATGTATGTGTGTGTGTGTGTGTGTGTGTGCCTGTGTGCGTTTGTGCGTGAAATACAAGCTTACGGATTGGCTAGTTCTTTGTCCTATACCCTAGATCACATGGCTTTCGTCGAGAGAAGAAACTTCAGTGCTTCAGATGTTAAGAGACTAACAAAACTTAATTTTTTTTTTTTTTTTTTTTTTTTTTTGGTTGGGGGGTTGTCTTGTTTTGTGTGGTCTTTTTATTTTTCCAGGCCAGCGCTCATGCCCATCGCTCACTGTAATCCGCAGTCTTTGTAGGGTACACGTGTATGTACATTGAACGTATTCATCCACTTTCATCCACATTTTTTTGTTGTAGTGTGTACATCACTGTTGTGTTTTGCTTTTATTCTTTCTATCATCACGTGAATGATCATCATATATAACTGTTTCTCCCACATTTTTTCTTTCACTTGTTTGCAGGAGAGTTCGTTTTTGTTTGATCACAGTCATGTCGAGAGAGTGCCAAGGTGTGGATTGTACTTTATCGACATTCTAATTCCTGCACGTGGCACCAAGAACCTGACACAGACATCGTATCTATTTGATATTGAAGGATATCAACACTTCGCTTGCTTTCAATGAGGCAACGTTTTCAGCAACTCTTCCACGAAGAATTCTGCCAAGATGGAAACTGCCAAGTCAAATCATGTCACCAACGGGTGTCAACACAATGACGAGGAGGGTCTGTATGAGGTATAGTAATCTTATTGAGATTTTCTCGCTTTATAGCCCCCGTACATAGATAGCTTTATAAGTTCAGAGGACCATTTAAAGGAGAAAATGTTATTCGTCCACACTGCTGTACTATGTGGTATTTTCCCCTGTAATGAACGTCACCTGGGTTAGTAAGAGACTTCATTTTATCTCAAAGTCAATGTGTAAACTCGATTGAACACAATGGTATAGGTATCGTCACATAATAATGACCGTAAAAATGGAATTTCTACATTTCTCTTCAGAAAAGGTATAAACATTAGTAGGAATTATCACCCATCTCTTCATCTCTCTCACCCTATCCTTTATATCTCATCTTCATTCTCACTCAGTGTTATTTCTTTTTCAATATTTCTCTCTTTTTTTTCTTCATCTCTTACTTCGTCAACTGGGAGGACTGTACTGTTACAACCATGAATAATGATGTGTTTTCAGTCTTATAATCTGGCCACCATTTGTGTTTCCTTTTTACATAATACCATTATCTCTTTTTTTTTTCAATAATATGTATAAGATTTTCTTTCTGTACTTATGAAGTTGCTGCCTCGTTCCTTCTGTCTAGTGTGTTAGCATTCTGTCTGTGTATCTTAACCATTGGTTGTAAACCAGACCCAATTCAGCCATTGGGCTGCCAAGCCTGATAATGACTAAACCCCATTCAATCCATTCAATTCCATTCCATTCCATTCAATTCAATTCAATTCAATTCAATTCAATTCAATTCAATGCATTGAAACTGGTAAAAGGTGATGATGCTGTCATCTCAAAATGTTCCAAATGATTCCAGGTATACATTATCATTGTTGACATGAGATAAATATACAAATAAGTTGGATCTTTCCTATCGAATTACTTTGGTCTTGGGATAACCTGATCAACATGACTCTGTCTAGGGTAAAATGTTGGTTGCCATAAGTATGATTTGATATTTTACATTTAAATCTGAATGTCTCTGATGCAATAACATCGTGGGATCTTCTTACTTTGCGTGCTGTTTAGAGGTGATTTATCTTATTTGTAAAAACAAGTGACACTTTTTAAAATTCCATATTTTTCTAATCTTTTTATCAAATTTTATTAAATTTCAAAACTCTATTTGATTTTCCTTTTATTAAAAAAAAATGGTGAAGAACTTCACATTGTGAAAAGTTAATATTTGATATAGAATTAAAATGTTCAATGCAATTACAGCGCAATCAAACAAAATATCTCTTTAAAAAGGCAACATTATTATATAGTATCTCCAGGTGTTCTTGATTTTATAAAATATAATACTTCCCGAACCCAATTTCATCTCTTGTTCAAGACTAAAGCAAGGAAATGTTGTCTCCACTTTTTACGTGATTAGTATTTTGTCTTTTATCACTGTCATTGAATCTAACTGCTAATTTTCATTCAATATTTATTTCTTCATATAAGACAGCATATTTCATTGCTGCTCGATTCCAATGTATTCATTTTGCTATTCATCATCTTGTGAACATACTCTTATTCAAAACATGGGTTGCAAGCATTATGCACAACGTCAACTGTTTTTTTTTTTTCCTCTTTTTTTTTCCGGTTTTGATAAGCCATTGAAGATCCAAGTGCGTTCAAATATTCAATGATTTTACATGACAAAATTAAGGCATTTCCATACACCTGGAATGTAAAACAGTCGGTATTAGAATTCAAAACTAGAACCAAGTTTCACTTAAATGCACTGCTGTTTAAAGGATAATCATTGAATTATTCACTGCATCTGTAACTGCATGAATGAAAGAAATGATATCACTCGATTTATTCCTACATATCGCCTGATATCATTTTTTTTTAACTTACCGGAGGTAATCAAGAAGAATACGTGCATACAAACAAGTGTACAAAATAAAAGGGATTTTACTTCTCTCTTTGATTTTGAAATCAGATATGTTCTTCTCATGTAATATAGATCTAATTGAAGGCACAATGAGTGCAGATATCGTACAAATATTATTTTGTCCATCTCACCTAAATACTTGAAAGAGAACTCTATTTTATCATTTTATCATCTTCTGAAATGCATTTAGACAAATTAAGGCGGTACGGGGACAATTCCTTAACTTTCCCCGTCAATTTGGTATGCTACTAACTTTGATAAAGTTTTTTAAAAATTCCTGTCAAAAATGTAACGCCGACAATTCCCTGAAGATATTGTGCAATCGAGAAGAAGACTTCTATAGGCTGATATGACATATCGTCACCTTACATATATTACCTAAAGCGGGTTATATATGGGACTCGTCACCTTACAATGCCTTAAGCAACTTATATTACATGGGACTGTGACTGACACAACTGTTCAAGAAAAATTGTTGATATATAAGAATTTATAACTCTCCCATTTTCGTTCAGATATTACTCAAAGCTTCACCCTTCTGTTCATTAGTTTTCTCTTTCTACTGAAGTCAGCTTTGACGTAGAATTGATTTTCACTTTATTATATACGACACTCACATGAAACTGTTCCGACACATTATCATGTAAATATTGCTGTTATTATAAATGATTTTTCTGTTCCAGAGTCTTATTATGATTATTTTCCTTCGTTTCTGTTCTCCTTTATCTAGATTTTCTTAGAGAAGATTGGAAAGCTTGTCTATGTTTTTAGGGAATATTTCCCTGACAAGAGGTCGGACATGGTTTCTGACTGCAGGAAGCTACTGAAGAGAGTCGGCATAACGGTATTAAATGATTCGAGCACGATTCTTTGTTTTTTTTTTAACCACTGCCTTCTTTTTCTTTATTATCATTAGTATGGTGGGAGGGGTATTATGTCTCGAAGAGGAACGGTTGGAAAGTGCACAGTGGAACCTGTTGTGAACACGCTGTCAGTGACGTCAGGGTGTTGTAGAATTGGCCAAATGCAAAGTACTCTGTTGTGTGCAGTTTAATCCATGTGTTTTATAATGTAGAGCGAGTAAAGGTGTGGGAGACAAGGAACTTTTATGGTATTGAATGTCACTAGTTAAGAAATTAAGATCAGGTAGAAATGCATGCAGCTAACTGAGTTTTTGAATGAAATTTTAGTATTTGCTTTCTTTATATTGTATCACTTTTATTGCAGTTGTTATTACAATTAACATTTTGTTGTCATGATGATAATTCCCATTGTGTTACAAAACATCCTTACCGTATTAGGGCAATTACCACCCGTAAAGATTAGGGTTAGGGCTTTGTTTAGGTTTAGGGTTAAGGTTAAAATTTGGGTTAGGGTTAAGATAATGTTCAGGATTAGGATTACGGTTAGGGTCAGGGGAAGTGTACGGGGTAATTGCCCAGGGGGTAATTGTCCTGGACCCATCCTTACTTGTAGATACCATGTAAGACGCTCACTTATATCGACAAAAGAACGACACCACAGAGAAACAATGTATGTACTAACGCATGATCGAGTAAAATCATGCGAGGACCAAGGCCTCGTATAATAGTAGAAAGAAATTTATATCAATTAGAGAGAAAAAAGAGATCGCATTAACGTCAAAGTAGTATAGTTGTTAGTACTGATTGTTATTAAAGTGCAAGAACATGCAGGACACTGCAATGTGGATGCAAAAAAAAAAGTAGTAGGTTTTTAGAAAGTAGGCGTAGTTTAGTAAGACTAAGAGACGGTAATTGGTGGAACGTTTATCACTCTCAAACAGAAAGAGGTGTTGAACTCACTGTCCTGCATTCACGTAGCGGGGACAAAGGGCAAGGGGTCAACGTGTGCTTTGACTGAACGTATTCTCAGGACCTGTGGATACAAAACCGGACTTCTGACGTGAGCATAAATCAATTTTTTTTTCCAAAGATGTTGATTTTCGCTGTCCTGTTGTATTAAATTTCGACATTTTAAATCACCATTGCCTTTATGACATTAAATTGGTTGACATGTCGAGTGATTTCATGAAAACCAACATGAACGATGCTAATACTTTTTTTTATCCGAAACTTTTATTTCAATATTTGAAGATATTCGCATCTTTATTAAGATTAAGTAAGTATTAAGTAAGACAAGTATTGAAATCATGACGTCTTACTTATCTTTTGACTGGATACAAAAACATTGAATAACCAAAGCAGAATATTAGGCTTTAAACTTGATTGTATTAGAAAAAAAAATTGATTACATTTGAAAGACTCCACATTTTTCAGTGATACCATTAACATAGATTACATAAACTATCAAAGTTTAGGCAATACGTAATGCAACGACTAAATCTTCGTCCGTTCAGTTTTTCTCTCGGTGCTGTTCAGTTGTTATATAGCAGATTAATATTTTTCAATCTACTAAATGTATTCTTGGTTTCATTTCTGCTCAAAAACGGTCCACAGGCCACTTGCTTGCTTCAATTTATTCACAACGTTTGCTACAATTCATTCCATACAGTTCACCGCCCCTGATTGAAGTGAGGGAACGAATCCGTGTCGGGGGTGCAGCGCTTCCCAGGGAGAAATTTGCCCGTTACGGCCTCGACTTCCTCGAGATGATCGAAAAGAATGCTTATATGAATGCAGAAGATCCACTGTACTATGAAAACTTGGGCCATTACCAACTTTTCACTCTCATGTCGTTCTACATCTTCCTACAGGAAAAAGTATGTTTATGGTGTACCTTGCTTTCGTAAACATGAAGTAAAAACAAACAAACACCGATGCAGCCTACGATTCCATTCCTTTCGGGCCAATTGAAAAAGAAAAAAAAAATAAAGGCCCTTTCATTATAAAAATTAAAAAAAATAACTTGTTTCGAAATCCATTAAGTTCACAGTGTCAAAATAAGGAAACAAAAAGAAATGAATTGAACTGCAGAAGCTCAATACAAATACTAACGATATATCTCCTTTCTCTTTCATTATTAGTATTCGCTTTGCTTTTCAATCTACATCTTGCTCGATCATCATCTTTCATATTAGCACAGACTCCATGTAGATTTCTTTTTGTTTGGTTTGTTAACATTTGTATAGCCATCTAGCAAGTGATTATTTGTTCCTGCTTTCTGTTTTCACGGTTTCTGTATCTGAAGGTTGACGTTGCAGTCATTGAAGTTGGCATGGGAGGCGAGTATGACACGACAAATGCTCTTTGGTGAGAACATAAACTTCAACTCTTCTGTCTGAATGCTATTGCAAAATAAATATTATTGTCTTTATTATCCCGAATTCACGAAGGTGGTACATATTATAAAACCATGGTTTAAACCATGGACAAAAACCATGGAGGGCCAAGTGTCGCATGGAATATTTCGTTACGAAATTGGTCATTTCGTCGACAAAATGACCGTTTCGTTAACGAAATTATCATTTCGCGGACGAAATGTTCAATTAGTTACAAAATGTTTTCATTTTCGTTACATAATAATCATTTCATCGACGAAATAACTGATTTCGTAACGAAATATTTCATTTGACACTTAGCGCTCCATGATTTTTGTCCATAGTTTAAACCATGGTTTCATTTCTACCACCTTCGTGAATTCGGGCCATAAAGGTTAAGGACCGTAGGAAAAGGAGCAGCGACATCCACAATTACCCTTTGTTGTGATGGGGATGGGGGACAAAAAAAAAAGAATTATACAATAATTATGTTACATGATTATGCTATAAACAGTCACACAAAAGGTGACAAAAGGGCATTAAAGTAATAGCTAATTCAGAGCACAGGACGGTATTCCCAGCTGTTTTTTTATATTTATTTCTTCTGAGTGAGAGAGAGAGGGGGGGGGGGGAGGGTGGGAGAAACTCTGAATCTACAATGAATGTCATGGGGACATCCGACTTCAAATGTTAAATTGCGCCCTCTGTAACGACATCGTGTGCAGAATCCACTGTCATATACTGTACGTAGGACTATAAAACATTGAGTGGGAATGGACTCAGGGCAAATATAAATGTATTTTCAACAACTGATTGATATTTGCAGTGAGCTATGATAAGGAAGATATCGGGTTTAGTTTACAAACAAAGAAGGAAAAATTGTGAAATTAAATTTTGCTTTTGATCATCTATGCTCTCCATGCATAATGTTCTAACGTCATTTGTGCAATAGCGGTTATCATCTGGTTTCTTATGAGTTACTTCAAGTAACCAGACCTCTCATTTCTTCACTGGATATCTTTAAAGGTCTTCAACAGTTGCCGGCGTGACGTCACTCGGCATCGATCATGTGCACTTTCTTGGACATACCATCGAAGAAATCGCCTGGCACAAGTCCGGCATCTTAAAGGTTAGAATCAATCTAAATCGGTTTGACGTCACAACAACAAATCATCACGACAGTTCTGTTAATTTGTGAATGTGTCCCTGAAGAGCAAAGAACTTTTATATTATGGACATGTCATTTAATGTTTCAGTTGCTATTTCATTGAAATGAATGTTGACACCAAAACCGTGCATCTATCTAAAAAGAATAAACAAACAAGCAAACAAAGAAAAATATGATGTTTAGAATACTAGTCAAATGTTGATACCGAACATTTTAAGCGCATTTATGCATATGATAAAATGTTTTCAAATATAAGACTGTATATTGGCGGTAACGTTCCTGAATTAGTGATAACACAGTTCCCTCTAAATAAGTCATGCTGTCCCTGTCTCGTAGGAGGGCCACGCAGCCATAACGGTCGCCCAAGACGCCGGGGCCATGCGAGTGTTGGCCCGCAGAGCTGCCGAGAGAAAGGTATTATAGTGCTTGCTGTAAAGCGTTTAAAGTTTTGTACTTCTAATTCAATATTAGCCTGGATCTTCATACATATTTCGAATTTTTTCTCGAGTGTTTGATCTAATTAACTGTAGGAACAGTTCAATATTCTTTAAACAAATTTTCATGATACATAGAAAAAAAACACACACACTATGGTTTGGCAAATCAGCTAAACGAATATAAAACAATTTCATAGTAAGGATAGAATGATTAATTTTGCAAGTGGAATTGTCGATGAATTCTTTCGAAAAACACCCTGCCATTTCACTATTTACACAAAATTTATTCAACTTCTATATTTCGGTAACGCGCAACGCGCAAGTGCGCATTCAGTGTGATCAAAATGAAATAATCTAGAATATGAAATAATTACAATTATCTAAAGTATGAAACAGTTACGATGAGAAATTAAATCTAACCCCAAAAAGTCATATTTTGCGCGTTTTTAACAAAAATTATATCATTCAGTTTTTCTTTTTTCCATTCAAAATGTGTTTCTTTAATCTCTTCCAAGGCGAATTTTAAGCATACAGTATATTTACACTTCGATATTTGCAAAGCGATAAAGAAAAAAAAATACTGCAAAATCCAGAATTCGCACTAAATCACAACCCTTTGCAAAGGGGATCTGTTAAATGGTTTTCCCCATATAGATACAAATTGATAATCTGATGTCAAGTAATCTCGTCTAAACAAAATTTTGCTATTATAGTCTTAGCGGAGGAATCTGAGCAAGAAGAGTTCACAAGGTGTTCTTTTAAAGAGAGAGCGAGAAAAGAAAAATATGGTTTTCTTTTTTTTTTTTCGACGTCACGACCAGGCCACTCTCAGAGTGTGTACACCACTTGAACACAACGACTTTCAAGGCAACCCAGTGAAAGTAGGCCTCTTCGGAAAGCATCAGCTTCTCAATGCATCCCTAGCCGTGCAGATTGCCAAGGCTTGGATCGAGCAGAAGGATCCAGGCAGATTCCGCTTTGAAGGTGGGTAATGCATATTCGTATACCCTGATTGTATAAAATACACAGACGATGCATTCACTGAGCTTTATGACCTGCTTAAATTCCCGACTTATTTCATTATATGCTTTCTAAGAGGAAGTTTGAAAGAAAGCAATTAGAATTGCTCCCCTACAGTTGTTTTGTTTCTTGCTTTTCTCTTGCTTCCCTAGTTCCGGAGCACCCAGTTGATCCGGATTCTGTCACGGGACTGATTGACCCCACTGGTGAACAACAGTTGACCTACGGAGAGCTCGAAAGGACATTACCCTTTACTCTTCCTTCTGAGTTTATTCGAGGTGGGTAACGCAATTCAAAAGATAAGCAGTCGCCCGTATTCGTAGTCCGTAAAAAAAAAAGAAAAAAAAAAGGGGGGGGGGGAATCAAGAGAATACGCTGCATATTGTTGGATATTCTCATCTGTGGGAAAAATCAATAGAAACAAATATTTTTGATACCCAGCTGAACTGTTTGAACAAATTTTTCACTCCAAACTTTCAGCACGAGCTTTTCACATTCAAAATCACATTTATATTGCGAACTCGGTGAAAGAGCACGTGACTGTTTGTGTTAACTGCACCTGTGTTCGTGCAATATGTCTGTATATATATATATATATATACATATATATATATATATATGTGTGTGTGTGTATGTATACCCAGATGTTTCTGTGTGTGTATATATATATACAGTGTATATATATATATATATATATATATATATATATATACATATTATGATGAGTGTGTGTGTGTGTGTGTGTATATACCCAGATGTTTCTCTGTATTATATATATTTATATATATATATATATATATATATATATATTCACATATATAATTATATATGTATATATAGGCTCTATATATATTTGTTCGCTTTCAAAATACAAAAAAAAAGAAAAATCCCTCCGTTTCATTAACTTTTCTTCGTAGTCTTTGCAGTTCAAAATTTCAGTTACCTTCATCCAAATCTATTGTAATGAGAGTATGAGTATACATTGAATGCCTTCACAGTAAATGTCGTAATTATGTTCATAATGATATTCCTCTTCAAATAATCTATGTTATATCACAAATAGAAGCAAAATATTCACTGATTCCACCCCCCCCCCCAAAAAAAAAAAACAATATATATATTGTATTATATATATATATATATATATATATATATATATATATACATATATATGTATATAGTACGAGAAAGGGTCCCGACCGTATATATATATATATATATATATATATATAATTATATATAATGTTCATATGTATGTAATTATATCATTCAAATAAGTCAATGTGGGTCCAGATCAGTAAAATGTACATATGGCTACTTTTCCTTTCAAAAGGAAAACATGTGCGAGTTCTTGTTTTTACCAACTGTGACGTAGTATATTGCAACTTCCGATCTAAGTACCTGTGGTCTCCTTTCTTCTCGTTCCAGCGCTGGCGTCTAGTCACTGGCCTGGGCGAAACCAAGTGGTCAAAGGCAGCCATGTGACATACTACCTTGACAACGCACACACCACCCACAGTGCATTCATGTGTAGAGACTGGTTCGCTGAAGTGGCAGAGCGTGACGCGGAGGTCATGGGAGGGGTCGTCAAGCGAGTGCTGATGTTCTACCTCGGTGGAGATAGACGGGCACAAGACATCATGGCCCCTTTTGTGGTAGGTCATCTAATCAGTTTAAGGCTCAAATCTGCGGATGTCGTTCCACACCACATCTCTCTGCTGTACTATCAACATTGTAATGTGTAAAAGAACTCATTATCAACGCTCACAGAACGTGTAGAAGTGCAGGCTGCTGAGCACCTGACGAATTACGATTCACCTTCAAATAAAACAGTGATACATTAGGTTATACATGTATTTCCTATCATGATCATTTAAAGTCAAGTTATTATTCAAAATCACTCCCCCAAATTTAGTACACGTTCGTCAAATCAACAATTTCCCATCTATACAAATGTTACATTCATTAGGTTGGCAATGCCTCTGTCTTTTTAGTGGGTCCCTCCATTTTTCGCACTTTATGCAACGGCTGGTATACATGTACTTCACTTTGATCACTTCTGTTTCTTTTGTACTATACTATGTATGACTACTATAATAGGTCCTCAAGTGTTGTACAGTCTTTTCACTTCTCTATGTTCTATTTACCTCATTCTCTGTTACCAAAAGAAGTGAAACATATGTTTTGTCGAAAAATGAAATAAACTTTGACTTGACTTGACTTGAATGCAAACCATAGAAATACATATGATTAGTTTTTGAAACATGCAATGATAATCTATCACGTTTCAACCATGAATGAATTTTCAATATTCAGCAATTTAACATACTTATAAGGGTTTCAAAACTTCTGTGAGAAAATGCAATATTTTTGTCATCCCAAAAGGTGTGAAATTCACTCACAGTGTCACAGTATCAAATGCCTTACTACGGTCCATGAATGTACCAATATTTTATATTTTTTATGTGACAACCAATTCATTGCTTTATCATACATCTTTTGTTAATGAATTAGCAGCCAAGAAGAAAATTACCATTACCACATTAAAAAAAGAAAAGAATGAGCGTCAAGATATTGCAGATTCTAAAAAAATGAAGATATATTTCACACTTATTTTGTAATACTAGTTGAACATTGGCTTCCGACTGATGTACCACTCATTATAATCTTACTCAAACCCTTCATGATCCCCCAGTAAACTCCCTTCAAAAAGTCAAAGTAGTACCGATTTACAAAAAAAAAAAGAAAAAGAAAAAAAAAAGATGATTCGTCAGTTGTGTATAACTATCGACCAATATTGGCATAACCAGCCATATATATAATTGTTGAGAAATGCATTGTCTTCTTTATGATATTTTAGTTAGTAATGAAATACATTTTGTATCAGAGCAGTATGGTTTTAGACAATTTTATTCAACGGATCAAGCTATAATTAAGATGTATGATAAAGCAATGAATTGGTTGTCACATAAAAAATATAAAATATTTTACCCTGAAGTAGCACTTAGACAGGTGGATCGTTTGGATGTTATCAATTCTAAAAATTGATTGTAAGTTTTGGGGGACATACTACAGTATATCACACAAAAATTACAATCAGATTTTCGCATTGATAACATCCAATATGATTATTCTTTTTCAATGCTACTTCAGTTTCTTAAAATATAACATCTTAGGTCTATTTTGCAGAAATCCCCATTCGATTTGGTTAAGCGGTCACAGAGAAATGTGGATTGTAGTAAAGCATGTCATGAGTCTGATTCTTCCAAGTTTAGCACTTCGATGATTTTGTGTGTAAACAATAGACAGAACTTGGACAAAAGAGATTCCCGACATCCTCTACAAAATTCCTCATTTCTCTTTGACCACTGAAGCAAATCGAGTGAGGTTTTCTGGAAGATGTGGGCAATGAGTTATAGTTTCATACCCTGAATTTGTTTTTAGATTGATGCAATATTTTTAAAGATATCATTGCATAGGGCCCCGTTGTAATGTTTATTGGGACATACTGTATATCTAAAATACAGAATTTTTCGACGTTTTCTCTTTATTTTTCCCAATATATGTCTTTGACATAGAGTCATATCCCGTCTGCTGCTGCGGCACAAATGCGTCAATCATGCGATGTAGTTGCTTTCTATTTTTGCCTCATTCCATCACATTCCATCATTCTGTCCCTAGGACTCTCACTCAGACAGGAGACAGATCCTTCTCAGCAGCTGCCCCACGCCTATGGAATCAGCTCCCTCAAAGTATCAGGGAATCACCATCTCTGTCAGTTTTCCAGAAGTCGTTGAAGACTTTCCTTTTCAATAACTGATTGATTCATTATGTACTTTTTTTTTTCTTTCACTCCTTGTTTGTTGTATTTTTTTTTCTATCTTTCTTTTCTCCTACCTTCCGAGTGAAAGATGGATTTGTGAAGCGCTGTGATACATTTGTACTATTTGTAAGAGCACTATAGAAATACTAATATTGTATTGTATTGTAAGTAAAATAATATGGAATGTGTTGATCAAAGTTGGAGTGATGTCGGAATATGTAAGGCAGCTGTATATTGCAGATAGCCTTCAATTTGTTTTTCACATTTTGTTGACATATCTAACAGACTGTAACTCACCGAAATCTCTCTAGAAATGTTTTGAAAAAGTTTTGATTCCGCATGAGCGGATGAGTGTTGGTTGCCTTTCTGCTATCATCTCTTGTGAAACAAAGCATTGTTTCTCTTCAAAAGACAGCATGTAAATCCGCCCTTACGGCTGGTGCTCCACAATTACATTCCAATCAACGGATGTCTCACGGGTCCTTTACACAGCACAGCCTTGAAACATTGTTTGTGCATGGTATACGGTGGCGGATTCAGGCAGGGGTGGACCAGGAGCGCCCCTATTAATTTTTTGTTAAAACAAAAGGAATAAAAAGAAAAATTGGACGGGTGTGTGCCTTTTTTTTTTTTTCGAGTTTGTAAAGGCGCCTCCCCTGTACGGAATTCCTGGATCCACCCCCGGTATATAAATGTACGTAGAGCGGGATCTTCTATCCCCAGTGTCACCCTATGCATCACTCATGAAGCGAGACTTTCCTTTTGTCTCCTATTCTTTTCCCCATTAACAAATAGGTTCAGCAGGACAGATAGAAGCATTCGCACGTAGTGTTTTCGCTAATTCATTTCCCATCAAGATGCCTGTAACGTTAGCATTTCCATACCACTAGAAAATGCCCTTTTCACCTCTCAGTAATTACAATGTTATTTCCAAGGTTACCTTCCGTGCCGCAGTGGCTGCAGGCAAGCCATTTTTGAAAATCACCCTTTATGAATATGTTGCCTTAACCCCCAAATGACATTAAAGGGTGACTTTATGAGACAAAGTTGATCTCAGATCACAAAAAAAAAATAATAACTTAAGAATCGGCTTTCGTGACCCACTCATTCATTCTTTCATTCATTCATTCATTCATTCATTCATGTGAATGAATGACTGGTCACGAAAGGCGATTCTTATGTTACTCTCTAAAAAAAATCGAGTGAAAATATTCACTCTTGAAGGAATGCATACAAAACAGAGTGAATTTCGAGTGAAATTGGAGTGAATCTTAAGTGAAAATGTTCATTTTCTTACGATTTAGAGCGACCTCAGGGATCACTCCAAAATCTTCGAGTGATCCCTGAGGTCACTCAAAATTGAGTCCAATTTCACTCGAAATTCACTCTTTTTTTGTATTCACTCCTTCAAGAGTGAATATTTTCACTCGATTCTTTTTAGAGTGTAAGGAAATCTCTTAAACTGATATTGCTATTGACTGTAACAATTTTAGTTTTTAATTGCTATTTACCTTTCAACAGAGATGACCGGCATGATATTGGATGTTGCCAATATGGCCGCCGTAGGGGGTGCCCTGCTTGGCGCCTGTCAAAAATCAAAATAGTATGGTTTGGGCTACATGTGTGCCAAGTTTAATGCTTTTGGAAGAATTTGAACCAAAAAGTCCCTTGTGCCCCCACTATTTGTGGGGGGGGGGGCAATAATGACCCAATATCTGGAAACAAAAATGTGACAATGCAGGTGAAAATTGATAAGCAAACAAACAAACATCTCATTCAAAGCGCATGGTTTAATTTCACCGAACTTAGCAGGAACATAGCATCTCTGGGGTGATAAGAACTCAATTCGTTCAAATGATGTGCACCATGACCCTCCCACACATGCCGTCGAAATCATAAAGCAATTATGCAACGCCTTAAAATGAATCTTCATGCCTCAAAATTAATCTTCACAAAATTAATTTACAGCTAAATCATTGTTACGGGTAAGTAAATTTGTTACTGTAGTTATGAAGTTTGTTCCATTCATTGATTTATGCCCCCTTGGGAGCCTAAAGGACCCATTAGAGGCCCACTTTTCAAGTTTCCATTTCCTTCTTGAAAACACACGGTCAATGTTTTTACCAAACTCGTGAGCCCCCCCCCCCCCCCCCCGTTTGAATTTTACCATATTACGGTCAAATTCCAACCAACCTTGGCTGAAATCATTCAATTTTTAGGAGCAGGGAATACACGTCTTTCATCATATTGTGAAATGGTAGATGTTGCCACCATAGGGAATTAAGTAAAAACAGATCCAAATGATGAAAGATGTTGAATGTGACATTTGCTTTGATTCGTGAATGTTTTCTCATGTTAAAGGATAAAATAATAATCTTTCTCGGTTTTGTGACTGTGATAGGGTTGCAACTTTGATGCTGTGATTCTATGTGGAAATCGAACCGTGACTGACAAGCACAACGAAGTGATGGGTAAGTTTACTTTCTCTTGTCAATTAGAAATAATGCAGACTCCCAGACGACCGCCAAACAAGACCTGAAAATAATCCCTCAAAAGATTTTTTTTTCTTCTTGTAGCTGTTGCACTGCAAAGTGCCAAGTTCCATTTTATTTCGTGCAATTTTTTAACTGCATCAGATGTCTCATGGGCGTAAATATCTATTTTGACTATTGATCTTGAGGGTATAGTTGACACAAGATTTAAATAATGTGTTACATTGGGCATCAAAGAGTTAGATAAAGGTTGACGTGGTTTACATAGATGGTAGACGACGATTGATTGCCTAATTATATTGTGTCTTTAACTTCTAAGACTACAAGAAGCCACCTCTGAAGCTGCCTGCTCTGCTCAAGAAGCTGACTACATTAGCGGATGCATATCGAGACCTGCACAAGAAAATGACGAGCGAGTCGACTCCTCCAAGCAACAGCAATGGCAAGGTTGGGATTCCCATCATTCGGGTAGCACCGTCAGCCACCGAAGCGCTTGAGTGGGCAGTGGGACCGCTGGATGATAAATACTGCCCCCTCAACGACGGGGTAATGCAGAACCAGGAAATATCACCGTTCGCTGAACGAGGAGCTCCTCAATCGGCAGATCACCTTCAGATCCTGGTAACGGGCAGCACATACTTGGTTGGCTCGGTACTAAATGTCCTTGATCCAACCCTTGCAACCGGGGCCATATGAGGACCACGAGGAAGACTAACCAATCAAGATCAAGGATAAGGGGGGCTAGTTTTGCCCAAGCTTATAGCATTGCTTTTTGGGTCACTTTACATATTCATATTATGGTGTATTGAACGATACGAAATTTAAATACCGTATCCTTTAGTAGCAGGATATAATTGTGTAGGTGAAATATAAATAACTGTGGTGATTGAAGTTTTTAACACTTAATCCTTAACGCAAGTCCGGTCTGCAGCGTATGAAATCAAAAATGGGGGTACAACGGTGAGATCTTGTCAATCACTATAACCCAGTTCGGAAAAGAAATGACTTAATCTTTGTCTTCACTTTGAATCGTGCGAGAATTGAATTCAATATTTCCGTGTGAACACCCTCTGGCTTTAGAGGTTGCAATTAGGTCCTGTCTGTTAAATGTTCTGACATATTTACATTAACTCCTTGAACTCTCTTCTTGAAAATGATAGCATCTTTTTTTTTTTTAGTAGTCTACATTACTTTAATCTCCTAATTCGATATATATATATATATATATATATATATATATATATATATAGGTATATGTATATACAGTCATATGCATTATATTATGTATGCTATATTCATTCATATAAGTATAACATTCATTAGGATATCATACCAGATATAGTAATGAAGCAACAGGACATTTGGTAACTGTTTCGCAAGGAT
The DNA here is from genome assembly GCA_033980235.1 of Diadema setosum. Lineage (NCBI taxonomy): Eukaryota > Metazoa > Echinodermata > Echinoidea > Diadematoida > Diadematidae > Diadema > Diadema setosum. Next base: position 38,511,436 of record CM067060.1, read on the forward strand.
GAAGTTTCCATTTTTATTTGGAGTAAAATTGGGCTAAGGTTTAACAATCGATCAAGTTTGATGGTGCACCTCACTCCCCCCCCCCCCCCTCCCGCCACCTTAGACGGGAAGAACATTCGATTTTTCCTTGTTTATTGTTGTTGTTTTTGTTTTGGCCGAGCCAATAAATTTAAATGAATCAGCTGCAGCTCCCTTCCTCCGCCCCCCCCCCACCCCGTTCCGCGGACCCCGCGGACTCTTCGACTCACATATTAATCTTCGACAGCCTAAACATTTAGGTATTAATGAGTGAAGTATTACAAAAGGGCTAAGTGATCCCTCGTTTCTGTATTTGTTTTATTCTGGTTTTCCAGATTCAAGGATTTTCTGACAATGTTCTTTTTGCTTAAGCCTACATAGCGGGTGAAGAGATAGAAAAGACACTTCATGTTCGCAGACGAAATTTATGAAAGTTGCCACTTGATTTTACATCCATCTGCAGATTGAAAATGTACACGCACTTATCCAGTGAAATTGACAAAATCATGGAAAGACACAGTGAACTTGCACTAATCTAGAGCATTGTTGTGATGTGATTGCCCGATAACTTATCTTTCCTTCTTCTTTTTTTTATGACGCCATAATACACTGGAATGGCAAGACTTTGTTTTGGGGAAAAATAATCATAGAAAATGGCATATATTTGTGCAATTCATTATTCAAATAAGATGATATAGGTGGGTTGTTTTTTTTTTTCAATCGTTGCAGTTAATTCTTTTATCCCTTTTTCATACCATGAATAACGAGCAGGTCGTGATATAATGACTATTGTGATACAGATTCATATTTTGCGGCAGTGCGTTGGATAATATTTTAAACTCAGTTTTATATTTTTGGTGTGTCATTACAGTAATTTCTATTACACAGGTTTTTTTTTTTTTTTTTTTTTTTTTTTTTTTTAAATAATACATTTTGTTTATGCCGAATTCAGAATATATTTTAAGTCAGTCTCCATGGTCTAAGTATCTTTTAAAGTTTGTATTGTTTTGTGTATATGTGTTATACTTGTATATGTTTGGGGTTTTTTTATGACGTCTATTGTAATCCAATGTTTTTATCATGTATATGTACACAGGGCTCCCCTGGAAAGCAGTTGTGAAACTGAGGGGACTACCCTGTTTAAATATGACGGAATAAATAAAATAAATAAATAAATCTCGAAACCTGCCGGGTCTATAGCCTCTTGCATACCGATTTGTATTGCATAAGTGTTATTCAGTTCTTTTGTATTGATTGATATCAGTACTTGATTTCCCTGGGACTCTGACATCACCATGCACACTTTATTTTCCGATTATTTTTTATTTTTTTAAGTACGCCATGGTACATATAGATAGCAAGACTTTGTCTTAGGGAAATGCATGGGAACTTGCGAAAAACTTAGTGCATGATTTATTATGCAAAAGAGATGATAGAGATGCGGGGTGTATCTCTTTATCACACCAGGAAAATGAACAGGTCTTTATATGATAACTATTGTGATATTGTGACAGATTCATATATTGCAGAAGAGCGTCGTAGAATCTCGAAATTTGCCAGGTCTATAGCCTCTTGCATACCAATTTGCACACATACTTGCATAAGTGTTATTAAGTTCTTTTGTATTGATTGATTCCAGTACTTGATTTCAGAGTGACTCTGACGACACCATGTACACTTTGTTTGCCCGATAACTTTTATGTTTTTCATTACATCTATATAGTTACATGTTGATAGCAAGACTTTGTTGTAGGGAATATATGAATATGGGAAAGTGTCGAATATTTGCATAGTAATGCGAAAAAGATGATAGATATGCGGGATTTTGTTAATAGCTGTGGCTTGTTCTTGTATTTCTTTATCACACCAGGGCCCCGTTGCAAGAAAGTTGCAATCAATTGCAAATAATTGCTAATTTTGAAACAACCATTCTGATTGGCTCACGGTCTGCCCTATTAAGAAGACATGCATGCAACAATGATTTTGATTGGCCAGTGACAATCAGTTGCAAGTTGCGTTTAAACGCAAAGTTTCTAGCAACGGGGTCCAGGAAAATGAACAGGTCTTGATATGAAACTATTTTGATATTGTGACGGATTCATATATTGCAGAAGAGTGTCGTAGAATCTCGAAACTTGCCGGGTCTATAGCCTCTTGTATACCAATTTGCATTCCTATTTGCATAAGTGTTACTAAGTTCTTTTGTATTGATTGATTCCAGTACTTGATTTCAGAGTGACTCTGACGACACCATGTACACCTTGTTTGCCCGATAACTTATATGTTTTTTAATGACATCTATATAGGTACATATTGATAGCAAGACTTTGTTGTAGGGAATATATGCATATGGATAAGTGTCAAATATTTGCATAATCTTTTATGCAAAAGAGAAGTTAAAGGTGGATGCGTGATTTTTTTTTTTTACTAGTAGCTGTAGTTTGGTCTTGTTTATATTTATCACACCATGACTCATGAACAGGTCTTGATAAGATATCTTTAATGATTCAGCTTTACATATCGTCGCAACTCGTTGTAAAATCTCGAAAGCTGCAGCTTCTGTAGCCTCTTGCATACCAATTTGCATATGTAATTAAGTAAATATTATTCAGTTTTTTTGTGTGTGTTTTTTTTTACTGAATTGAGTGACTTCAGTACTTTATTTTCCTTGGTCTCTGACGACACCATGTACACTTTGTTTCCCCGATACTTGCAATACGCAAAGGTACATTGTGATAGCAATTAAGGGGAAGTTATGCACATGAATTGGTGAAATATTTGCATAATTTACCATGCAAATGAGATGACAGAGGTGCGTATTATTTTTTTTTTTTCTGTAATAGCTGCAATTTGTTCTTGTTTCACTTTATCAAATCAAGAATCGTGAACAGGTGTAGATATAATAACTATTATGATTCAGACTCATATGTTGCGGCAATGCGTTGTAGAATCTTGAAAACTAGCCAGTTCTATATCCTTTTGCATACTAATTTGCATACATATTTGCATACGTATCAATCAGTTTTTCTCAATTGATTCCAGGACTTGGTTTTGATTGGACTCTGAAGACATCATGAACACTTTGTTTTTTACCTGATAACTTATAAAAATGATAAAAACGGAAGTTATCAAGTTCTACACGTGTATACTGTAATGCATTGCTGTATCCATGGCAACTCCTACTTTGCATATTTCACGTATTAATTTGCATATAAGTGAATGTTATGGATCTGTGATTACCTACCCATTATCCTGACACCTTTGAATACTGAAATTATTGCTATATCTGCATGTCTGATGAGATTTTATGAGAATAAAATCATTGAAACACCTTGAAAATTAATGAGTTGGCAGCCATTTTGTTTATGCAAATTAGATGGTCTCAGACTGAAAATTCCGCTTGGGAACCGGGATTTTTGGAATCAGCGTACTTGGATTATGCAAAATAGACCGGTTCCCAACTTTTATTAAAAAATGCCTCTAACATTCACATTTTCCCCAAATCCTACTTATAGACTGTAAGGTTTAACAATCGATCAAGTTTGATGATGCACCTCACTCCCCCCCCCCCCCCCCGCCACCTTAGACGGGAAGAACATTCGATTTTTCCTTGTTTATTGTTGTTATTTTTGTTTTGGCCGAGCCAATGAATTTAAATGAATCAGCTGCAGCTCCCTTCCTCCGCCCCCACCCCCTCCCCCCCCCCCCCCCGTTCCGCGGACCCTGTTGAGTAAATGTATATCCCGAAGGCATTGACATGGATGATTTCCTGTTGAATAGTCTAATTTTTCCCCCCGATCCTCTCCCCCGTTTTTTTTTTTTTTTTTTCGGAGCCAAAAGATGTGCAGGGGGGAGGCTGCAGCCATGCTCATCCGGTATCAACCCCATGCACCAATCTGCGTGTTGGTTATTATGTTCCCAATTAGATATGCCAAACTTGACTCAACAGCCAACAGCCAACTTTATAAGCGTGTCAAGATTATCATTAGAAGATTAGAATTACAGGATACATATATTTTCTCGCATAATTATTATGATCACTGAAAAGAAAAAACACGAACAGTTTAAGAACCTAACCCTTGTTTAAGAAAAAAAAAAAAGAAGAGAAAAGATAGAGGGTCGAAGATAACGTGGAAGGCAAATCGTATCATATTTAGGATGGCTGACCCACCATCGATTGATCGGTAGATTGATTAATATATAGATAGATAGATAGATTGATTGATTGATTGATTGATTGATTGATTGATTGATTGATATACTGATTGATTGATTGATTGATATATTGATTGATTGATTGATTGATTGATTGATTGATTGATTGATTGATTGATTGATTGATTGATTGTTTTGTTTGATCAATATACATATAACATATCACCAAGGAGAACGCTACAGACATAAAGGGAAAGTGCAATGAAAGGTCAATGAGTGTAAAATGCATTGTTGTTTGTTTTCACCGAGAACGATAGGTTTTACATCCGCCTACATATTGCATCACGAAACACATACATACAAGCAGATGATGACTTAACGAAAAGAGCAAAGAGGCTTTAACGCACTATCAAAAGTGATTGTCAGGCTGCGACAATACATCAGGTGTAGGGTATCTAATGTGAATATTTGGTTTGACTCATTTCCAATTGCTTTGTTAGCCTTAAGAGTTTCTCGAAATGAGTAATCAATTTCATTTCGCAGTCATTCACTGGCAATAAACGAGATATATGATTATGTGACTTCTTTTTTCTTTTATTTTTGGAATGCATGAAATAATCACAACACCGTGAAGTTCTTACAAAATCTTTTCTCAAAATTTGCCAATTTTTTTAAGTTGTATTTTTTAAATGCTTGAGCTGTCATTACTCGATCAGTCTACATCACATACTATGGCACAAAATTGCAAAATGGAAGCATTATATGATTATTGTATGATAAAACAAAGGGACATTTGACCATTCGTCATTTGCAAGTATTGTTTTTGAAAGAAGTCTGTGTTTCCAATTAAGGAAAAAAAAAGCTTCGAAAACAAAGCTAGTCGGCGACAAAGACTAGTTCAGAATACTAATGTGACGTTATTAGTAGTATTCAACGCCATCTTGGTAATTACTGAATGGTCAGCTGTTTTAACATTATTTTAAAAAGAGAGCGTGGGTCCGATGAGGTCCATTACAGTTGTCAAGGTGTTTTCAAACACTCTTTATGCTGTTAATGTGTTTACATCTATGCATATCTCCATGGTTTGTGTTCAGTGACAGTGGGGAATGATGGAGGCGGGGCTATGAGTGTTGTTTGGTCACGGGTTTAAGTTTCGCCTAGTCATAGATTTGTTTGTCGTTATGTTATATCGCATAAAAGTCACCTATATATTTCGCACATAACACTGAGCGTCACAGTGTGTCTTGTGACTGACAGCACGTTTCACACTCTGATTACAGCCCAGTCATACTTAGCAAGAATCGTTTCCAAACGTTTGAGACCAAGGAGTGTCTAGAAATGATGTTCTTCTTCGATGGAAGAGTCTTCGCCTCTGTGCTGATATTTGTTGTCGGTGAGTAGCTAAATAGGGCCTGACGATCAACAGATCGGTTTAATAACATATTGAAAATTATGAATGTTTTTCCGTCCTGACATAGTAACGAGGTATTCTAATACCTGTATTTCAATAACACTTTTTCAATGCTTGGAAACCGGTTTGCATACACCAGTTGTTGCTACGTCGGGCTTTCAGGTTTTCAAGAAGAGCCGTTGTCAGAAAGGCATGCATGAAACTTGAACATGTCGGTAAACGGATCTATAAACACCTTGGCGATATATTCTTGGAAATTAAACCGTAAAATGCAATAAAGGAGAACCGCGTAATATAATATACGGAAATAATTTACCAAATTCAAATAAATTTCGTAAGATTTTTAATCAATTCAATAGACTTTATGAAAGTCAATTATTTCATAAACTTGAATAACTAATGTAATTCATGAGATTTAAAGTTGAAATTTCCTTCGTTACTTTTCTTTCTTTAAATGTTTTAAGCATGATTTTGGTTGATGATGTTTCTTGGTATATAATATACGTAACCTGTATTCCGGGGTCATTGTTAACGATTTCTCCCCTTCTTGACAGAGACACAGTGGTGCGAAACCATTATAAACTAATACTGGTAGTGGAAACATCTACCACAAATGAGTTTAAAAAGGTGCGAAAGCTGACTTGATGTAAGAATGTTTGTATTCACTATAATTTATGAAAATATTAGACAAACACTAGCATTTCAAAGAACTCATATTTACAAAATTCAAGCTGCAATTTCAGAATTCATAGATATGACACTGCTTTAGGTTAGGTGAAAGCACTTTTGACGAATTATGCCTTTATCAAGTACAACCCTCTTAATATCTGTTGATCGTCAGGCCCTATATTAGAACATTAATTATTCTAGCAATCGGCAAAGAAAAAAAAAACACTGAAAAATAATTGTATACAGGTCCTGAAATCTTGATTTATTTTACTCCACCGGGCGAAAAGCTTAAAGGACAAGTCCACCTTCATATACATAATAATTGAGAGAATGCAGCAATATTAGTAGAACACATCAGTGAAAGTATGAGGAAAATCGGACGATTCGTTCGAAAGTTATGAATTCCTCAAACTCTCACTGATGTGTTCTACTAATATTGCTGCATTCACTCTACCCACATGTCTGTGAAGGTAAACTTGTTATTTAACTACCGTGGATACCTCTCCTTGCCATGAGAGTTAGTAGTCATGGCATATTTTGCAAAATTTCAGCACTAAAAGCATTGAAGTTTTCTCCTTGAGCTTCCCCTATTGATGTAATTTTTGGGTATTTGACAAAGTATCATTTATCTAATTTTGATTCATTACTCAGATATTTTTTACTCAGACTGATATATTAGTTGTTGTTGTGGTGGTGCGTGTGTATGTGTGTGTGTGCGTGCTCATGTGTGCGTTGTGTGTTTGTTTTTTCTGACGCCCACGTTGTCATAGAGGTGCTTACTAAAGCGAAGTAAACATGGAACTTTTTCACCGTATTTCTTTTTTTTTTGTTTTATCAGTGGAAGTGATATAAGGAGATACTGCATATCATTATCTGTATGAATAATTCATGTTTCAAGAATGCTGATATTCTCCAAGCACTGCTTTTATTTGGCTCTGTCATATTTCACAGCTTTATTCGTTGTGGACTTACCAATTTCTGTGTAATTTACCAATGCCTACTTTCTTTCATCTCCTTTTAATGATTAATGTCTGTTCTTTTTTTTTTTGCGCAGTTAGATACTTCTAGCATTCTGTCCAGTAACGTGGTATATCTAGTTGTGAAATAACTGTGATAAAGTAGATTATATTCAATTTGAATTCGCATACCCTACTGATATAAAATGCAATGAATTAAGTTTAATCGATTGACCTTCACAATGCGGTGCCATGTTGCAAATGCAAGGTTCGTGGCGCACATACTCAAAGAAGAATTCAAAGTGGCAGTCAGTAACGTCTGTAAATGCTATGATTGTATTCAGTCAAGTTGAATGGGATATGTGTGAAGAGATTCAAACGAACTTGATATCTTCCCTTGCTCTTTTCGAAAGCTGCTCTGGCGAAACCATCACCAGCCCGACAACAAGCAGTCGCCGAGTCAGCGGCTGCCTTTTGGCAGCAAGGGGACCAGCTGCCACCCGGCCTTGTGAAGGCAGACGGTCATTTGTTGTCATGGGAACGAGATGGTTTGCTTCCGCCCAACTCTAAATCTGACCGAGGCGCCTCTCAGGCGACGACCAGACATCGACATCCCCTTGACCGATGGTTCGGGCGATGGGACTGGCAGGGAACCGTCACTTCGGGCCAGACTCACGGATCCAAACCCGGCGCTGGTCGAGGTTGGGGTAACGGCTTCAATGGCCGAACCGACGGCAATACCGACTTCAACTATCATGGTCATCGACGCCCTTGGTGGTGGCTGTGGTTGTTTGGAGAATGCGATCGAGATACCACAACCATGACAACCTCGTCGACAACATCAAGATCAACTCCGAAAATGCGAACCACGCCCCCTCCTCCTGAGCTCCCCGAAATACCAGCAGCGGAACTAGTTGAGAGTACCGCTATTAACAAAAGATCATAGGGATTAGATGCAACCCAATGTTCCTTGAAGAATAATCATGTATCCTGCGAACTTATGATTATACACCTATTCCATACATACTCTCTTTCATGACCTACAGAGGGGTGTGTGTTTTGTCCTTCTCTACACGTTACTAAATACTAACTTTGGCGTACATACAATCATGGCTTGTCACTTCTACTTCTTTTAATGTCGCTTTTAAGTTACTTAGCTACAGTCCATTCGAATTAAAGGGGAAGGCTAATAACTGATCAGTGGGAATCAGTGGAAATGCTGGCAGATGATATTCCTATTCTTATGGGATTCATTCAAGAGTTCATTGTATATCTATTGTTGTGTGAAAATGATTTGCTTCAGAATGGTCTCATATTCAAGTAATGTGCAGTTTAATGCTCCCAGGTTAGCGTCCCTGGTCAGTGACGGAGCTTTAATCTGCACATTACTTGAATATGAGACCGTTCTGAAGCAAATCATTTTCACACAACAATAGATATACAATGAACTCTTGAATGAATCCCAAAAGGATTGGAACAATCATCTCCCAGCATTTCCACTGATTCCCACTGATCAGTTACTAGCCTTCCCCTTTAATACATACATACCCATACACACACAAACACACATATGTATATATATATATATATATATATATATATATACAATTATATATATATGTATATATATAATTATATATATATATACAATAATATATATATATATATATATATATATATATAAAGAAAATGGGTTTCCATATATATATATATATATATATAGAGAGAGAGAGAGAGAGAGAGAGCGAGAAGGGGTCCCGACCGTGTACAGAACCAGTGTAGCTCCTTCATTATTATCTTCTCGCACTATATATATATATATATACATAATTTGTATGTTCATAATGTAAATTACATTCCGTAGAGTAATAACTACATGGTTATATAAATATATGAAATATGCGTGAATTGCTTACTTTAAATTTGTTCACGGTGACATGTGAACTCTGTCTGTTTTGTACAACTGCAGTGTTATGTTGTTTCTGAGTCAATGCTAATCTAATGCTAAGTATTTTCATTTGTTATTGACCACGAAGCTAGTATAGTGATTATTAACACAGAAAACAATTTTAGTGATAAAAAACAAATCTTCTGTAGTGGTTAGTTGTCATTCTCAGACATGTCAAAGTGATCGTGGCCTGCCTCTCTCCTGACTAAATGATTCGTCAAAACCCTGTTGAACGAACAATGTTATGCTATATGAGTGAACTTTAAAAAAAAAAAAAAAAAACAGGCAAAAAAAAACATTAACAGTGATGGTTCCGTTGTTAGTATTGTGTTGAAGAGAGAGTGGGAAATGGCTTAGACTAATGAGTGATGGGAGAGACAACGTCCTCTTTCACCATACGACTTACTTCCTGTTTTGTTGTGCCCGTGTATATTTCAGACTGTTGGAAATACAATCGATCTAACACAGAAGGACATCTCATGGTATTCATTTTCAGCTCATTTCTGTTCACACTATGAAAAATCAATCAATATGAATCATATACTGCACTTTCTCATTACATGGACGAGAGCGTAAACTAGTACAAATGGACACACACTCACACAAACAAACATGACAAACCTTTTCACACAGATGCCTTATACGTTCAATGTTATGACAGTAAGTCATGAACATGAACATGATGAAAATAACTGGGGAGCTCATGGCTATTGCATATATATATGTATATATATATATATATATATATATATATATATATATATATATAATTTGAAAAAAAAAATGTATAATATGCGATTTGTATCTCTCCATTGTTCTCTATTATCATCACTTGAATCTAACTCTGGAGTGATAACTGACACAGTCACGAGTAACACAGAACATTGAGCAACAATTTTGATCACCGATCACCAATTAAGATTTAATTAAATATATCGAAGTCAATTCAGAAATATCCTAACAGTCCTATTTGTAGATCCTTCACCTTAGGTTACACGTGTAACTTTTGTTGTGCACATGGAATTTTCTTCTTTTTCTTTGTCAGTATCATTCAATGAATGATATAAATGTGCATGCGCGAAGAATGATGTTAGAGAAACTATAGGAGACAAGCCGTAGGACAAGAATCGATGCGAAACAACTGTAGACTCAGAACTATATCACAGATTATTGCCCCACTACTTATGACCTCACAAAGCGCTTGTGTTTAAGAAAAAAAAAATTGCACGAAAATATTATTTACTTGTGATATTGTGTAACAGTACATTAAAGACGAATTAAAATTATAAGGCTTATGTATTAACTATTTCGGAAATTTAAGTAAGATTGAATGGTAGCATTCTCAGGCTTTACCGTTCTGTAGGTGCACAACATAAATAGGCTACTGAGATACTTCAGTATATAAGTCTTAAAACAACCATTCAGATATATTCTACTTCAAATTATAATTGAATGTATCATTCCTAATAACGTTCAACTATTGGATATTTCGAAAAAAAAAATGATGGTCGTCGGATGTCTGTCAAAGAATACCGAGGGAAGATGGGAAAGGAGCGACAGTGAGTTCGTAAATACAATTATTGCAGCAACAACAAAATACCCAATACAAGCAATACAAACATAACATAGCCTAAGGTCCAGTAGGGTTCTATCAAGCGCCTTGGGCAAAGCTGGATATGCAAGATTCACAATTTTTTTTTTTTTTTAGTATTGGAATGATGCTACATAATACATATGATATACAGTTTACAATTATCGAGATATCGTTTGACATGTGCAATTCGAAAGCCATTGTGAAATACAGTGTGATACTTGTTAATTAGAAAATATATTTTATCATAATCACGACTTTTACGAGTAAAGATAAATCGTGGCCTGCCCGGCAGGGGGTTCTAATACCTGCCAGCTCGAAAAATCACAGAAAAAAAAATGATTTCATATGAAGAGTTTCAAAACTCTGTCAAATCATGAACAAAATTTTGATTTCGGGTGAAATTTCGTGGTAGAGCCCTTCTGCTAGGCAGATAGAAAATTGCAGTGAATAAAGTCACTGTCAATATAGAGGTAATCCATTGCTACGTAATATATGCTTGGTAATTTAGTGACACGAAATACCAACAGTAATTTGAATCTATCACTGCATACAATCTTCACAATCGGATGCATTTAGATATTGTAAGCACATAAAGACCTGGAAATCAGGAAGTAGGGTGTCTTTCAAACGCTCTCTCAATATCAAGGCTAGATTCTTGGCTCTGTAATGCGAGAAGCGCGAATACATCTTAATAATCATCTCTGAAATCATGTTCTGGTGACATTAAAATGACAAAGAGTAATCTATGCCTTCGAAATGAAGTAGCCTGCAAAGAATACAATAGAGACTGAGAGTTTCCCTTAACGGATAGGAATAACATGTACAACGTCTAAGATCTCAGAATTAAATAAGCTATCAAAGAAAACCAAAAGAAAAGCCGAAAATCAATATTACACTTTTAAAACAAAGTAACCTTACTATTACCACATTCTCATGTTATCCATTGACTCGTTGTCCATCATCATCATCGACTTCATTGGCTTTTCATTCATCATCATCGCCATCATCCAGCCGTCCATGTCGCCGCACAGAAGGAACTTGCTGGCCCACATGAGTTTACGGACGAGTCGCATGACGTTTTGAAGTTTCATCTTCGGCAGGTAGTCCATGACGACGGAAGGACAGACCTTGTCAAGGATGTCGATTCCTTCCAGATAGTCGTGAAGCATCGTGCTGTTGTCGCTCATCGTCGAGTTCATCATGCCTTCGTCTGTGCCATTCATCCTCATCATCATCATTTCCGGCATCGAAGAGTTGCCCATTTCGTCAAGCATGTCCTCCAGAGACATGCCGTGCATCGTAGCTTCCACGAAGTGACTGATCATCATATCGAAGTCGTCTTCCTCAGCGAAATGAATTGCGTATCGGATGAATTTGTGGACGAGTTTTGCAAGATGCTGTTTGAAGTCTTTGGTCAGATGGTGGAAAAGCGAATGATACATGAATGGATTCTTTTTCATAGATGACTTCTTCATGGACCCGGACATAGAGGAATCCATCATCATGGTATCATTCATTGGATCATCCATCATCTTCATCATCTTCATAATCATCATCATTCCCATTTTCATGTTTATCGATTCTTTGGTCGTGTTGTTCATCCCTGAAGAGTTCATCATCATTGAATCATTCATCATCATCATGTTGTTCATCCCTGAAGAGTTCATCATCATTGAGTCATTCATCATCATCATCTTCTTCATCATCCCAATCATTGCCTTCATTGGGTTGCCTGACATATTGTTCATCATCATGGAATGATTCATCATAGTGGTCATCATCTTGTTCATGGGCCTACATTCCATGTCATCTTTCATCATCTTTCTATTTTTTCCCATCATCATCTTCTTCTTGAACATCATCATCTTCTTCATCATTTTCATGACAGGAATATCTGCTGACATGTTCATGATAGTCTTCTCCATGTCCATTTCATTCATCATTGACAGGTTCATCAACATCTCCATCATCATCTGTTGATCCATCATCGATTCATTCATCATGTTTGCGAGCATCATCTTCGGGTCCATTCTCTCCATCTCGCAGAAATCAGAGTCCGTAATGTTGGAGGAATACATTGAGGAATCATTTGACGACATCGCATCATACACCCACCGCTCCACTTCTTCCGACATTGAGACGTTCATTCCCATCATGGACATGTTCCCGTTAGTTTCATTGGTTCCATTGCCGTACATACGGTACATGCTGAGATAGGGGCCGAGGTACATGATGATATCCTCTGCAAAATCTTCGTCAAGCAGACTTTCAAAGATGCAAGAAAGCAAGATGGATGAACTCATGCATTCGTTTTCTTCCCTCATGTGTTTCATGTAGTACAAAAGCTCCAAGGATTTGTCGGCCTCGTCAAAGAAGATGTGTAGCAGGGTCTTAAGGTCGCCAGAATAGAGGGCCATTACTCCTCGTTGCAAAGAGTCAAAGAGACCAAAGGCCACCACTTCGTCCATCTCACTTAGGAATTCCGAGATCAAATCAGGGCATTCTTCGAATATCTTTTCCCCCTTTTTCTCCTTCAGATCCATCATTGTCATATTTGCGGTCATCGAGGATACATCTTCAGATTTTTGTTTCATGAATTTCAGGAGCTCATCCATGTCATCGTCCCCTTCCTCGTAAAACCACGAGAAAATGTGGTGGAGCAGGAGTTGATGGCGGAGCTTCCCCTTGGGTGGTACATTGAATTTTTTGGTGAACCAATAGGGAAAGTTTAGAGAAGAGTTCATGGAGGACTCGTCGCTTAAGAGCACTTTCAGATTTGGTAGGGTATTATTTGATCCATAACTCGAACGGAGCAGAGAAATCAGGTTGCGCAACGCATGCATTGAGGAATTGCCAGACATAGTGTTGGAAGAGTTCATCATTGCCATGTTCATAGTCGTGTTCATCATGGAGTCCATCGTCTTATTCATCATCGAATGTTTCATCATGACCTCCGCAAGCGTGCCGTTCCCATCGTCATCAAGCAAAGCTTCAAGAATGCACACAATGAACTTGGGCCTAAACCCCTTCAAGCCACGAAACCTTGGTGCAATACTTGATTTGACGACAGGTGGCGGCTTCTTCATAACTGGCTTAGGCTTTGGTTTCCTCTTTGACGATTTCTTCGGAGACTTTCTTCTAGAGCTTTTCTTCTTGGATGCTTTCTTTTTGGACGCTTTCTTTTTGGACGCTTTCTTTTTGGAAGCTTTCTTTTTGGAAGCTTTCTTTTTAGATTTCTTGTTAGACTTCTTATTTCCTGAAGATTTCTTTTTGCCAGAGTTCTTCCCCTTTCGCTTCTTATTGTTCTTCTTCTTCTTCGCCAGCCTATTACGATTCCTGCTCTTTCTCATCGGTTCCCGCCTCACCCTTTGAAGTAACGATCCAGCGTTGTTTTCCTTTTCATTGAAGACCATTCCTGCATCTGCAACCTCTTTCAATGCAACAGCTGCTTCATCTATGGAGCGTTTCCTGATTCTGCTCACAACAGTATCCACAGCACGCTCGTAGACCTGGTGAACGTTGCCATTCTCCAAGAGGGACATACCTCTCCGGTCACTTTCTAGGGCGTCGTCGGACTCCCTGCGATCTCGGGACAGCTGGGGGTCGTGTGGACTTTCGTCAACTAGGAGGCCATTCATCCGAGGCGGACTGTTGACGTTCCGTGCAACTTTACACACTCCTATAAAAGTGAGAGTAACGATGGGACGGGGTAGAAAATAATACACGTAATGGTTATCATACTGTGCACACTTTGGCAAAGATATTATAAAGGATACGACAATGATAGTTATGAATCAGAATAGATATTGTGTAACGGAATTGAACACTGTTAACCCGACAGAAAGGGAATGGTCTCAACTTCGACGAAACAATTTATGGATTTCATGTTCAAACAAGAGTGTACTTGCGCAGACCAGGTGACTAGAATTGTCCGTCAGTTGACACTTGGGAAACATACATTTCCTTCTTTTGTATTTAATAGAATTAAAAAAAAAAACTTTTATCTAATATTTCCAGATACCCGGCTTGCTGTCAGGTGGATGTGCTGGCAAGCGCCATTCACGAGGATCCCACGAGTAATCATTTCACAGATGATTATTTTTATATATTTACAAACCAAAATGCCTGTAGTACAAATTGCCTTTCACTGCTTCGGAGCAAAGTGGAACTTACAAATTGATCTATGATATCAAATTTCGATTATTACAGATGCTGTGTTTAAGCTGCAGGATTTCGAAAACTTTTCGATGGCACTAGTTTTAGCCTATATCACAGTATGACCAGACATTACCGGTGGCCCGGCGATCCGGGGTTCACTAAAAATCACGTCTGGCCTCCAAATTACCAAAAAAGCCCTGTTTTGGTGACCCGATCGGGCTTTTAAAATAAAAAAAAATGATGTTTTTGTTATACATTTCATTTCATTTGGGGCCACCAACATTTCGAATTCATAGATTTTAGTGTCCTGAAATGACCACCACAGAAAGAAGTAAATGTCGAACACTGTGTAACACAGGATAAAGAGTGACGTGATGGATAAGTTAAATGTTGAATAATGCACAGACTTCTCACCGTGTTGAATGCAGATTACCGCCACAAGAAGGCAGACGAGACTAGCCCGTCTGCCCATAATGAACTGCAAAGTGGCCAGACTCCCGAGCAATCGGCAAAGCGTCGTAAAAAAGAAACGACAATGAGCAGATGGGCAGCAGAGCAGTTTACATTTGGAAGTGAAATAAGCAGTTGTGAATGCTGTTGAAACAGTTCAGTCTTTAAGTTGTCCTCTTAGTTGCTTCAGCAGCTGCAAACTTAGACTCCGTCGCACTCGTTCGTGCAAATTACCTGGAAAAATGACGCACGTCGTGCCAGGACTTGCTTTGTACGGACTTTAGTACGACAGTTACAAACGGCTTGCAAGAATGAGACTACAAAACTTTCAGGTACGGACTGGCACGAAACATCATATCAGAATGTGTGAAATATATCTTATATAAAGCTGACAAAAGGACAAAGGCCTTGGACTTGGCAGAACTCAAGTTTAGCGATGTAAAAATCGATATTTCTCAGCATAGCAAGTGAAACTAGACCATAGCAGTTGGACTGTCCAGCTGTAACCATACTGTACATCTGTCAGGCTCCATCAGACATCCACTCACACACACACACACACACACACTAATACATTTGCCCTGACGTGCGTATGGTTATGCTTACATCGGCATATACTTATCTACTTGGCCTGAATTTCCCGTTACAGATTATATATACATGTGTATATATATATATATATATATATACATATATATATATATATATATATATATATATATATATATATATATAAAACTAAAGAAGTTCTAATAAAAGCCGGATCCTTCCTTTTATTAGGAGGAACACATTGTTTTACTTTGTTTTTCTTATATCTCAGCCGTTTGAAATCCGATTTTCATTCAATATTTCAACTTTAAAAATACATGCATGGCACATGCACTACAACGTAAGGTATTCAGTGTCAGTTTACCAAAAAAAAAAAAAAAAAAAAAAAAACACACAATATCAGTAAAATCAAGGTACCCCATGAGAAAGTTCAAATGACACGTTGGGTGGGGGTGTTCGGCCCTTTTCACACCAGTCACGGCAAAGTGGCGCCTTCCAGATCATTAACCACTTCCGTGACTGTGGCAGATTGTTGGCGTGTCTCACAATCGCCATGTGGCACGTGGATTATTGCCAATGGTGGGAGCCAACGTTTTTCACCTTTTTGGCGACACTTTAATAAGCGTGCTTCTTCTCGCCTCTCACATTACTTTTCTTTGTTTCTCTTATTTTACTTCTGACGTGATAAACATTTGGCTAGATGTATCAATAAATCACGTGGTATAGCTCCTAAATCTTGAAGGTAGAATTCATTACAATCTCAAAGATTATATCTCACGTGGTGTTCGCCAAGGTTTGTTGCCTTGCTGTCAACACGCTTGAAAGAATAAGAATGGACATGTAGACGTAACCAAAACGTGTGTTTTATTCTTATACCTTAATAATCGTTCTCAAACAGACGTAACAAACGCATTATGAGAGATGTCAATTTGGCGAAACACTATAAAACATTACATTCGGGTGAATCCTTTCACCTACCTGCTACCTCAGCCCCAAGTAAGAATAGCATCTATAGTAGATATTGAAATGTAGCGTGACCTGTCATAAACTATTCCTTATGATGGACAAAGTTAAACTGATAGAACTCCCTATCAATGGCTCTAAAAGGTTAGAAAATGCAATAAAGGTTAAAAGAAAAGAACAAAAGGAAATGAATACAGGCGTTCGATACAACTATAATTACGTGGTTGCTTGCTGCAAATTTCTCGCGATGAACAAGTGCTGCAAGGAGACGAACATCTGCTTCAGATATAGATTTCACACCCTGCTAATTACAGGCACCTTTAGTCTGACTGCGTCCTTTGTTAGACTAAAGATCAATACTACATTTTTAAGGCTTGTTCTAATCGTCAAGGTACTTCATGGAGCATTAAGCCCCACGTAAAACTAAATGATACGGAGTTAATTGCCCTATAAAAGCCGTATAATTTTTGCTCAATATCTAATATCTTTCAAATCGCAAGTCTACGTTTCTCTGTGTTCTGAAGCCCGAACGTCTAATAATGGCGAAGTGGTCTACAACCTTCCTCTTAGGTTTACTCATTGGTGTCATTCTCATAAATGAAGGTAATGAGACTTACAATTATTTGTTGTAGCAATTTTATTTTTTCCTTTGAAGGAAATCTATCTTGCTGAGCTATAGGACTGGTTTAAATAGTAGTTGTTAGCATGCAGAGTTTCTTGTTTATCGCGTAAGTATACTGCTGTATCCAATCACACTCTCATACAGCGCAAGACAGCGAGGATTCTTTTCTCCGTTCTCTCTAACATGTCTAAACGTTCTTCTCTTCTCCTTTTCTTTCTTTCCTTGTGTCTAAGATGATCTTCTGTTGGTAATCAAACAAGCATTTGTTGAATTAAAATCACTACAGAGATCCTGAATGTAAGTCTGAGAAATGAGTTGTTTGAATCCCTGGCTCTGCTGTAACAGTGCAGTGTCCTTGATATGAAATATAACTGTATCTTGTAGCGTGACAGTGATAATATGCCGGATGAAGGAACCTAAAAATATTCATTTGGGATATATGGGTAGTAAAACTATGTAAGAGGCCAAAGAGATTATTTCAAAGAAAAAGGGTACCCTTTATGATATATTTGGATGAAAGAGGAACTTGACTCCACGAAAATATGAAATAATCCCGATTTTCTTAGAATTTGTCTTTGATAATGAAAATAACCCAAATGAGTGCAAACTTAGCTAACTGAACTTCTGCATTTGATCAAAAGAAGGAGGCCATGGCCAACAACACATACAAATTTATCTTACATTTTTTCCACTCTCTCTTCACTTATGGAACAGTCTCCAACTTTTTTATCTTTTGGTATGACTATTTTCCCCTTACTTTGTCACTAATTGAAACCGTGTTTATTGGTCTTCATATTGCAAAGTATCATCTATATTACATAGTGAAAACTTTTTAAAGTCAGTCCACCAATAGGCAACGCGCCAGTCCTGCACTTACATATTTGATACTGCTTGTATAAAAGGTTGAGTGTGCGTCTTGAGCGTGTACAAGTTAATCACTTTAAACAAAGAATTTTGAGGGTGATTAATTGTTGTCCTTGTGTTTCTGACAAACGATATCATTTAATCTAATCCTTTAGTGTACTTTGAAGAAAATGTTATTTTCATTGCTTTGCCACATAATGTAAATATAATTATGTATGTGTGTCATTCCGAGTGTTCATTAATCTGAAAACGAAATAAGCTTCGTCATTCCTAAAGTTCATTTAGTTAGCACTTTCTTTTCATTTCGGATAAATGAGCTTCATCTCATTTCAGTGAAGTAACTTTCGCAATAACGAACTAGCCATCCTCAAAACACTGTCGTTTTCATCAATCTGATTGTATTTCTGACCTTAGAATATTTAGTAGAAAGAAAGATGATCTTTGCTTCATACATGGACAAGAAACTTCTCGTTGGTTTCTAGGTTCTGCCCACTGGTATCAGGAAGTTATTTATCGTTCCATTTTGCAAGTAGTTAATCAAGTGCTGGATATGAGTAATGCTTAGGGGTTGTATCACGAATGTTGCCTATTTCATTGTTACTCTTATAATTCAACTCGATGACAAAAATTACTTCCACCATGTCTTCATGGATAATTTCGAATGTTTAACTTTTTGGGTTTTTTTTTTTTTTTTTTTACTATCCATTCTGGTTCCAAGGTCAGGCACAGCGACAACGTGCCCCAACGCTCCTTCGCGGGGCGGACAACGAAATCCAACAGGCAGACCTCCAAGGGAGGGATGACCCCCTGAACGCAAGACTAGGCAGGTTCCGCAGACAGGTTGAAAGCGATGGCAGCTCTGGAAAAGAAGATGGCGGTCCATTATCATAGTGCGCCACAACGAATTTCTGCATTATTACGTCACGGTGTATTATGACGACAAATTCGTCGTCATCGCATCGTTCATCACAATGAGGATGAAATGTTACGTCTGTAGTCATCGCTTGAAGACCTTCGTCAAATCTTTGTCAAATGTTAGTATCGGGATTTTCTGCTCGTAGCCCGATTACTCTTTCTAATTGCTGAATTTCCATATCAACATTTAATAGGTGTTCATCACAAAGATTACATTTTGAGGTTTCTTTTTCTCTCTGTCTATCTGCCTGTCTGTCCCCCTTTCTCCCTGTCTCTCTCTCTCTCTCTCTCTCTCTCTCTCTCTTTATCTCTTCGACATGGAATGTGAAGTGACTAGGAACTAATAAAGTAATTACGACACCCGGGTACAACACAACTCTTTAAATTATGTGAAAAGAACCAAGGAGTGTTCACGTCACTGTTTGTAGTATTAAAGGTAGGGGCTACCTTTAACAGACCTCCCAAAATGCAGCAAAACATTAAATATGAACCTCAGGGGACTTGCTTAGGCCACTGCTGAGAAATTTGGAAGTCAACAGTTATCTACAATTTGAATAATGCACAAAACTCAACTACTCAGTAGTTCTGTGTGTCAGCCACACTTAAGCCTTTCTGTTGCAGTCTTCTGTATTTTTTTTTTAATCTATAAACACAAATCTAAAAGTATAAGAGCTGATGTAATAACATATAGAGTGTGTGGCAAGAATGTATATAGAAATGTTTGTAAGTTTTGATGAACTTTCTTCACAAAATATACATGATGGACACACATGCAGTGCATGGGTCTGCAAAGGTAGCCTAGTAATGTACTGGAATTTACGGTGAGCCCCGAAAAAATTCAATTCAAAATCTAACGGTCAATAAAAATGTACTAAATGTTACCTTCCACTTTCAATACTTTATGGGAGTTTCTAAAATGATACTCTCTTCAACATACCACTGTATTTATACAACTCTTCATTTAAGGCATGCAAATGAAATTCCCTACCTTTAAGCTTGAAATAGTACTTTTTATTTAATAATTTGCAGCGAGTATTCTGTAATTCAGAATTCAGCAAGAAGACTCATGGATGTATACGTGCTATACAAAATAAATATTAACGTGTATAGGGGATTTTAATTTACCAGATTCATTGCAAATCATATCTATTTATTTTGTCGACAGACAAATGTTAGCTATTCCTAAACAAAATAGGTCATGTGTATTGAAGATTTCTTTTCCTTTTTTATATAAACGTGCTAGTATCTATACCCTTTCTTGCAATGACGAATATTGTTAGTTACCTTTCTGCTATAACGTAAGCATAACGGCGGATTAGAAAAGTTAGACAACTGTACATATGACTTTACTGAAGGGATCAGTTCTGTGTTCTGCGTATGATATGTTCAGTAGTCAGCGTCGTTTAATTTTAACGTAACACTCACGTATACACATAGTAACCATTATCAGTGTAACCAGCAAAAATTGTTCGAGAAATGTGGTGACCACTCACTTTGAACTTGTCTGTGAAATATTATTAATAAAGTGGTAAAATAATATCCACAATTTCCTCTGTGAAAATTCAAAGTGTGAAGTATTGCTATTTAGTGTGGGCAGTGTCACACCTTGTAGTTATCGTGTGGTGATGTTCGTCATGTCGAAGGTTCGTTAATCCGAAATAAAAAAAGAAGGCGCGTAATTAACGCGCCTTCGGGATTACGAACCTTATTTCTTTTTTGGATTAACGGACCTTTGGAGTAACAAATCTTCGGAATAACAAACTGTCGTTGTGAAATGTTGAATGACGACCATAAATTGTTTACAGGGCATATTGCAGCTATCATTCTTGTGGTACATGTATGTGTATGTGTGCGTATGTGTGTGGTATAGGCTCTATTTGAACATTGAATGGAGCTTGCAAATTACAGAACCAAGGTGAGTGGATTCAGTGGAAGGGACAGATAATGCAAACACACTGAAGTTTAACACTTTGACAGGGTGAGATAATGTTTATGACTTGGGAATGATATAAAACGAATTTCTATATTTAGACTCATGATTAAAACTGTGTGCGTGAGTGTGTGTGCTGTGTGTGTATGTGTGTGGTGCAAATAATGATGTAAAAACTACAGGAAATGGTCTATTTGTAAATGTTATTCAAATTCATGAAATTCCTCAGTTGAAATATTGTCATTGCAACTGATTGACATATTGCCCTACATCGACGCAAATATGCACTGAATTGATCAGTGTTTCAGTGGTAGCCATGATAAAAAAATATATATATAAAAAAAATCATTGCTACTACTAAAACACTGATAAATTCAGTGCTTATTTACGTCGATGTAGGGCAATTTTATAAATCAGTTGCAATTGTAAATTTTATGTGAGGTACACCGAAGTCAAGCTCTGCATTGGTGTGTGGATGTCTTGTAGAGTTGATGCCTTGGTGTGTGGATGCCATGGAGTGTGGATACCTTGGAGTGTGGATACCTTGGAGTATGGATGCTTTGGTGCGTAGATATCTTGGAGTGTAGATACCTGGGAGTGTAGATACCTTAGTGTGTGGATACCTTAATGATGTGTGGTTGCCTTGGAGTGTGGATACCTTGGAGTGTGGATGCCTTGGTGTGTAGATATCTTGGAGTTTGAATACCTTGGAGTGTAGATGGCTTAGTGTGTGGATACCTTGGTGTGTGGTTGGCTTGGAGTGTGGATACCTTGGTGTGTGGATACCTTGGAGTGTGGATGCCTTGGAGTGTGGATAGATTGGAGTGTGAATGCCTTGGAGTGTGGATGAATGTGGATGCCTTGGAGAGTAGATGCCATGGCGTATAAATGCCTTTTAGTGTGATGAGTATATGAATGCCTTGCAGTGTGGATGCCTTGGAGTGTTGATGTTGAAGAAACATGCCTGGCTTCGGTTGAGAGTGTTGGTATTCCGCCTGGCCGACTACTATTAGCTGCTTCTATACGCATTCCTTTACCAACAACAACCAAAGAGAGAGAGAGAGAGAGAGAGAGCGCAAAACTGTGGTCTGGAAATGGGAGGCTGTATCAACCATGCCACCCCTCTCCCCCTCAAAAAAAAAAAGGAAAAAGAAAGTGCAATGATCGTGTTTTAATTCCGCTATTTTAGCACACACACCCATAACCAAAGATCTTTATTATGAGTTGAATTAGTATGCTATCTTGTCTCTTCTTTTGCTTTTTTTTAAACATCCTATTTTACATGTAGTTCATCATAATGTAGATCGTAAGATCGTATTGGAATGAGAAAAGTCTTACAATGCTTGAAATATTCATTAATTTGCATGGGAAAATTATTTAGGGAGAAAAAAAAAACACAAACAAAAGCAAAAGTGCTTCCTTGACTGCTTCATCAGCTACATTTGATATACTTGTCAAGGCATTTTGAAAAATAAAAATAAAATAAGCAAATCTTGTACAATTTGAAGTAGACGTAAGTTACCAGTGGGTGTTTCCCATCTCGGTGACTGCTTAAAAAAATGCATGGACTGTCAGAAGTGTCAGAGAATTGGAGAAAGAAGAATTATTCCAAGATTCCTATCTCAGCTGTCCTTGACTCCACATAAATCAAGTTTATGATGCATCTGCATTTCATAAACACTTTTGGAAGTCTTACATGATTTTAGTGCTATCTTGGGCAAGGAGCCTTTCGGCTGGAGGAACGGTCGTGAGTACTCATTGACAATATTGATAATAATGAGAATAAAGCTTATAATGAATAAAACAGTGATAAAGACTGTAACAACAATGATTTACAAGACAAAAACAAGGTAGAATCTTCATTTTATTCAAACATAATTGTTGGCAATACTAACGCTAATCATAAATAGACACCAAAAAAAAAATCAAACTTCAGCATTAGCATTGATAGGATTATTATTGTTATTATTATCATCCCTGTTATTAATACTTTTACTGTTATCATCAACATTTTCAATATTACTCTTCTACTCAAGCAGAGAGTATATGACTCACGGATTGACCACCCATGCATGTAAATTACATACAATGATTTGAACTATACCCGCTGTCGCCATCGACGACGTCACGCCCTAACCCAGTTTACCACCTGACAGTATTTTGATGCAAGTGAGACGCCGTTTATTGATGATTATTCAAATGTGTCGCTAACGGTGGAGACACACACAAACTACACCGGAAAACCCTACTAAGTGATGCATTCAGTCTAAGTTGCTTGCTTCCTACAGTTTCTTAAGGACAAAAACAAACAAACAAACACCGAAATATTCTATTTTCCTGTATGTTAAGTTAAACTCAAAGAAAAAAGAATGGCATAGTTTTAAAAGTGTTCCTACTGAAGCATGCTCACAATTACATGGTACTTAATTCTACCCACGTGGAACAGATATTGTGTAGACTTGAAGCCTTGATAAATTCGTTGTTGAACAATATTATTGTGTGATCGGATTTGCTATACTTACTCATAGCCTTATAGAATAACCGTTTAGTGAGCGCCCCCACTACCTTTTTTATGATCTGGCCAATGAGAGCACATAATTTCAAACTTTTCATATGCTTGAAATTTCATTCATGATGAGTCACTGCAACGTTAAACTGTGTTTATTTAAGCTAATGAGACCTTGCAAAATCTTATTCACCGGTCAAGAGAACAAGGTCATCATCTGCGGAGAAACAAAAGCAAAAGTAGGAAGTGGTGCGAAATAATTTTGAGCAATATGGTGCGATGATTGTTCCTTCCTGGATCAATGAAACTCTAAGAGTTTTTAACAATGCCTCATGCAATTTTATTCACAGCCGTTAACAGAAAGAAAAGAGGTGTGAAACCAATTGGAGCGCACGCTCTGCTAGAAAGTTTCCCACGGTTGAAATACGTTTTTCAGGTGGGGTC
Organism: Diadema setosum; assembly: GCA_033980235.1. NCBI lineage: Eukaryota > Metazoa > Echinodermata > Echinoidea > Diadematoida > Diadematidae > Diadema > Diadema setosum. The sequence goes on from CM067060.1 coordinate 38,535,588, forward strand.
GCATAAAGTGAGGCACTATCACGGAACGGTTAGGAGGGGCAACGCTCCATTTATAACCACCGCTTTGAACAGCATTCTTTTTTTAATACATTTATATTGTAACCATCCATTTCTAAATGTCTTTAGAAACGCATAACGCCGCGTCACAACACTTTCCAATGTATATACTACGAAGATAATTCAATGAGCATCTTCCAAACACAACAAGATGATTTAAATGATTATGCAGGAGCATTTGGTTATTACCGAGGAAAAGGTTTATATATTATATAAGATTGAATGCGTATACCGCCTTAGGCCCTATATAGTGGAAATGACATCGAGGCAAATTAGGGTACGTTAAGCAGTAAAATATGAAGAGTTCATCATGGGATACTCTACCTATTCAAGTTTTCAAGTTACAAGGCTTGTGTCCCTCTGTTGGGCTCTTTGTCTTATTGCAAGGAATCGACAAAACACTATACCACTGTTGCTGTTTTCCATACTATTATCATTGCCCTCACTTTCAGTAGGCGGCGTTTTATCTGTACTAATATGATTATTATTTACGTACACATGACTACCATTAAAATCTAAGCCACAATTGTAAATCTTCATATTTAGTATACCATGGCCCTGTTTTATGAAGATTTACAATTGATTATATAGTTGATTTTTATCGTAAGTCTATGGCAGCATGTGTTGAAAGGAAATTTATAATCGATAATATCTTCTGATAAAGCGAGGCCCAAATGAGTTATCCATCATACATATAAAAAATCAAAGGCTGTAATAAAATCACTAGTTTTATTCTTCCCTCGTTGTATCCATCCTGCTTTTGATTTTCATATTCCCCTACTCCCGTACGTCGTCGTAGCGGACACCATAGTCGGTCACCAAACGCTAAAAATCAATGAACCTATCTTATTCATTAGTAGTATGCATAGACAGTGGAGCACCAAAAAGGCGCCATTTTCAGATCGATGGTGGGGCGTGACGATCTACTTCTGATGTGTATTAAATTTTATTGCACGTGTTTCTTAATTGACATTTTGATCAAAGTCTCATAAGGAGTGATCAAAGTTTGCTTGGGTCAGTTGGAAACTGTCCATCGACGTGACAGCAATGGATAAGCTGATTTGGGCGGCGATTTTTGTGGTTGTTTTTCACAGTTGGGCACACGGTAAGTGTCAACCTCTTGTTGCTTTATCGCGCCATAAACCATCTCAGAAGTTAAAAGAACGTGTGCTTCAAGCAGATTATGGTGTGTGCAACCTTGTCTGAAATCTGCTGAATGATATTGCATTAATGATTTTTCTTTCACAATGAAAAAGGAAGATGTGTAAACTTTCTCTTTCCAATCAAACAAACATTGCTATGTAGACGACGTTTGTTGTGTCCCTTCATAGGCCTAATATTTCTTGAGACATCTGAACGTCACGTTACTGAATCTTACATGCTTCACTTGCATCACGTGGTATCCTTGTCGCTATGGGTTACTTCATGTTTAATGCGTTTTCTTCCTAAAATGGCTGAATCTCTGTTCTCTTCGTTAACGAAAATTATTATTCATTATGAGGAAATTGAGCTAACTAAAGGATATTAAATCGGGCTTTAACCAGAAAGGATTTATAAATATTTTCAGTACTGTCGCAGGAGGTCGTTGATCTCAGTAGCATTTGGTGGGTCAAGAGATCTTGTTAATGAGTTGTCTTCACATGTATTTAAATATATATAATGTACATATATATTACATGAAGATAGCAGTCGCTTTTTTATTTGTTATTATTCATTCATCTATTCATCTATTTTGTTTATTAATTCATTGATTTATTTCTTATCCATATCTTGTCTTTATTATATAAGGGGACGCTCACAATGGCATTGCGGATCCCGACTCAAAAAGAATATCACACGTTGTGAAGAGATCTGGCAACAACGGCAATGGCGGAGACCAGCCGACACCGGGACCTGCAGTCAATTTTCCACCTCACAATTTCCCCAACAGCATCGTTCACAGACGGTCTGTCGACAATGCCGCTGCGCCTAATGTCCTGGATCGCATGAAGCGCCAAGTGTTTCAGGCAACCGATCCAGAGGAAGCCGAGTATCTCCAGAGGAGGGCAGAGGAGAGACGCCGGCAGCGAGAGCAGAACGCACCATCTGGAGGAGGCCGCAAGAAAAGGGGCGTCTAGATGCCGTTTGACGCCTTATCGATGCATTTATGTTTAGATACTCGCATAATATTATGTACGCGATCTCAGATGCATCCCGTCAAGTAGTAAGAGTATGTTAATGATAACTGAGGATAGTGTTGGGCATTTACCTGATTCGAAATACAGTTTTATTAGTATAATTCAAACTCAAGAAACTTTCTTGTGATGGGTAATGAAAAGTGCTCTGAGAAAAAGAGTGCTTCAATAATGTTCTATTATCGTTTGGCTGCACAAGAATGATAATCATAGCAATAATAATAATGGTCATGATTATGAAACAGTAGTAACAATGTGAAATGCTTATGACGTACGTTCCGTCTCTTTACACAAGTCAAAAGCAGAGTATGCACAGTATTGGATTTGGTATCTACCAGCCTTGAGAATATATCCAATACATCAAGTACGAGTAATCTTTTTAAGGTATCTTGGGCATGGGCTTGATCACCATGACGTTGTTGGAGAAAAAGGAGCCCCAAGTCCTTTATGATATGTGACGTGAGTGGGTGGACGTGGCAAATTCGAGATTTTCCTCTTGTGTTTAGCTCTACCTATATAAAAAGTAAGAATTTGTGATTTTGGCTTTACCTTGATAATACTTCTGAAAAAGATATCCTCAGGCTGCGTAATGCTAATGTCTCATGTGAACAATAAAGTTGGAATGAAATACTAAGTAGCGTGCTCATTAACAACATGTTTTGTCATAAATGTTTCTTTGCATTTAAATGCTGAAGTCTCTTCAGAGAATTTATCGCACTTTCCAAGATGCTAAAATTAACGTTTGCTGGGAGATAAAGATACGCGGGCGCGCACACACACACACACACCCACACAAATATATATATATATATATATATATATATATATATGTATATGTGCCTATATAATACATATTCATAAATATATGTGTGTGTGTGTGTGTGTGTGTACAACTGTATTATGTAATATATATATATATGCATATACACTCAGCAAATGAAGAAAGTAAACAATTTTTAAAGTTTATATATTCATATGATATTTGGCTAAAATCTAATATATTTTATACCATATGGAAAGTAATTTAATTGGCAATAAACCTGGTAAGTCAATAAAAAGGAAAACTTTACGCATGAATGAACACTTTTGTTTTTCTCTTCAAAGGCACAAAAGTAAAAATTGTAAAAATGAACAAGTTGTCATTCATGCGTCAGTGCTCTTACATATAACAATAAGAACAAGAGACAAATTTCACAAAAAAAAACATGAGTTAAGTTGCAAAAACAAACCTATGATCTCTATTATATATCTTTAAAGCCAAAAAGATCAATGAAAGTTTAAATAATGGAATAAAATAAAGAATCTTCCGTCAAATCGAAATTCAAATAAAATAAGAGGAGAATCAATATAAAAAAAAATATAGACATTTTTAATTGTTTTTCGCAAATTTGGAAAATTGCACATGATATTTGGTTCTGAAATTTGTCTTATGAATTCTTAAATTACCTAATTAACAGAATAAAATAAAGAAATTATGTTCATGTAAAAAGCTTTATGAGTTTTTCTCTATGTCATTTAAAGCTGACTTGACAGAAAATTCTTATTTTCCCCCTATATTTTCCTACTCTGTTTTTGTTTGAGGTTAAAGAGATAAGGAGAACGAAAACTTAATTTTACCATTTCATTCATGGTCTTTCGTTGTCGGTGTTTTCTTGAAGAGCATTTGCACATGGAAGACAACTTGCAATTTTTGCAATTTTTACTTTTGTGCTTTGGAGGGCAAAAACGAATGTGTTCACTCATGAGTAAAGTTTCTTTTTGTATTAACCTACTAGCTTGATTGCCAATTAAATTACCTTTAATATGGTATACAATACACTGATTTTCATCAAAGTCTTCTATGAAAAACATGAACTCGAAAAAGGTGTTTACTTTCTGTTTTTTGCTGAGTATATTATAGGTGTACCATACATAATATACACGCGTATAATACACGCACATACCCAGTTATTATACGCACATTTTTTTTTTTTTTAACAATGCATGCGACAGGAACACACAGACCTTCAGAAGTATGAGAATGATACATCGAAATTCACCAATACAACACGATTTTGATCTTTTCCTGTAATACTTAATGTTTCCATTCCATTCTCTTGTGTATGTACATAGCAAAGGTGCACGTACATAAAACATACACACATATTAACCCCCCCCCCCCCAAAAAAAAAAAAAAGAAGTTATGACTTACTCAATTTCACGTGATATCTTAAATCAAATGCATGATAAAATAAAATACCTTTTAGGTGTACACGATCATCTCGATATAACCAGAAAGGGGAGGAACAAAATTTTTGTACATCTAGGTGAATTTTAGTCTGGAAATACAACATCAAACAAATCAGAATCAATAGTTTAAATGTCCTCTATCCTTCTACATCCTTTTCCATATTTAACTACATCAATTCGACACATTCCCCTATTAAGTTCCAGTCACACGTACGAGGTCACGAAAACACACACACATGAACACGAACACGCACAAATACACATCGAATTTTCACTTAACCCTAAACTGGTTACGTTTTCACGACCTGACAACATGAACACATCAAAGAATTACCGATTCTGCAACTTTCGTAGAAAGACAACATGAAAGTGATTACGTTGGTGATTTCAAATTGATGATAAGCCATTATATAAATATGAATAAAAGATAAACAATCACAATGAAATGATAAGCGGCAAGTACAGTGTTGATAACTGTGTGATAAATGGCTTCAAATGCCACATACTGTACAAATACGTAATAGATCACTTTTACATTCTAACATGTTTGATATTAGATTGAGGTATAAATATTAGTATATATAAGAAGTATAATAAGAAGTATAAATAAATAAACAGTTTGGCCGAATTTGGCCGAAAACTATTCAGAATTTGGTTCTGAAGAATATCCGCGATATGGAAAGACTGGACGAAGTGGTTAGCTAAAATGCTAGAAGGTTTCCAGAAATGATCTGCGAGTTATTCTCTTCTATTATAGAAGAGAATTAGAAATGTTGCTATGGCGACTGGTATTTTCTGGCCATATCCCATGGTTCTTCCAGTAAGTCTAGAGTACTCCTTGACAATGTGAGACGTCAGCTTCACATAATTTCACCACCCCCCCCCCAAAAAAAAAAATCGAAATGACAGGTTTATCACAAATGTGTTGAGTGTTTACTTTCCATGAACTATAGTTTCATTTGGCGTTTGGATGGATGTCTAAATTGTTTAAGATAGGAAGTATTTGGGAAATTTAGTATTTCACTTGACCCTTTACCCGTACCCTTAGACCCCATGGCCCATAATTTTTTACTGGTAATGTACATTTTCCTAACAATAATTTGAGCTATTTTTGAAATTGTGACGGTTTAGCATTTTCTCTTGACCGTTGACCCCATGGCCAAAATCTTTTCCGACAGAATCATTGTGCAGAAATACAGGCACATGCTTTGTATTAGATGATCAAGTTTATGCATTGGCTAATCCCCAAGGCATGGAGAAAAGGTGTAATTTCATCATTAAATAATATAATTTTACATTCTAACCTGGATTTTGACCATTGACCTTTGACCGATGACCTCAAAATGCTTAAGATAATCATTGTCAGGCAGTTATATGCATATATTGTAGCCTACTAATTTTCATGAAGATACCCGAGCCATATCCGAGTTATTGAGAAAAGTGCAATTTTAGCATTTCCCCTCGCCCTTGACCTGTGATCTTCGACTCCATGGCCTAAAACGTTCATTAAAGAAATATTATATGATAATATACAGGGCCAGTGCTATACTTTTTTTAATTTGAGGGGCCAAATTATTTAGGTAGGAAACAGGGACCTCTATTCATTTTGAGGATGGGGGAGGGGGAACATTTTGAATGACAGTTAATTTTTCCCAAAATCGGTTGCCAAGCCAAGAAAAAAAAAAAAAACGAACCTTACTCTCGCGATATACAGACTGTGTTCATAGTGCATGGTAGCGCCCAAACATTGTGAGCTTTTACTCCACTTTATTGTGTTAAAACTTAAGGAGCACAACATTTATTTAGCTTTGGAAAATGTGTTCTGACTGCAAGTTTTCCCTGTTTGTGCATGAAATGAAGTTGCTGTATCACCATAAAATCTATCTCGATGTTAGAAATTACATAACATTTTGCGTGCAAACAAAACTTAAGCAACTGCTGCGTTGAAACAATTTATTTTGCAAATAGTAATCCGTCTTCGCCCGAACTCGAAAATGAAATAAAGATACCGCGATGATATCTATATGATAATATTTTTCACGTTCTAACTTTCAGCGGAATGATTCCGACTGAAAATACTATCCAGTTATTACTTTCTATCTTGATTCCACTAATTGAATGATAAGAACTCTGTCTCCTATTATTTTCTAAACAGCTCTCTATGGTGTCAATGATCTTTTATATCGTCACTAAACTGTTCAAGGGTATCTTATATCGTTGCGTATGTTTAGTTCACGATATATAGATACATTGATATATATGCATATATATATATATATATGAATATATAAATATATAAATGTATATATATATATATATATAAACATAATTTCATATATCTATATGGAGAAAGAGAGAAAAAGACAGACGACAGACTTAGAGAGAGGGAGAGAGAGAGAGAGAGAGAGAGACTTGTAGATCGTTTATAACACGGTGCATCAAGACGGGTATCTAAATGTCAGTTTCTCTTATAGCCTCGATTAGAATAATTGAATTTCTCCTGTTTGTTCAAGATATTATCGATTATTTTCGCTTCCCTTCTCGTTGCCAGCAGAGTTCGGTTGCAAACTGAAGTATGAACCAGGCCATAAAGGCTGGAGAAAACGTCTTAATGTTGTTTGCAGTTTATAATTCTAGCGGAAGAGTTTCCTTGCATAGTGTCACTTTTAGTACAGTGCCCCTAAAAATAAGGGAAACAAATATTGCAATACTAGTATTTTACTTTTGTAACGTCTGGAGAGGATATACTGTTATCAAAAAAGAGGCAAAACTTCTTCTAGCCAGAAAAAAAAAAAAAAAAAAAACATGTTGCTATTGCCTTGCACTTATATATGTGTAAATCGATAGCTCTGGAATCGCATGACATCATAGATGAATAGACAGAGGGAAAGCATGCTCGTTGGTGACTATTGATTTATATTTTGGAAAGAGGTTTTGGAAATTTCGGTATGAATGCACTTTTACTAGCAACTTAATACATGGTCGCACAATAGACTAAATTGGCCGTGCACACGGGCGGAGTTTTCTCGTGAATTTTAAGAGAGGCAAAACTAATGATTTAATGATTTATCATTTGTAGGCGAAGTTGGAATCATTTTGGGTTGAAATAACCCTGGAAACTCACAATACTATTCTTCGTCACTCTGTATACAATACTATACAAGCGATTTTTTTTTCCATATCAAGTAATGTAAATTTGGAATAACTTCGACAAGTTGGCTAAATATTTGGTCTGAAGGTGGTAATTGCAAACTTTTAAAATGTTTGATGAAATATTACAACTTTTACGGTGCACCTAGATTCTCATCACTTCTACAGTCGCACGACTTTGTCAATAATTACTACTTTACGTTGTTCTTTCATTATCAAAATTTGCTTTGCTTTTATGACACTCCTAAACTTAACTGAACTTTGATCGTTGACGAAAATGATAAAATAGTATTTTAATATTTTCCTGTTAAAGTCTATCGTACTTTTAGTAAATTCTGGCTTTTAAGTATAGAAAACAAAAATCACCACTTCAGGGTATCATCATTTAATGGTCCTTAAAATGGCCAAACAAATCAACACTTTTTAACAAATTCATGTCATCAAATCGATTAGCGTCACAATGTGATTCTAGTTCGTAAACATGTTGTGAAAACTGCAGAAACTCAATTTCTGTGCTAGTCCTATAACCCCATGAACCCAGAAAGCAAAAGCCAATGGAAACGCAAATGTCTGTATATAGCAATAGAAGTTATAAACTATGGTGATATACAATAATGACAACTTATGACTTTGTTTGCTTGCTTGCTTGTGTCAAGATAATTGTGGCTTAAACGTAAATCATGCTGATCAGCATCTATAGATGCCGTTTGTGTGTCAGGATGATAAATTAGTGTATGAGCTCACCGACACCTCATGGGCTTTTTCGAGGATCTAGAAGAGTACCTCATCTTCATTAATATGCTTTATAGAGAAGTGTTGGTTAAGAAAAAAAATAAAAAAAGAAACGCTTTCAGTTCCAAATTCAGTCACCGCATTTTGGCATCAAAACGCTAAATGACATCGCGCCCTCCTTGCATTTAGCCCTGGTGATGAATGGCACATGCATGATGACATTTAGCGGGTTTTCCGTTGCTTCAGTGTGCTTTATCTAACTCGACATCTAATACTGATCGTGAACGTGAAGTGCAGCTTTTCTCACTACAATCAAAATCCTTTGCCAAACGAAGTGAAAATGCATGGCGGATGGTGATTAATGAGAAGATTCTATTTCGCTGATGTTTGTGGTCAAGTCGTGATGGGGAATTACCACCCGCACTTGTCAAGATCCGCATCGCGTGTATGTCAGTAATCTCTTCATCCCCTAAAGAAGCCCACGATGACGCGGCGAAAGGTGCGGTTTGCAGCAGCGTAGCAAAGTGGATTCAGTAGGCTGTTGATGTACACCCAGAAGAAACTCACCTACAAGTTAGTATTTAAAACAAGAAAGAGAGAGAGAGAGAGGGGGGGGGGGGGGTGGGGAGAGAATGGAGGGGTAGGGAATAGGGAGAGAGGGGTAAATGCGAAAATCCGGTTTAGAATCTGCGAACGTCGTTCTACAGTCGTTAAACAAAAGCAGAAAAAACCTTTGCCAAAAGAAAATTGAAAAACTAAGATTATTCGTATATTAGAATATATATATATATATATATATATTATTTTATTATTATTATATATATACATATATAATATATATATATATATATATATATATAATATTATATATATAAATATATATATATATAATGTATATTGAATATATACAATATTTATATATTAAGGAATTAGTAAATAAGAAAAAAAAAGAAAATTAAGCCCTACAATACGTTTTTTGGTCTAATTTGATAAAATGTTCATTTGAATTCGTCAACAGTCATTTATGTTCGAGCAATTCTCCTGAATTGTCTTTTCCCTTGGTTCAAATTTCATATTGCTAACTTTTCAATTTGGGGTAAAAGATAATTATTTTATTATAATATCATTCAAATTAGTGACAGAGTATTTTTGTCGCGGCACATTAAACATCCATTAAATCCCCCACCATCATTAAGTCGATTTTGGGGCATAGTAAAGCCCTGAAAACAGGTTTCAGTTTCAGTTTTTTTTTCTCAAGAATACAAGTTCGTATTTCGAGCAATCCATACCTCTCAACACCTCGAAAATATTGTCATGTTTTCTGCAACCTGCATTTTTTCTTTCCTCATTCTGTTTTGTTCAATGATCAATATTTTCAGAAATCATTATTATTCTTAGTATTATGATAATTAATTCATTGTCATTATCGGCAAATCATATGAGTATTAACAATCATGAAAGCATTATAAGTCAGTCCCACTTCAATTCAATGTACATTTTCAGACCTATCATTCACTTAATATACACTTCGTAAATCTAGGGTGGGTGTGCACAGTTATGTTTGCACCCGTGTCTTATGGGTAATACCATAAATAAGGTACCCAACATGTGACATGCTTATTTTGACAATAAAATCAGAAAATTAGCTTTTTGTCGAACAAAGGTTTAAAGAAACATTTATATTTAGTAAGTCCCTTCAAAATAATGTGAGTGAAAAGGAACATTCTGAACTAAAATCTAAGTAAGTCAGCATACAAAATAGCAGTATGGGGTAAAAACATAGTTCCTCGTAATAAGCGGGACGCCGTCCATGTTGTCCGCTTACAAGAAGAACCTTCCTTTTGACGTCTCAATACCTATTTTACACTATTTTTTGTTTGATTGTTGTTTTTTCAATATAAGTGGTCATCTAAAATAAAAATTCAACTATACTATTCAAAGAATCACACAACCCCAGTTTTTAGCCAGGAAAAAGATTCACCAAGGTTTCTCGTGTAAGCGGGACACCAAATATCAATTCTGTATTGGTCTGTCTTTCAAAACTAACACTGACAATACAGTGTTTGATACTAATACAAAGAGACCACAGTTACATTGTGAAATACACGAATGAGGTACAATTATTATTGTAATGAGACCCAGAAAATGACCTATCAATCTACCCCGAAGTATTATTTCCCGGGACACCAAAGTCATCTGTGAAAATCACAATTGGTCATATTTTTCATGTTTGTTGTTTCTTCATCCAATTTTCTCTCAAAATCTTTAAAACTATGTGAATGCCCCTCGCAAAATAACTGCAAACAGTCCAATATTGGTGCTTGACATGGATTCCACCCTCAGAAGTTAAGATTTTCCGGACATCAAATCTTAGACGACAAAGTTGCACGAGGAACTTCATTTTTGAGATTCACTTGTGAAAAAAAAAAAAAAAATCCATCATTATTTTCCAATGCATGAATTTTGTTTACAGTATTCAAAATTTGCTTGTCTTCTAACATCTTCAAATTTTAAAGTGAAACATAAAAATCAAAATATATTTTTAATCCATCAATAAGCTGCAAATCTACTAAACTGGTATTAAAATAGAAATGTCATAAAATTTTCCCCCAAAAGCCTTGATTTCACATTTTGTAAAAAAAAAAAGTGTCCGTTACTTTGTAGTAGCAAATTTTGTTTGCCTTCAGAAAGGAAGATACTTGCCTAAATAAGTCCGCGAAATAACTGTAGGTTTTGTACTTTGTAAGCAATGACATGTTGAAACCAATAGAAGGGTCATTTAACCAGTATGACCATTTTTTTAATGGAATTACCCATATCCACACAAACACACTCATACATGTATATCTACATATTTATAAACAGAGTGCTCTCTTCCGTTACCTGCAGGCATCCGTAGACATCTTTGTTGGTATGTCAGGGAGTGGTTGAACCACTAGCTGTTCTTGCTATTAATAGTGTTAACGAAATTTAATATTCAAAAGCCAGGCATGTTCACCTTTCAACGTCTTTGAATGATAGAATACTCGCAAAAGGGTAACCAGGGTGTTTTTGAATTATGTTTCCACGCATTTTTAACTTGAATCCTGACATTTCCGATTGGGAAAATGGCAATGTCACATGACCATAGTATTAAAATTAATGCCTTCGTTAGATTTTCTTTCCAGTCGGCGTTCATTCGAATTCTTCACAAGTTGGATGAAATGTTTAGTAACTTTTCTCCCCTTTTTTTACCATCATGTAGGCTATGTAGCCCAACTATTTATACTCTTAAGAATACCAAATACGATATAAAAACTGTTTTGATAGACAGATAATGATACATTACTACTGTCTAGATTACATACAAATTTTTAGTGAACTTTGTATCAGATGTCGCAAATCCCGCTGGGCATGTTATCCTAGCAAGACACCCCGACTTAATCGTCCTAGAGCTCTTGGAGTACAAGCAAAGAACGCACAATATCGTATGAACTTCATTTCACATATCTATACCAGCATTTTGCTTTTGCACAAAAACTACTTCATGTTTTCCGCTTCTTTATTCAAATCTATTGTTTTGATATGTCCGGTCGAAATACCAGTAGAAAGATACGCATTTTCGTGTCTCGTCGATTCTTCTTCAGCAATTCTTGTATGTCATACAAATTTGCTCTGTACGTGTGAGTTCAGCTTTCAAATTCTTACTTTGTGTCATGAACTTACTTCTTTCCAATATTCTGTAAATCAATATCCAATGTATGTCTGAAAATATGATATTTGGAACCATTTTCATAAATTTTCCCGGCCAATTACGCACTTTTGTCAGTCTAATTCTTAATTGCTGCATTCAATTTAGCAAAATTTAGCGTAGATGACATGTTCGGTATTTCAATTTTATGATCTTTTCATTCAAATTCCTTTGCATGTGGCCACAACTTATCTGGCCGTTGAGCGCTTTATTCGGAGTGTGTCGGCCAGTTCTAGGAAGTCAAGGTTATGATCATCAACTGTTCCTATAAATCTTTTTCTGTCTTCTTGAGAAATACGTCTGTATCTAACTTGTGCTGTTGTGACTGTAAGAAGATGAAGTTAATCTGTAGTATTGGTACATGTAGGCCTAAAATGACATGTATGAAAGAAAAGGGGCGTTAAAGAGCAACAAACTCGAGTTATATAGGGTCAAAAATATGATACTTTTACTACTTAACAGTGCGTGGATGAAACAGAAAGTCACATAGAAATACGCGTTTAAATGTTCTCACCTTTAAAAAAAAAAGAAGAAATAATATGACGTTAATTTGAATGAACATGTTTGGAATTTGACTGCCCATAGGCGAAATTCAATGAATGAAATACCCTTTTCGGGCAGTGCTGGCGAATTTGAATGACTGAAGAGCACGTGCCAATTTAAATGCCCGTTTTACGAATTCGAAAGGCACATGTGCAAATTTCATTGATAGAAATGCAAAACTGAACGAACAACTTGCAATTTTGAATGACAGAATGTGCAGTGACGAGGATTTTTGCTAAATTGAATGAACCTTCTATCAAATGGACTGACGAAAGTGCGAAATTGGTCGGGAAAGCCTAAATTATTATTACTATTATTATGATTATAATTGTTATTATTATTATCATTATAAGCTATTAACATGTCATACTTTTATCGCTTGATCGACTTGGTAAAAGTAGACCTTATGAAGACCTTATGATAATCTAAGATTGTTTCTACTGAGTAAGAACATACATACAATTCATACAAAAAATGCCCTTGGATGAAGTGTTTATGTGCGTATTGTTGTTTATGCTGTTGATTTTCTTTCTTGCCTGCCAGTTGACTTGAGTTGAATTCCTATCATCATCTGAGCGAAAATGTAAATACTATATGGTCCCTTAACGCTTGTAACCTTGTAATGAATATACAGATAGGAATGGTGAAATATTCCATGGGGCAAAGAGGTCGTTTTTGGTAGGTTAGATTAGTAATGGACTAATGGTAAGTAAAAATCATCATTTCTTACTTTTACAGTGAAGACAACTTCTTTCTGGCCCTATCAACAAAACTTTGCCAGATTTATATTCAACCTCCTGTTATTTATGGTCACACTTCGTGGTAAGATAGTATAGAGTAGTATAATTGATTTGAAATAAGTTTATCAAAGAAAGAAAAAAAGGAAAAAATCTAATTCAGACAAAGAAAGAATTAAACTGGCTAAAATCATAAAGGCATAGATAAAATGATGCTCTACAAACAGCATTGCCTTTTTGTCCTTCATTTCATTTTGAACAAATGGTATTTTGGAGGAATATTTCCCACCATGTCACAGACAATACAAGGCATGCAGTTTGTGTTTTGCTGAGCGTTTTCCTAAAATTTGATACTACAGTAATAGCGTTTAAAGAGGAAATAAGACAGAGAGTTATCTTCTTACCTCACTCGGGTTCTCTCCCAAATGCCTTCTTTCGCTTTTAAAAGATAATACTACTATAACTCAAGATTGCTGTGGCAGACTCAGGAATAATGTATACAGGGTGCGTTAGACTTACCGAGTAAGCGCTCTCAAGAGAGCAGTTCTGCCCGCATATGTTGACGACTAAGACGAGAACAGCCCAGGGCGACCAGGAGAACACAAGCGCCATCACCACAAACGTCAGAGTGCGGAATGCCTTCGAGTTCTCCTCGGTGTGCTTTGATGACAACATTCGCTGCTTGCGGACATAGTTCCCCTTTTCCTTCCCGTCCGCAACTCTCGGGTGGTACTGCGGAGGCTTCACACCTGTCGATCCCTCTCTTCTGTCGTCGGAGATGTCATTGACTAAACGATATTCTACGCCTTCACATCCCTCTCTCACCTCGAGGACTTCGTTTCTCTTGGCTCCAGGCGTTGAGGTAGATACAGCATCCTTCTTGGTCGTCTCTTCTTCTGGGAGGCCATCAGTATTCTTCCCTGATACACTGTGACGTTCTGATGCTTGCACTCCCCTGTCATATTTCGCTTGGGTTACATAATCAGGTCCATTTGCAACAGCTGTGATGGATATTTCTGCAGAGGCTGCCGCCGGATGATGTTGGTCCGCGTTGAATTCGGTATCAAAACTTTCTTTGATATTTCGATTGTTCGTTTTATCCTCGATGTCCCCTTCCGTTGCATTCTCTCCGTTCGGACTCTGTTGACTGTTCCTCTCAGCTCCGAGACGATTCCGTTGCATGTCGTCTGTATCTGACGAAATGAAAGTGGGATTAGTTACGTCGAAGAGGAGAGTCTCGTTGTTGTGCAGAGCAGCACTGATATCCGCCTCCGTGTGATACGGATCGTCATGACGCCTAAATGTACTGTCCTGGATTGACTGGAGATCATTTCCGCGCTTACGGATGATGTTGTAAATCCTGATGCAGAAGGAAATGAGAATGATGAGGGGGAAGATGTAAAGAAGGAAAGGCGTTACAACGTTGTAAGGGAATTCACGTCTCTTGCCAGTGTAGCAGTGAACATTGCGTCCGTGTTTCCTGTAGAGAACAAACCAGCACCAGAGGGGTATAGGGGCAACGTAGGTCGGTATGATCATGGTTAGCGCACGGGCCAGTGTCTTCCTTCGCAGATGTGCTAGAGGGTTAGACAGAGAGCGATAGCGGTCGATGGCAATGACAAGCACAGACAAGACAGAGATGTGAACGAACACGTGATCGATGATGGAGAAGGCGAGACACGCCTCTGGACCAAAGGGCCAACCACCGCTGAAAAACTCGATGGAGTAGATGGGCATGGTGACACAGCCAACCACGAGATCGGCACACGCCATGCTGCAGACGAAGAAGTTGAAGTACGTGCGAAGGTGACGCGACTTCAGAAATGCGATGAGGATGAGGGAATTCGCCATCACCGTCGGGACGGTCAGAAGAGTCATGGCGGCCCCAAGAACAATGTTTAGTGGCGATACTCGCCTTCGCACCTCACCGTCAACAATCTCTCTTTCCTTGTTCACTTCAGTCGACAAAAACATTTCTTCGACATAATAGAATGTTGTATTGTAGTCCCATTTAGAAGTCATCTTTCCTTTTGTTTTTGCTTGCATTCGTGAAAAAAAGAAAGAAAGAAATAAAGGCAGAAAATGTGATTTTCTTCTTTTGGGATCTTACAACGGAAAACAACAAGTCCTGACTCACGTATAACTGCTAATAGTAAAGAATCAGGAGGAGAGAGTCCTTCTTACAGAAGGCATAGTTGGATAGACGTTGGATTGACGATATTGGATTTCACCTACTTGAAAGCATTTGCTCACGAAATTATTGCAGAAGTTGTCGTTGAAATTATCAAACACCAAGACGATAAATTTTAGCGCCGCCTCTCATACGTAGCTCAGCATGGGATGCAGAGTTTTATTTCCTGCCCCTTTATACTTTAGTGTGCTGGATGCTCATTGGGTGTTGGACTTCAGAGCAACGTGGACAGCCCCCTGGCAACAGGTAGGTATTATGGGATGTGAGAAAATGTATCAAGATTTTCGAGTAGAGTTAACGGCCAATATTCTCAACATGACGTATATGGATGGGTATATCCTTTGAAAGGTAGACAAGTTAGAGAAAAGAGTGGTTAAACGAAATTAATATTTTGAACTAATAGAGACAGTTTAGGGATCGTGTCATGATGATTTGCTTGGTTTTGCTTTTTAGGATTTCTCAGTAAATGATAATTTAGGAAAATGCAACCTATCGGGTTGGATCACACTCGTGTTCGTCGATCATGACGTGATGTACCAACATGAGAATGTAATTAAATTGAGATCACACTGGAGTATAAAGACTGCTCGTTCGTGTACCAGATCAGACAAACTTTGAACCTACGTAGGAGACGAAAACGCACGATCACTAAGAAAAAAGCGGCACTCAGTGCCACACATCACCATCTACTTAACCATTACTTTCATATCATTGCCATAGATTTCTTCTACAGTAAAACGTTGATATGTTCTTTGCATTTCATGGTACAGTATTTTAGGTCAGGGTGTACCTTCGATGACAGCCCTCCCCCCCCCCCCCCCCACCCCGTATGATTGTGAGCAAATTTGACAAATCTCAATCGTGCTTGCTGCTCGCTGCTACACAAGACTACTATCGATGTAGTTGGTATCAATTATGATTAGCGGTATAATCAATTTTCCAATTGTATTCAACGATTCTTGTTATACCATTCTATTCACGCACCCCTCAGAACGTTACGTAAGTGTGCATGTTCACGAGATTCCTGTGATCAGCTAGCATCTTCATGTACTGAGCAAATCAAACTCATTCTCATCGAAGTCAAAAGTCAACAGTCAATATATTGTATATCGATGCTTCTCAACGATGCAGGAGACAAAACAGCACGACATTCAATCCCGGTAACATTATTTTGAATCATTACTCTTACGTATACTGGTCTCATCGACTGGCTATATACTGTGGTCTATATGGGAAGCGACTTCGTCAAAATATTACCTTGTCTCAAACCTTGACACGTGGCGGGAAGATTTTTATGATTAAAATGCTAACACTTTTTTATAGTGTGTAATCAGTTACATCCCAGTACTGGTAATATCAAGCTTAGCATTCCTATAAACACACACACACACACACACACACACACACACACACACACACAGTGTCACACACACACACACACACACACAAACATCTACATAACATTCCCAAAAGGCTGATTCGATAAGTCAATGAGAAAACGGGTGTACACAATCAAGAATGTTGATTTCCATTCAAGGCAAAATAATCAAATCACAACACTCGCTGTGGGCAGAGAAAGAGCGCCAAAACAATTGTGATGCAATGAGCCTTGCATGTTGGAAATTGAAACTCGTTTAATTTTCACTGCACAGAAAACAATTTTCATATCCTTTTTCAACACGTGTTATTTCCAGTAATTATAAACTTCTTCGTATGTCTACTGTTTTTGTCAGTACCTACTGGAACTTATATAAAATTCATATACATTTTTACATTTCATACACGCACACACACACACACACATATATATATATATATATATATATATATATATATATATATATACATATATATATATATATATATATATATATATATATACATATATATATATATATATACACACACACACACACATACGCATTGTAATTATCAAACTGCGAAACCACTGAGGGCAGAAACACAGAACAAAATGCATCTCATAATACTCTCATTAAAACTTTAATACATACAAACACAAATACGAAACAAGACTTAAAAGACGCTTTGGTACTTAAAACATCATCAACACTATCAATTTACTATTTCAGTTTTGTCATCAAGTGTCTTGCTATATCCCCTGAAGAGTACTACTTTTGAAAGGACAATGATAAGTATATTATGAAGATAGGCCTAAACATTTCAGCACGTTCAATTACCAGGTTTAAAGATGTGCTGGTTTGCTTGTTACTCTTTGTGTGTGTGTGTGTGTGTGTGTTTGTGTGTGTGTGTGTGTGCCTGTGTACTTGTTTAAAATTGAAGCAAAAAAAAATGAGACCGAAGCAATTCACGTTGATAGTTGAATAAAGAATATTTTCCGTTTGATAAAAGATGCGCATACTTCCGGATAGAGCAGAATCTTATTGTCAGTTCTGGCCAAGGTTAAAGAGGAGAGAAACAAGTTGTAAAATTTGACGAAGTGATGAAGTTTTACTCAACTCCTTACGATTATAGGGTCAAACTTCGGCATGATAATAGGTTGAATTTCCGCTTGTACTCCAGAACAGCTATAGGTCACTTCAATTTGAATAGCAAATTAATACTCCCGCAGATACGAGGCGAAAAAAAAATATTATAAGAAAACAGAGGTCTTCCAGAGTGGGGGCACGACATACATGAAGTTGATTTATGATAATAATAATTATGATGTCTTACCTAATTAAGAAAGACGACATTCGTTAAATGATAGAAAATAGTGTGCAGAAATGTGTTTTTGGAGATTTTAGACACATTCCCGCAAACAATTACTATATGGAAAGGGAAGCACTTCAAAGGAGGCAGGATTTATCAGACGAAATATTGTGTAGCGTATTGTAATGTTTTATAAAAATGTTGCATTAAAAAAAAATCTAAATGCCGAGTTTAGTGGTAACTTCTAGATGTGAATTGAGATATAATCAAGAAACATCAATGAATTGCACAAATAAGTTGTTCTTCTTAGAATTAAATGATGCGTATGACATTCCGCACCAGAGACCAGAGCGGTATACAACTTCTTTTTATAGTACATATATATAAATAAATTAAAGAGAATAAACAAAGTCAACGCCTGAGTAGTCTCAAGTTATAATATTGAATAACACTACACATGCTAAAAGAGAAAACGTAACAAGTAACAAAGAAAGAAACCGAAAACTTGTTCCGACAAGATTACGTGACGTCACAGCAACTTCAGTGTGTATCCATTCTCACAACAGTTGGGATATATTTTTTTTTAAAAAGGTACATTAGTATCCCTCTTCTTCCGATTTCATTGATTTGGAAATAACAGTTGTTATAGTCCAATCATTAATTGATATCGCAGATAAAGGAAAAAGCATACAGTAATTAGCATCAAACAAAAAGTAGTAAGGTATGATACAGCAACTTGCATTGTCAAATTAAAAATCAAACATCCAATAAATCGAACCCTAATTTCCCCTTCCATTTTGCAATATTTACAGTCTGCTTCTTTAATATCATAGTTTTTAAAAAATTATGAAATCTCAGGATTTTTACTGAAATTTACAAACATAAATGTAATTCTTTTATATGAGAAATGAGCATTTAAATAACATACTTTCTTCCAAAAAATGTAAACCCAAACATTTTTTTTCTGGCCAGTTTTATTATAGACGAGGCACGATTCTGAAGGTTTCAATGCGGATGGAAATTTGCATCTTGAAAATGATGAGGTGATGATTTTGATTAGTACAGGGAGAAAGTGAAGAACATTTTCCTTCGATATCAGCTATAGGAAATGGGATCCCCGGAAGGCTGCGTGATTAACTTCATACTTACATGATTTTCTTTCCTTACAGCGTTATGATTCTCAGCAAATCGTTTTCAGTAGCAGGATCAAATTTTACACAATGATCAATGCCATCACGAGGCCCATGAGGTCCGAGGGCCGTCATCGTTTAGACTGGATATCGGTTGGAGAGTATCAACTGTGAATCTTCTCCATACATTTTCTCAGCAAAGAAAATGGGAACTTTGTTTCGGAGACCGTGTACAGAGTCACACACACACACACACACACACACACACACGCACACACACACACACACAAACAAAGGGAAGGCACTTTCCTATTCAGCATAATAGTCGACATGTTTTATGCAAATCACCCGAGGACGGATTCTCTTCAACATAAGCAATTTAGTGTCTACGATTTAGTATAAGAAAGTCTCTTGGCATTCGCGGAATGAATTTTCTTCGACTTTCGTTTTGCTTGACGTGATACAGTAAGCCCCCTGTCATGCTAAAGTGAAATCGCAACGAGTAAAAATCATAACTTAGCAATCATGACAGAGTTCAGCACTTTCCTTCTTTTTTTCTTCTTTTTTTCGTTTTGTGACAATATACTATTTCCCCACCCCTTCTAACCTTGACCGGAACTGACCGCTCAGTACCCGGATCTCTGTCGCATCTTTTATCAGACTGCATGCGGTATCCACCCACCGGAAATTGTCTGTATTCACCTGCAATGCTGCTGACTGGCACTTTTTTTCTTCAATTTTAAATGCGGCGACGCGGCGTGACAATAGTGCATCTGTACTGCTATTCAAAATACTCACAGTATGACGTTTGTGTTTGTTTGTTTGTTTGTGTGTGTGTGCGTGTTATTTTGAATACTGTACCCCATTTCCACCACGGCCGTTCCACTGCTAATCGACTTATTTATGCTACACTTGTAAAAAGGCATATACACAAATATTGATATTGTTGCAGTTACCTGAGCCAGAAAAAGAAATAGACCGCATGATTTTGTCAGGAAAATCCATCTGTAAAAGTCTCATCACCATCGATATACCATTAGAAATTGATATATGAGTATTGATCATTTACTGTGCGTAATATATCATCTCAATTTCATGACTTTCCCTTATGCTTTGTTTGTCAGAAATAACAACTTCGCTTTTCTCTACACTGAAAGAGATTAACCTTAGGAAAGATCGTCCGATATTTTCCGACTAATGCACAGTCATACCGAAAAACTTTTCAGCTCTTAAAGGAATTTCCATCTGTCCGGATTAATGTTTCCCCACTGCGGATTACATTTACATTTGTTTTGTTTTGTTTTATCTGTTTCAATGCGATTTAAAAAAAACCACTATCAGCCAGCGGGCTTTTAGATGTGAGTCCATAATCATATCGGCTTACAACATAGAGCAGCACATGAAAGTTACAATGCAATATTGTCAAGAAGAGAGAGAGAGAAAGAGAGAGAGAGCATAATTTTGGCAAAGAAAAGGAACAACCGAAGTTAAAGTACGTTGTATAAAGAGAAAAAAGGGCGTATGCATTGACAACAACACAAAAAAAAAAGAAATAAAAGTATAACATAATTATTTTCGATCGTCTTAAAGGGATACTGTTGTAGTTGAGATTGAGGCTTCAGATTTCGTTTCATGTATTTCAGCAAGGCACATGATTCAGCCAGCACAGCTGTTCTTCCTCATGAGTTAAACATAATCCAATGGTGTAAAAAATTATATATAAAAGTATTTCGAAACATATATAGGCACCTACTTGTACATACAAACAAAGTATAAACAACACACAGGATCGGATAAAACAAAAAAGCAAAAGTAAAAAAAAGATATTTACAGAAAAAAATGAATTCACACTCAGATTTACTCAAAATGAGGGAGTGATACAAAATAATTGTGGTGTGTGATACAAATTTAATCTCCATTTATAACCGCTAAAAGTTGTTTGTTATTTTATGCATCTTGGCAATGTATTCCATAATTCTGAACCTTGGTAATTAAAACTCTTTCGCCTAAAGCAGGTTTTGTCCTAACTTCAATACTAATGTTGTTTTTTGTAACCATGGGTTACAAAATCTCTTCTCAGGACCATTAACCGCAAGAATAAATTTTTTCATAAGTATCGTAAAGATCCATCCCCTTTAAACAAATTGAGATATGTTCGTTATCGGAATATATTGACATCCATAATACGTGTAGCCAAGCGAAATTATTTTTCCCGACAGTTTGTTAAATATAAAT
The DNA here is from genome assembly GCA_033980235.1 of Diadema setosum. NCBI lineage: Eukaryota > Metazoa > Echinodermata > Echinoidea > Diadematoida > Diadematidae > Diadema > Diadema setosum. Next base: position 38,557,166 of record CM067060.1, read on the forward strand.
CTGATGTGAAGAGTACGTGGAAGGTGATTAATGAGGCGCTCAAACATAAAAATAATACCGATTCTCCTAAATATATTTCAGTGGACGACCGCCAGATTAACGACCCGGTCATTATGGCGGAATCTTTCAATGAATATTTCCAACTCTTGAAATCATTACTCCTCTTACCTACATTTTCAATCAATCCTTATTTAATGGCAAAGTCCCCAATAAGATGAAGGTCGCAAAAGTTGTCCCTATCTTTAAGAAGGGACAGAAAGAATTGGTGAATAATTACCGAAAAATTTCTTTGTTGACTTCAATCTCTAAAATTCTTGAAAGGATGGTTTATACACGATTATTAGAATTTCTCACAAATCATAACATTCTGTCAGGTTCTCAGTTTGGTTTTAGAAAACATTACAACACAACCCATGCTTTACTTACTTTTATAGACAAGGTAGCTCATGCTATAGATAGGTTTGAACATACAATTGGAGTTTTTCTTGATTTTTCTGAAGCTTTCGACACGACAGATCACAAAATCTTGTTTTATAAATTGTGTCAGTATGGAATCCGCGGGACCCCCTTAGAATGGTTTAAGAGTTATTTAACAGAAAGAAAGCAATTTGTTAATATCAATAGCCATGATTCGCAATTAAAGCCTATTTCATGTGGAGTCCCGCAGGGCTCCCTCTTGGGCCCACTTTTATTTATCTTATACATAAACGATCTTCCAAAATCATCGCAAATTTTGTCATTTATCTCTTTCGCCGCCGATGACACTAGCTTGTTTTTTTCACATCGAGACCCTATAATGCATTAATAAATATGATGAATACTGAGCTCAGGTCTGTGCAATCCTGGATTTATGCGAACAAATTATCTTTGAACATAGAAAAAACTCATTATATGGTATTCAGTAATTCCTTGAATGTTGTTCCATATGATATCAAAATAAATGATTTATGTTTAAAGCAGGTTAATAATACAAAGTTTTTAGGGCTTTGGATTGACCAAGAATTATCCTGGAAAACTCATATTAATTTTGTAAGTAAAATTTTGTCTAGAAATATTGGAATCTTGAATAAGCTCAAACATTTCTTTCCTGTTCATATTTTGCAGAGTATATATTCTTGTTTAATATCTCCACACTTTAATTATGGAATTTTGGCGTGGGGAAATGCAATTCACTCATTACTAGATTCCCTTCTCCGTATTCAAAAGCGTGCAATAAGAATCATAAACCACGCCGGATATTTTGCCCATACAAATTGTTTTTTCCATCAAAACAGAATTCTGAAAATTCAAGACCTATTTTATTACAATCTCGGAATTTTCATGTATAAACTAACAACTAATGAATTACCATTCTGTTTTTATCCACATGTTCAAAAGGAATCGTTCTATCCACTGTTATCCCACTCGCCAGAGTGACGCCTATCACCTTCCCCGTACTCGCACTATTTTTGCAAAGAAAACAATTATATTTACTGGACCCAGATATTGGAATGATCTCCCTCTAGATATCACTTCTTCCTTATCTTTATTCACCTTCAAACGCAAATTAAAACAGTTATTACCTAGTGGATACACACTACCAAGTTTTTAGCAACCCTTTTATGCTCCCAGTCTTTTGTCCTTGTCCGCAGCACCAAGTCATTCAAGTTATTTCATGGCACCGATACATCTTTTAATAATATAGCATTTTTGTTATTCAAACACTGCGAGATTTGTATGCAGTCTGGTTTGTGCGATATCTATGTGGTTCATTAGTTAATTACTCATCGATTTTTTTGTACTTGTGTAATTTTAGTTGGTCAAGACAAACATATCCGTTCTCCGTGTAAAATTATATGCCTATGAACTCGGGAACCTACAGTTTTACAAGCTTTAAACCTTTTATGTAGGCCCCATCATATTTCTTATACTTACTAGTGACATTTTCACACAATATGACCTTGTACATTTGTGTCAAGTATATATTCTTTTTCTTTTCTTCTACAATCAAAAGACATGATTGTATATATTTTGTATTCTTGTTTTGTTGTCAATAATTTTGTGATGTCATCATTGAGAAATGGAAATATGAATTAAATTTGAACTTTGAACTTTGAACTTCCTTGAATTATAATAAAAACACATTTCAACTAAAACATCTCACTCATGAAGGGGTTAAATTATATGCGACTTTATACATTGTGCACAAACTAATTGTTTGTTTCTTCTCATCTCAAGTGTGTCAGCATTAATTTGTGAGTATAACAAATTAGTTGGATATCTCGAATTTATGCCCGCAGCACAGTTCTCAGAGACCGATTTTGGAGAATTTGAAGACGCTGAGTATAACTATGTTTAATATTTGACCACATAACATCTCAATAATCGAAATTACTTTGAATGATTGCTTTATGAAGTAGAATTGCCGTTTCAACCGATATGAAAAGTCGTATTCTTTTTCAGAAATATAAATTTCTTTAAAGTGCATTTACACAAATGTTCAGTATGATGGCTTCAGTTGAGAGACTGGTCAATATACACACCTAGATATTTACAATAAAGAACTTGAGTTGTTCTTACATCGTTTACCCTCACATTCAAATTTACTTGTGCAACCTTTTTCTTAGAACCCATCAGCATAGTTTCACATTTCTCCAATTTATGAGTTAATAGATTACACGATAGCCAATCTGCAATACCGGCCATATCATGGTTTAAAATTTCTTCGATCTGTTTCACATTTTGACCAGACACATAAATGCACTTGTCGTCAGCATTATAATGCAACCGATGAACGTTGTATACTGCAGTTTGGTTAGGCAAATCGTTGATATTAGAGATTGTGAACAACAATGGACCAAGATTGGACCCTTGCGGGACTCCACATGCTACGCCAAGTGATTTCGATTGAAATGATTTACCTCAGAGTATATTGTGTGCGATTGCTGAGGTAATTCTTAATCTGTTCACAGGCTTGTGGGAACATATTACCAACCATTCGCGGCTTTGATATCTACCAGTATTGCGCGGTCCACTGTGTCAAAGGCTAAGTCTATACATATACTGGCAATTCCTGTCATCCTACCATCATCCATACAGGAGAGCCAGTTTTCTGTAACTTTCGGGAGTGTGATCATCGCTGAATGCTGTGGGCAAAAACCTGACTGGTTTTTGTTCATGGGGTCAACTGAATGCAGATAGAGTAAACTTGACTATACACAATCTTTTCAAGCATCTTAAACAGTGATTGGCAGAATGGAGATCGGTCCAATATAGTTATTAAGTTATGTTATTATATACATGGAGCTCCATGTCATATATTATATATTATATTATATTATATTATGTTATGTCTTCTTTCCATTTTTATGAACACGGATGGTTTTTGAAAGTTTCAGTGGAGTCGGAATTTACCAGTCTTAATGGACAAACTGAATTATAGGGCTAGTGGTGCAATTATATTCAGAAACGGCTTTTAGCAGACTTAGTGGTAGCGTTCCCCCTCCCCCCCCCCCCCCCACACTTGATTTGTTTTCTCGGTAAAGCCTATAACGCTTTTTCGACATCTGATTCAGAAATTGACTGAAAACTAAAGTTTGGTTGATTGACTGCCACATACATCCTGTGGCCATTATTACTATCATGTGTGAACTCCCCTCTGTAATGGAGATGATTTGACCAACTTTACTAAAGGAAACTTTATTAAAGGAAACATTAAATCGATCGGCAACCTCTTCTGAACTCATCAACGTACTATTGTCACCTCGTAAATACATGTATTATACGTATTACATGTTTCGACTGCCATCTAGCATATCACAGTTTGTATCACTAATAATAACCACGTCCATGTTTATGTAGTCAATTCTCTGAAGAAGTAATACCACAGAATTCAGAAAAGTTTCCACACCAGAGTTTGACGGTCTGCGCCATACCAACACAAGTGTCTTTTTTTTTTGTCGTGTGTGCAAACTACATTTCAGTGGGAAAGTGAACCTGCGTAATTATCAGAGATACATTCACTTGACTTTCATTTACAGTCAGTTAACATGTGTCTGCGTCCCAGCTTCTCGAGATCCGCAAGGGGTTATGGACACTTTTTGCGTAGTCGTTCGTAAGAACCGTGATTCTGCCATCCAGGGTCCAAACTCGTTTGACCTTCACATGCTTTCGCACCTCACCGATGAGTCGTTGTCGTCGACGTCAGATCTTCGTGGGTGTAGATACGCGTTCCTCTGAGGTCGGTGCGTTTCGTAGATTCCCTTCTCTTGTTAGTTCGTTAGCTTCACGATGATCGGCCTCATCTTCTGCCCCTCCCATTCTCGCGGAGTGACGCGATGACTCTGATCAATATGCAGCGGCGCGATGTCGATCTTGAGCTTCTTCCGGACGACGTCGATGACCAGCTGATTTGTGTCCCCGTATCCATGTGTTACAGATTTCCTTGGAAGAGCAGACAATTCCTGCGGCTGTATGTGATTGTTCTTCACCGGCCTTCACAAACTCGTTCGAGGTGATCGACCTTCTTCTGTAGTTTATCGACTGTTTCGGCGAGAGACGTGATTTTTTGTTGTTGTTGTTGAAGAAGGTCCACTTCAATTGCCCTGTATACCTCCTGGGTTGTACTTGTTCGCAGATTGCTGCAACAAAAGCCTCTACCAGTCTTTCATTGAAAGCCACTAATGAAATGTTAGAGAGCATACATTACTAAGAGGAATTCAAAGTTTGTTTGATGAAGACTGATTTTGAAATGGCTGAGATATCCCAAAGTAAAGTAAAACAAAGTTGTCCTAATTATAGGTGGGTCTCATCTTTTATTAGAACCGCCACGTCCATGTCCGACTGTGCTATAATTAAAGGAGTGTAACATTGATATAACTCTAACAATCTTATATGAAGGGGCAAGAATGCTATCGCCTCTCAGTACTTTGGAATAGACCTTAAAGGCACGTTTTACCATTTGCAGATGAAACAAAACCCCAGAATTAGTGCTTCAAAATATTTCTAAAAAGTGAGTTAGAGTTAGAAACTACCAATGTAAAAATTTGAATCAGTATAATCCATGTTAAGTATTGTTAAATATACAAAATGTGAACAATAGTTATAATAAAAATGTTTCCAGAGTAAACCGTCTACAGTTATGGTTTATTGAGAAAAACAGTTATATCTCCTTATATCTTAGGCTTATTGCAAAATAATATATGGTACGATGTTTTGTGATACAACGGACCTACACATATTTATGCATCAAATGTGATATCTTTAACATTTTTAATCACTGCTCCCAAAGGTAAATAGAACCTTTAAAATAAAATTTTGACATGATCATAAAGTAGAAATAATTACTCTCCATCAATACACCGCTCTGCTTTGTATCTTTACACTAAAAACAACGCGGCGCAGGAGCTGCAAAAAATCCTTTATTTCAGCCGCAACTGTTACGTCACTATTGTGAGTGTGACAGATGTGAAAGATTTCATATTTATGTACAGCTGCCATTTTACATTATAACCTGAAAGTTAGTATCAGTTACAACAGCAAAAGAAGGTTGGATAAGTTTGACATTCCATTTCGATTCGCATCATTCGCATCTAACTTCACAAGCATAAAGATTTAGCTATATGCCTGTGAACAGAATTATACGTACATGCATGGTGTATATGCCCGGACGGACAAGTAAAAAAGAAAAAAAGAAAAAAGAATGTCAAAGAAACAGTGCCATTTCCTTCCGACTTTAATTTGATTACTGTTAATTGAGGCAAAGTTTAAACTGTAGTCGAGACAAAAAATGTTTTCTTTTTTTAACAGAGATATGCAACAAGTCTACTGTATAATGTCGCGAAGGAAAATTGAAGATGATTTAAAATAAACAGTCAAGTTAAATTAGATGAAGGTTAATTGAAGCGAATTTTAATATGCAATAAGAGAAATTTGGTGTTTGTTTCTTTTTCTCAGGATTCTTCTGTATCCGTGTATCAATACGTAAGTCTTCTTTTTCTGTCAACTTCTTAATCTTACCTCGGGGATGGTCTGTTTGTTTGTTTTGTTTTGTTTTGTTGTTTGTTTGTTTGGCTTTGTTGGGTTTGGTTTGGTTTGGTTTGGTTTGGTTTGGTTTAGTTTGATATGTCTTGCGATTGATGGATGGATGGTTAGATGAACGTATTAGTTTAATCCACTTGACAGCTTAAGAATGCTTAACAAGCAAACAACCACGAGACCCAAGGACTGAGCGATGAGGATAAAATGCCTTGCCTTAGGGCACAACAGCCGCAGCAGAAGACTCGAACCACAAAATTCGAGATTGATAGACTGTTGTCCAATATCCACTGAGCCACAACAGCGCAATCGGTGTTTTCGGAGTGTATTTCATCATGGGTGACCTCATTTTTGGGTGATGATCCCTAGTGTTTCAGCCTCAATCAAGACCTACATTTCATCTCACGGTGTTAGTTGAGTACAAATCCCCTTTTCAACCGCAGTGTAGTGATTCTGCACGACCTCAACGTTGCGTACGCGAGCTCTGAGGTTACCGTGGGACCGATGACGTCACAGTGACGCTGATTAGCATAATTGAGTGGACCATCATTGCAACAAGTGCGTGATCACTGCGTGCAGTGCGGACTGCAGCAGAGAAATCTACTGGTGTTATGTGTAGTGTGTTCGTAGTTCAACCCGTGGTTCATGGTGCTATTATTAGTGTAGGATCTTTGGTGCTAAAACATAGCTACAATGTATGTATGTAGCAAGCAGTAAGCCAAGCATGTCGAATCACGATCAGACGATAGCCAAAATTATGTGGAATTGCATCGCGTAGGAGCTGAATAGAGCAGCAAGTCAAATTGTGTATAAGTCAACTGTCCACAGATCCTACAGAAATTACAAAGATGCTTCTTTACATCGAGAGCAGCGCATTTATCGTAAGTAAAGACCATGAAAACTGATCAGTGCCGAGGAGCCGGCCCATTTTTGTGTGCATCGACTAGCGAATAGACTGTGAACACACAGTCCACAGATGCTAACATGTTACAGTGTACACAGTAGTCAGTAGATGTAAAACTAGTACCGGTACGGTATGGTATTAAACTCAACTGTGAGACTCTAAAATCATGTAAGATTAAATGTATGACGAACGAGTTGTGAATAGTTTAATCCGTTAAATTTAATACCAGGTACATCTATTACTTTACCTTCCAAGATCATCCATGCATTTATTGTGTGTGTGTACAATAATATGTGTGGGTGTGTGTGTATTTAGATCTATGTTTTGTCGTTCAGTAAAATGTGTAAAATTACCTTCCAAGATCATCCTACCGTGTACCAGCCTAGTCGCTGTATAAATAGCATAGGCCTACTTGCCAACATTTTCATTTGAGAAAGCGGTAGAATCCAGGATGCCTATGCCAGCAGCGCTAGCTTGAATGCTAATGAAATCTTTCAAAAGCGGTACGGTAGTCTACCGCCAAATGCGGTAGAGTTGGCAAGTATGAAATAGCGACACGCACGTGCACAGCGTCTGGTCGGGCTACCTACCGTGCAGCCAGCAGCGACATCAACATCAAGTGTGACTTGATTACAATGTACCTCTGAAATTTTTGTTTCCATGACACCATTGCCATTGCTTAACGTAAACGAGATGACTACTCGTATGTAGGAGCTACACGTGTAGGCCTACATGTACATTGTACAATGTAGGAGTCGCTATACCAATTGTGACATCACATATTGATAGAGATTATTAAGAAAATATAAATCTTAAAGAGATTTATGAATATATGTCTATAAAGAACTTACAATTTGTATGAAAAGGTTAGCATTCCCTTAACTGCGACCAGCCCGAACCCTTCGCGTTGGGGCTCCCACAGTATAACTGTGTATCGAAGGAACACCCCGGGGTTAAAGTCAGCATTCCCTCATCTTATAATTACTAAATTTTATGTTGATTACTGTACATGTATGTTTCCCCCTGCTTCTTGTGAAGGAGGTACTTGTACGTCAAGTGCTAGCTCTTTCATTATGCGAAAAGAAGTGCATGGAAACATGTTAAATTTTCTTTAGGCCCTATATTTTCTTTATGTCATAGTCCATACAATCAAAGAATGTAGACCTTCTTATCCAGCGTTGGCTTTATATATTTTCAACAGATTATCTAACTTTCCTTCTACTGTAATATTGCTGCATTTCCTCATTCCATTTATACTGTACTCTAGGCTTATATGGGTTTTAATCAAAGTCATTCTGTAATGACACTACATTGTAGGTTTACAGAGGTGTACATATCATATCCCAATTATCCTTTAGCCAATTTGTACCCATTGACATAAAATTCACATGTTTGAGATGAAGCAACCATCCTGCTTGCAAGTTAATGCTGCTTAAGAGACAAGAGACAAGAAGATCAGTACACTGTAAACTGCATTTGTTTTCATCTTTGATTCAAATATTTGACATATACTGCAGAGGCATATTGCCTGAGAGCAACTTTGCCACTTTATATTTCACTTTATAAGCCCCCCCCCCCCATTTTTTTTAATACCCCAGAAGTGGCATCAGTAACAAAAAGAAAAATTAAAAAAAAATAAATGTGGTTTTAAAAGCTTTTGTGTTGTACATTGTAGCAACGAAGTGCAGGTACACCCTTATTGTAGGCCTTCCCGGACTACCCAGAAGTGGCAGCATGAAGTTGCGCAGAGGGCCTTTTCTTTTCTTTTCTTTTCTTTTACTTTTGTTGTTGTTGTTGCATGTTAGCTGATGAAAACCAGAAGTGACACCAGAAATATTAATTGCCCCCCCTCACTTTCAAAAACGTGGCACGGCCATCCTATGTACATACAAATTTACATGTACATGTACTACATTTATTGTAACTCAAAACAATTTGCAAACATCCATGTTGGCTGCAAAACGGGTGGTGCTAATTTTGATTGTATTCCCTGTCCCAATTGTGACAAAGGTGCACACCTTCGTGCTGCAATGCAGTGCCCTAGACACCCTGGCCAGGATCAGGGCCCAGCTACTCCACATCCTCTATGTGATGGGGCGCGAAGACCACCAGTTCCGGCTTCGCTTCAAGGGCCAGTACCTGCGGGATGCCTACACCCTGGACGACTATCGCATCGCCGACCGCTGCATCCTCAAGATGGTTCCCATGGCGAAGCGGCAAGAGGTAAGTATTTAGACCTAAGACTGCAATCTGCCCAGCACAGTGACTGTAAGTTGTTTGGCTGTTGTTTTGGGGGGTAACTCTGGGAAACAAGATCGGAACTGGCCCAAAATACTGTACTAAACAGCTGTTATTTTCATGAAAGTTACATTTTCATGAATTTTTGTGAATCGCTGTAAGTTGTATCACAAATCTGACAACACACAAAAATATTGCCACTAGCCTGTCTTGATCACATTTAATTTCAGCATGAAAATATCAATGTGCTCATTTCGTGGCATTTGGCACCTTCCGAGTTTGGGTGAAATTGTGGTCATGGCTGGCCAGATACATGCATGCTAGTCAGTATGTGTATACAACGTACATAGGATCACGCACATCCCTCCTAATTGACAAACCTCAAGCACAAGAGAGTGCAGTGATCTTGGTTGCTTTGTGTGCATTCTCTGTTACAAGTGTGTGTGTGTGTGAGTCTCTGTGTCACAGCACAAGCACAACAAAGTGTTACAAAACATTAATGAAACAATAACATATTATTGAAATGGTGTTCCTGCAACATGTGGTTGATTATTTACATATCACTATCAATCTTACCTTGGTCAAACCTTAGCTGTCTATTCACTGTATTCCAAAGACAGCATTGATATTGTGATGCTCTTTAGTTAGAATAAAAACAACAACAACAACAACAAACAAATAAACTAACAATGCTTTTGTCATATAGCACCCATATTTTGATTTGTTGTTGTTTCCTTCATGACTGGCAGTGAATTTAATAGGCCATTTATTGCTATCAAGTTTGTGCATTCAACAGTGATGAGTTTGTTATATCTCCATTGAAGAGATATAAAGGTAGAATTGAATGAACAACTGGAAGAAAAAAACAAACAGTATGGGAGCTGTAGAGGGAGACTGGTGTGCCAATGTGATTATCTTTTTAGTGGTAATGAGGCATCGATGAAAAAGAAAGTTAGCAATTGAACAGAAGAAACTGAGATTCAAAGAGACATCACTGAAGTGGAAGGTGTGGGGACTATGAAAACAATATTGAAAGGAGATGATAAAAGTCTTGTGGAAGTGGCATTTTATCATCAATATCAATTGTGATGGACATTGAGAAACTATGAACAATTGAGCGATTGTATTGCTGTAATGCTGCAAGAAATTATCATCTTTTTTTCCCCTCTGAAACAGCTTTTTCTGTGTAAATGGATGCATGCACTTCTCAATTTCTCCATCTGTTCCTGTACTCCATGATAACAAATTAGACCACTCACAAAAAAAAAAAAAAAAAAAAAAAAAAAAAAATGTAGATACATACATGTAGTTCACCTATGTCATTAACAGGACTTGGTCCTGTCACTGATGTATCAAAAAGCATGATACATGATTAGTTACAGTAATTTATGTTTCCTGAATTTTCATCTTTCTTGTATTATTTTTTACATAGGATTCACTGCATTTCTTTGTCTTCATGCTCTTGAAATCTATTCAATTTATGTTTGATTGAATGCTGGAATAAATCAAATTACACAAACAAAAAACACAGTATGAATGTATCATAAAAATCATAAAAGCATAATATATAATAAGTCTACAGGTGATGCTCTTCTCTGTTTTTCTACAAGTAGTTAGGACAGAATATGACATCATCCTACAATAGAATGTATTACACATGTTTGGAAAAGGAAATGTGAAGTATGGAAAGAATGCTTGCTAGTGGTAGTAAAATAAATGACAAGGCAAAGATTGTTAATCATTTCATTTCATTCCATGCCTCAAAAGCCTTCTTTCTTTCTGTTTATGCCTGTAACCTATTATTCTTGAATGGAAGTACAGTTGTATAATGGTTATTTTAATATTTCCACTTATAAGGGCGTCTACGAATAGATGTACAATGTAAATTTCAAGAGTCTAACTTCCAGTAGAAAAATTAAATGTTTTTTTGCAAAACAAGTTTTCCTCTCACTCCATTGTATTGCCTAGAGCAGTTATTGCCTTAAAAGTACATGTAAGTATAAGTAGGTACAACTTGTCTTTCATGTTAGTTCTGCTACTTATTTAAAAATTCTTGCTTTCTGACACTGCTCATTCCAATTACTACAACATGTCTATACCTTGGTATGTTTTCACTGTATATTATTGATATTGTACATATATATTTTTTTCTTCTTCCTCTACTTTTTTTTTCACATATAATTTGTCACTTTGGTTTATTGGTCATAATTGGTTATTTATGAGTGGTGAAGTATTTGTCAAAGTTGCCCATCTGGCCTTCGCCTCTAACAATTTGTAGAATCACCTACATTTGCCAGATCTTCAAAAGCATACATCAGATCTTATAATGCTTGATTGGTATTCCATACAGTATTACAATTGAATGCAGAGACATTTTTACAAACATTGTAATAGTAGGGTACACCCATCATGCATGCCTACTGATTTTACTCATTGAAACAGATGGAATGCCTGCAATATGATGGTCATACAGTAAACAGTTCAATTACATCATCCCTCAAGAGAAAAGAGGAGTGCCTATTGTACAAAGCAAACTTGATTTATCCTTTAAGAAGATTAACAGTGGTCATGTAAACACTTTCAGGGTTTGATTATTTGAGTTAACCATGTCACGTGAGGCAGTAGGATACATTACAGTCTGACATTTTCTACAATTCTCTAATTTCTAATAAACTTACATGTGAGCAAAGTGTCCTTCGTGTGTCTTTTTGTAAAGTTCTGCAGATATGATTATGGGATGACAAGAACCTGGGGAATTCCTTCTTTTTTCTTTTTACTTGTAGAGTTGTAGGAGCTTATATCTAGGTGCTGCATACTTTGTATGCTACACTAACAGCATATTATATATTATTAACTAGTGCTAATAAGTAGAATTGCACACTATGTAAGTTAGTGTCCTTTTAGTATATAGATTAGAGAAAACATCAACTTTTAAAAAAAGTGTTCCAAGTTTGAAAAATATAGTTCTAAAGTCTAGGAAAAAAAAGACTATGTGCAGGTACACAATGTACTGTAATTAGTAAAGATGTGATGATTGTTTGAATCATCTTTAGAGCAGGTCTTACACAGATGGATCGAATCATCTGAGTGTGCAATTTGTCATTTTGATCTGTTCACTGCACAGAAGTTTGCATCATTGCATGTGGTAGAAGTGACATACAAAATGCTTTTCCTGTAAAAATACATTTTACTTGTGTACATTGTACAATGTATGTTTAGTACATTGTGTGTTTAGTATCTGTAGACTTCAAAGCTGTATATCCGAAGTGAATTAAAATCAGTTTATTCCATAAAGTCCTGTAAAAGCAATAAATTAAATGCAATATTATTATTATTATTATTATTATTATTATTATTATTATTATTGTTATTATTATTATTATTATTATTGTTATTATTGTCCCCGCCAAACGAGTTCGAGCAGGGGACTATGAAACGGGCTCCGTACGTGTGTGTGTCCGTGTGTCCGTGTGTCCGTCCGTGCGTCCGTGTGTCCGTGTGTCCGTCCGTGCGTCCGTGTGTCCGTCCGTGCGTCCGTGTGTGATCAAAATGTTCAAAATGCTACTCCTTCGCCATTTCTAACCCGATTTTGATTCTGTTTGCTTTATATGATAGCACTACATGAGAGCTTTGAAACTTCTATACAGAATTTCAGTTGTGACCTTTGACCTTGACCTTTGACCTATATTGTACATTTTGCTTCAAAATGCTACTCCTTCGCCATTTCTAACCCGATTTTGATTCCGTTTGCTTTATATGATGGCACTAGGTGAGGGCTTCAAAACTTCTACACAGAATTTTGACCTTTGACTTCTTTGACCTTTGACCTTGATTTTTGACCTATATTGTACATTGCCTACAAAATGCTACTCCTTCGCCATTTCTAACCCGATTTCGATTCCGTTTGCTTTATGTGATGGCACTAGGTGAGTGCTTCAAAACTTCTACGCAGAATTTTGACCTTTGACTTCTTTGACCTTTGACCTTGATTTTTGACCTATATTGTACATTTTGCTACAAAATGCTACTCCTTCGCCATTTGTAACCCGATTTAAATTCCGTTTGCTTTAAGTGATGGCACTAGGTGAGGGCTTCAAAACTTCTACACAGAATTTTGACCTTTGACTTCTTTGACCTTTGACCTTGATTTTTGACCTGTATTGTACATTTTGCTACCAAATGCTACTCCTTCGCCATTTCTAACCCGATTTCGATTCTGTTTCCTTTATGTGATGGCACTAGGTGAGGGCTTCAAAACTTCTACACAGAATTTTGACCTTTGACTTCTTTGACCTTTGACCTTGATTTTTTTACCTATATTGTACATTGGCTACAAAATGCTACTCCTTCGCCATTTCTAACCCGATTTCGATTCCGTTTGCTTTATGTGATGGCACTAGGTGAGGGCTTCAAAACTTCTACATAGAATTTTGACCTTTGACTTCTTTGACCTTTGACCTTGATCTTTCTACCCTATATTGTACATTTTGCTACTAAATGCTACTTCCGGCGGGGACATATATTACGCACCGCGTGATTTCTACTTTTCCTTGTTATTATTATTATTATTGTTCTTCTTCTTATTATTATTATTATTATTGTTATTATTATTATTATTATTATTATTATTATTAATATTATTATTATTATTATTGTTCTTCTTCTTATTATTATTATTATTGTTATTATTATTATTATTATTATTATTATTATTATTATTATTATTAATAACCATTCATAAGAATATGATATCTATCCACTGAGGTGTTACAGCCTTTCTCTGTGAGTTTCCCAGTTTAGACAAAATGTATAATCTCCAAGGTTACTGCATACGTATGTACATGAGTGGTCTGTGACAATTTGGTCCAAGACTACCATGCATGTTGTGTCAAACATAAAAAAAAAAAAAAGAATTCGTGACACCTTTTCATGTTAATATTATACAAGAGCCTTTAATAAAATCATGCCAGTACAACACCATGCCATTGATCTATGTTCTTTTTCTGTTTTCAGATGTCATTTATAAACTTGCAATAGAGAGAAAGAATGTCCCAAGCCATGAATGAGTACAGCCCAGGCACATACAATGTATACTGTATTCATATTTCTAATGTTATTTTGTTGCAGTCATTTGTTGACCTGGCAACAAAGGCGAAGAATGACCTGGGGGCGGGGCAGACAGAAGAGATAAGGACAGCCCTCATCAAGGAAGTGGCAGCACTGAGGTGGAGAGAGGCCTTGTTGCGAGATTTCAGGGTATGGTAATTCTATTATTATTATTGATATTTTTATCATCATCATCGTCATCAGCATTTATATAAGTACTATAATGATAATAATAATAATAATAATAATAATAATAATAATAATAATAATAATAATAATAATAATAATAATACTAATAATAATGATAATGATGATAATAATAATGAAAATTATTAAAGTAGTAGTAATTTTTTCTTGCGGTCAAATCTGCAAATACCATCCGTGGTGTCATGATATACAAGCTAATAAGATGTGTTCCCAATGTCGTGTAGTAGTGACTAATACTAGAACTGTCTGCATCATTTCCTTTTCTAGCCTACATTTGTATCGCTTGTCCATTGAGATCTTGAGCAGCATTCACTTTATCTCATTATTTGTTGGATATTTTGATGAGGAAGAAAAAAATATAAACTAAAATACTTTGCTGCTTTGTTACTACCTTCTAAAAAATGTGTGCTACATTGTACCTTGATAAAATTTACATCTTCACTATATTGAAGTGTTTGCTTATTAAAGCATAATCTTGGACATTATTCGCATCTCCCGAAGAAAGAATGTAATCTGAAAAGAATAAAAGGTTGGTTTTGCCAAGTTTGCTGTAAAGTAAATTGTATAGGTACGGCTGTAGAAGCAAACAGGGGGAGCCAATTGATAATGAGAAATTGGAGCTTGGATCCATTTTTACCTGGCTACTTTAACAGGGAGCAATCCAGTCCTTAAAATCTCCTTTCTCCTCCCCCATGACATAAGAGGAAGGCTGCTGTGCTTAGGCACTTACACTCCTTTACTACTGCTGACAGACCCAAACCAGGGTTTTCAAAATGTAAACATATTTTTATCGTTAACTCAGCCAGAACAGGTAAACATAATGACACAAGTTTGTCAAGCAAAGAAATTAAACACCCCCCCCCCCCCAATTTGACAAACTGTTATTGGTGGCCACTTGGAAATTATCGTATTTTCTTTCTCCCTCCCCAGGCCTCCATCTACATCAACTGGCTCTTTGTTCTCTTTGCCTTCTTCACTACCTACTGGTACTCTGGTCTCTGGACTGGTGTTGTCGCCCTCTATGGTTTGCTCCAGTGCCCGTCTTTCTCCCACAAGGCAGGCTTCGTTGGACCATCTAGCCTCTGGTAATAAAATGTGGACCATTGTCAGATCCTTGGTAGAAATAGTGCTCATCTAGAGTTTCTAATTTTCTAAA
This sequence comes from Diadema setosum, assembly GCA_033980235.1. Lineage (NCBI taxonomy): Eukaryota > Metazoa > Echinodermata > Echinoidea > Diadematoida > Diadematidae > Diadema > Diadema setosum. The sequence continues at coordinate 38,572,792 of CM067060.1, forward strand.
AGTCAGCTTTTTCAATATCCCTGCATGAGTTATATTCCCCCTCCTCCTCCTGAGATTATATATTTTCCTGAAGTGTGAGATGCCGAGGGAATATATTGTCTCGGGGGAAAGTATAACTTCCAAGGGACTGTCAAATGTTGTATCATGATGATAGACAAAGAAATATATGTTATACTTACTATGTGATATATTACTCTCGCTCACCTCATCCTACAGAAATCACAATCACTGTTGCTCCATACACCTTAGATAGATTCTTTGATTATGTTATCTGATGTGACTTTACTGCTCACAATTCAGTTATTTCTACCCTCTGCAGTATTCTTGTGATTGCATTATGATGCATTTCAGACAGTATCTAGCTGTATGTAGACCATTTAAACATAATATTCACTGCTTCATTGGTTCGGTCGTACATGCAAATTTGTGGGCCATGTTGATTTTTCTGACATCAGTCAGAATGAATGTGGGTCATTCATTTGCACCATGGGCCCTTACTTCAGTCAATATAATAATTTATTGACCTCCTCCATCCTTGTCCACTCCAGGCCCAAGTTCTTCATGGCTATCTTCAACGTCATGACGATGCTGAACTGGGCGGCCTCTCTGGCTCTTGGTGTTCTCTGCCTCCTGTCTGTGTTGGTAAGTGCAGCTGGTTGTCAGTGCTGTATCAGAAACAGCATCTTTTTTTTTTTTATGAAGGAGGGGATGGGGATAAGTTTAGGATTTCGTATTACACCACTGAGTGAATGCTCTCGTAGTAGGAACAGTGCTATGCACAAAATGTGGCTGTGCACACCTTCTTTATATATACACAGTGAAGACAAAGTACACTGTACTTTTGCACGATGTATGTTTTGCATTGGATCAGATGCTCACACTACGCAACCGAGAATACCAATGCTTAATTATATCATTAGATAACTTGCATATGAGGGAAATATTGTCAAATGTTAGATTCCAAATTATGGGGTTCGTGGCTATAATCGAAAAGAGATAAAAGTTGTCAAAGTGTTGTCATGCAAGACTGCAGAATCAAGATCCGCATAATTACATCAACCTATTGTCCATCTATCTGGCCATCTTTCCATTTACCAAGATATATTTTTATATAAAGATGTTTAGATAAAGAAATATATAAATTGTTATGTGTAGATATGAATGCAAATACAGATGTATAAAGATATGTTAAGTCTGTGTATGGAGAGAAAAAATAGTTTGTTTATCTCCGCCCATGATACACCATTGCCCAGCACCAAACTCAACTGGTCATTCCAAAAAACAAGATGTGCATTCGTGAGAAATTAAGTGCTGTCCATATTTCATATAAAAGTGACTGTGCCTCACCCCCTGGCTCCAGGTGATCCAGTTGCATCCCCCGAAACCTTATCTTCCACTTTCATTGTACTCCCTATAACTTCAACAGAACTTCAGCTGCACGACGGTAGAACCTTGCACCGACGATTATGTCAACGCCATCTACTCACTCATCTACTATGGCCTGCACGTCATCTACCTCTTTGGTATCTGGACGGCAGGTTGGACGCTCTTCTACAACTTCAAGTTCAAGATCGGCGACTTCCTGGAAGAGAGCCTCGTCATGAGTCGTGACGTTGAAAAGGTCGTCGAGATGGCCAAGAACGGGAGGTGAGGGAAATGCCAGTGGTTTTGGATGCTATGAAAGGTGTTTGCATTCTTTTGTGATAAGATCACATTATGCTTGTGGTATTACACCACACTTTAGTGTTTACAATTTGCCATTAAGCAGGTATCAGTGTCCCAAATTTGAGCAAAGATGGACATATAAGGAAATTAATGTTCAAATTTGTCTCATATCGTATAAACATTATGTCATTCATGAGGGCATCTTGAGCCATCATATGACCACTGGTGGAGTTTCTCAGGCTCCAGCAGCAACTTTGTTAGTGCTGGCAAAGTCTTTGTGTAGCCGTTGTGTTTCATTTGTGTGTCCTTCAGGTATACTCCTTAAAAAAGATTCACGTCTTCATTTAGCCTCTGTGTGTGGTTTGGGTACCATTGTGTAACCTTCTGTATTTACTGGGGCTGTAGATTGGCATTTGACAATGTTCAGGATTAACTTTGTCCAAAATTGAAAATTCCATATTCGTATTACCATCTTGTGTCATTTTTGGGACAGTGTGATAACACCCTTGGGGATGGTGCATGACAAATCTATTTAAAAATGATAATATTTTTTTTTTTTAAATATGCCATGTGATACATGTACAATTGTAAAAGGTAGAAGTGCTCCTGAAATCTGCTTTTCATTCCTGTGAGGGCTCAAAATATCTTCATGTCTCAGGATGACAAGGATTGAATGGTGCAGACGAAGTTAGTGCAATACAATCCATGTGACACTACAAATCAAATTCTGTATTACACATGACAAGTAATCACTCTGATGTACATCAAACTTTAAAAGAAAAAATACAAAGGCAAAAACAAATCCTATGAGGGCCTGTGTTTGGGGTTATCACTTGCTAGATGATGTATTGTGACATAACAGTGTTCATCAAATAAAGTCATCAGAAGGCACAATTTAAATTTTGCTTTTGAAGGTATGGTCATACTCGATATATATCATATGTTTGCACATTACTGTAAACAACTAGGAAAGGCTCTTTTTTTTTTAATTCCATGTGTGTGTTATGTTTATGTATTTTAAAATAGGTTGTAAATAATTATGTTGTTTCCCTTCTTTCCTAGACTTAAGGAGCAACGCCAGGCAGCCTTTGAGTTGGCAACATTAGCCACTGCAGGAGACGACAGCAAGTTTAGGATTGTGGCTGAAGGAGGGTAAGATATCACTCAACTCCCTGTGAACATCTATGGCCCTGTATTATTTCATTGAAGAAGTACTTAGCATCACGCATGTTTTAATTATTTACTACTGAAGAAATACACTAGGTGAAATATATTTCAAGATATATCCCTCCATTGATTATTGTTTATAGTGACATCTATATGTCACCATATGAATTATGCCAATTGTCAACAATTCTCAACATGTCAACTCACTGAAATTTACATTTGATTTTTTATGTTTATTATGTTATACTGCTGACAGAGGAAGTGTTGAATGCTTAGAAGCATGCAGTCAGGGAACTGCCCCCCCCCCCCCTATTACTACAGGCAAATAGGATGAAGTGCCTTGTGGGTTTTTTAGCTTCACAATCATTGCACTATTGAGCTTCAATGTGGCATCATTGTGATGTAAACACATTGTATTGTTTTGCAGCTGTTCCACACTTTTATGTATTTTTTTTTTAAGTGAATGTTAATTGCGGAAACAGGCTAAATTTTGTTCAAAACAATTCATGTAGTCAATTGTTGTATACAGTTTTTATCAAGTGGTTGGTAAAAGCCATGTCCAGTTCATTCTTCATTATACCACCTTGAAAAAATGAGATTTAGAAATAACTAATTGTGAAGTTTTTGGCCTGATAGTAACTTACTGTTGCCTTAACTGTAAAAAAATAAATAAACAAAATAAAAAATAAAAAAAAAATAAAAAGTATATTGCAGTTTTTGGTTTTTTTTTACATCCACATGATTTCAAGGAAAGAACACAGGTTTAAGTGACCTAACATTATCTGCATCAGAGGATTAAACGCTTGATTGACTCATTTATTGCAGGCTAGAGGTTCTCATCTCACTCGGCCTGTCCACAGATGAAGCCATCCAGGAGTATGCCACTGAGGCTCTTGCTGAACTTCTGATCGTTCCAGCAATTCAGGTGAGGAACGTGGCAGCCAACAGGCCAGGCTTGACCAACAAGAGCTAGCTGGCCTCTGGTTTTCTGCTTTTGGTGTGAAACTCTGCACTGAGGGCAAGGTTCTAAATGAAAGCTGGAATCATGCCTGTATATGTGATGGCTAATGGTTCAATGATTGTGTTTTCATATGAACTGATATTAGGAAACCATTGAAATCATTGAGTGCGTGGTCATAATGGATTTATGACATGAAACTAAGAACCAGTAGACTGTTTCTGTTATCAGGGATGCCAGTTTTCAGGCAGAAGTCTGAATTCAAGTCCTTGTAATATCAAAGTTCAGACTTTTTCATGTACAAAGTCACTTCATTTAGATGTATTTCAGGTATTCTTTTTCATTCTAACTGACACCCATTTGTGATGTATTAAAACACATAGATGGTTTTTTTCTTTACAGCCTAGTTACAAACCATCTTATACACATCTCCCTCCAGTTAAGTTCATTTGGCAGGAATTCACATGGTATTCATCAGTTTTTGGTAGATGGGGCAAGTGTCTGGCAAGCTTTGTGATTGTTGGGGCAATCTTTTGTGAACAAAGTGTACATAGAATTTGAATACATTACACATACGACGTATATATATATATAAGCCTCGGGAGTACAGATATGAGGAAATCTCAAAAATTGATATGAAACTTCTTTTTTCTGACAGGATCAATTTGTAGAGAATGGAGGCGTGGCAACCCTCACCACTCTCCTCCACTCCCGCAACCCTCGGCTGGTGCAGGAGGCCATCACAGCCCTCTCCTACATTGTCTCCGACTCGGAGGAGAACAAGCACGCCGTGATCGCTGACCGCGGGCTGGAGGACCTTGCACACGCGGCCAAGACGGGATCAGATGTGACGCGGCGCTACGTGGCCGGGATCTACTTGGACCTGGCTTTCAGCGCAGACATCAGAACTCAGATGGCTAGCATGCTGACTCCCTGTGAGTTTTAGGGGTGGAGTAGGAAAAGGTTTAGGGTTTGTTTGAGGGAATAATGAATGCTGTTGTCAGGGCAATGGAGATATCGACTCAAGAGAAGACAGAGATAACTCATTATTGGTTGGTGGTTGTTGTGACTATTATTCCTTTTCTTCATTTCTCTCTTGTTTCATTGGAAAGATGTGGTCTTTAGAATCCATGTTTTGTCAAAGCTAAATTTTATGTCATTTAACATTCTAATATCGTAAAAGTTTGGTTCATTTTAATATTAGTTCACACTCATGCTCAAATGAATTGTTTTGAACTGTGCAGTATTTTCTGTAACAGTACAATTATTTTGATTTTGAATTCCCATAGCTGCGGCTCTGGTCTCCCTCTGCACCAGCCAAGACAATGAGACTCTGAGACTGGCTCTCCAGACTCTGGAGCTGATGGCCATTGAGAGTTCAGACGTCATTCTTGAACAGGTTAGTCTCCTGTGTGTACATTGTAGGCACTAGCTTTGAATAAACATTGCCCCCCTCCCAAAAAGTAAAAAATAAAAATGAATAAATAAATAAATAAATAAAAGTAATTGAGAAAGAGAACATGACAAAGACATTATTTTGGTTAGAACTGTTCCTTATTACCTTATTAGTTTAACAAGAGTTTTTATCAATAAGTATGCAAAAAGTTACTGTTTACTCTTATTTCCAAACAAAGAAACGGTTATTTTAAAAAAAAAAATTGTCTCTTTATGAGTTTAGAAATTTACTCTAAACAACAATTTGGTTTTGAATAATCAAGAGTTGTTTTTTTTTGTGTGTTTTTTTTTCTTTTGTATTATTAACACTTAGACCCTAAACAAAACTAGTCCTTGTTTTAATCTGAACAGAAAAAAAAAAAAAAAAAAGAGTTGAGGGCATACAGTTGTAGGCATGTGTTGATTTCTATTTTTGTTTTCTCACCTTCATCCCTGTCCCAGGATGACCTGCTGCCCAATCTACTGGACATCACCAGTAACTCACTGGACGCAGGTATCTACCTGCTGGCCGGCAAGATTCTCCTCTACTTTGCTGAAAACACTGAGGTAGGAATAGTTCAGACAGTGACCTACATATGACAAGATGCTGTGATGTTAAGTTTGTTGCTTTCTCAGATCTGCACCAGTTGGTTGCATTTTTAACAAAGGACTTCTGTATAGCAAGATATGTTCATGGCATGAAAATTTTGCAAATTGGGGCCAGGATCAGAGCCTTGTTTACGGTATGAATTTTTTTTTTTTTTGCAAATTGCCTCTGACATTCAGTCCATATCAGTGAAGACAAGAAATTTCATGTGCATTTTTCATGAATCTTGGCTCCTGTAAAATTCGCGAAATTAGATTGCACATGAACATTTCTGGTTTTACAGTAGTCAGAAAGATTTGTGACTGACGGAATTTTGTGTCTATGTAAATCCGCAGTGTACAATTCAATTCATCTCATTTCAAGGAATTGACTTTGCCATGAACATGAGAGATGTGCAAGATTTCATTTTGACTATCAGCATTGGCTGATTTGTTGATCATGGACTGAAAGCAAATCAAATGAAGAAGTGCTAATGATGGTATCAGCTGAGCTGTTCTCACATATGTCTGTCCTTTCCACATGAGCTTGCCTGTGTGTTTGTATGTGTTTTGGCATAGTTATGTATGTTTTTGTGTGACATGAATGATAACAGATTGTCCAGCTTGTCTAACATAGTCTAGTTTTTATTGGAAATCAATCAAATGGCAATGAAGAAGCTTGGTGAATAATAGCAAAGTTCATGGGCAAATTAAGGGTTAAGGCATGATGTGTTCCATTTTGAATGTTGACTCATTGTAATTTGTGAGTTTGTAAGAACATTTGTGATGGTTTTGTTGCACTTGAACCAGGCATGTAGCAGACTGCTGGAGGAGGATAGTCTCATCGCCAGCCTGACCCAGTTTGTGCAGACCAAGGAACCCACGCTGCAGAAGGTCGTTGCCAAGATCATCATGTCTGCTACCGAGGAGAGGGATTTGGCGTAAGTTTGGGGCAAATTATCAATATTTTACTTTTTTCCTGAAAGTATTGTCTGGTTTCCAGGAACCATTCAAGAATAAAATATTCGTACTGTGAAATGATATATCTTTCACGCTCTTGGAATCTTTTGCTGTGAATTCCAAGTGTGTGAGAGCATATTGTGTTGATATCCTTGAAATGATATTATGATGACAATGTCTTGTTTATTGGATTTCTATATTTGATATACCAAATTATTGTGTGTCAGAATGTGAAGCAGAATTAGAGCAGCAAAAATTATCAAAGCACAACTTCATAGTTTCAGTACAATGTTAAAGCAAGCTCTCTGGATTACTAGGGGAAACTAGTGCCCATATTGTGTTTGCCCTCCCCAAGAATGTGTGGCTGAAATTGAAATGTCATTGCACATCTTTTGTATTAGAAAGCTGGAATATTTAGCAGGGATGGTATAAAAGAGCATTTTAATAGCAAGTAAATCTTTCAAAAACAAACTGTTCAAAAAGGTCCAAATGAAATTTGTGTATTTATGTACGTACATGTATATTTGTGGGTGCTTTATTTTCTCTGCTTTAGTAAGAGGTGATTGAGTGAGGGGGTAGAAAAACGCAAAATTCTCTATCATGGTCAGGATGGGACAACTAAAATAGGAATGAGCTAGATGTGTGTGGAGATGATTGACCTGATTCAGGTGTTATTTTCTGTGCCTGGATGGAATAGAAAAAAAAGTGAGGTCTGCACAAGCATTGTGGCACTTTTAAAGAGTGTTGGCAGAGCCCAGGCTGTAGCTCATTTTGAAGCTAATCCTCAATCTCATATAAGTAGATAAACATCTTTTGAAATGGAATATCCAGTAAAAGAATTATGCGGTTGTTTGTCTCTTTCCAGTCTGAAAGCTAAGGACCTTCATCTGGATGAAATTCTGGTCACAATGCGGGACAACAGCAGCGACAGAGATGCCTGGAACATGGCCGACCAGGGCATCGCCGTCTTCAGAGATCCCAGCTTCCCCAACAACGTCCTGCAAAGCAGCGACCAGGCCACCACATCAGGCCCGTCCTCGGAGAACTCAGGTTCCACTCTGGACGTGCTCAAGACCACAGTTCCGAACTGGACACCCGAAGAGAGGAAGGCTGCCCTTGGGGGGTCAACAGGGTCGCTGCAGAAAGGCGGAGCGGTTGGCGGATCGGAGGATGATGTGGGAGGGTCGAAGAGCTCCTTGAGAGAGCGTCACAAGGAGAAAGTTGCTTCACCTTTACCCTTCAAGGAGTAGCTCTATGTATAATAGCTTGAGGCAACCCAAGCTCAAGAAATAAAGACTGGCAATGTAGACCACATTGTGTGGTAAATGCTGTATAAAGTGTGACCTCAACAGCGGTATCATAGCAACAGCTATGCTACCATCTTAACAGCTCAGATCATGTCAAGGGCCTGTTGCATAAAACGCTTAACCTGAGAAAAACTGTGATAAGAACTGTAAACTCAGGGTGGCAAGATACTGCCATTGAAGTGACACCAGTAAGATTCTGTTCAAAGTTAACCTTAGTTTTTCTCTGCTAATGAGTTTTATGCAGCAGGGGCAAGATGTTGTAGTCACAGATTCAGTCAACAAAATTATTATTCCAGATCATTATGAACAGAGGTTTTTGTATTCATTGAAACAGAAGCTGTCAAAATCATGGAGCCTATTTTCTTCTTTGCTGAATTACACGTGAATAAACAACTGCAGCAAGTACCGGTACCAGATCTTAAGTGTTGAGTGCCTTCATGACTTATAACTCTTTGACTGTTGTATATGTAGTCATATACCGGTACATGTAAAGAGGGATTTAAGAAGTGAACAGTTTAGACTATAAGAGTTGGTGATAGTACTACTTGATCTACCTTTTTACTGTATTCTGGGTAAACCATGAAATTACGATTTTTTTCAAATTAAAAAAGAAAGACACAAAAGCTTTGTGGGCTACATCATGTGAGTTAGGGAAAATACAATATGCAAAAAGTGCAAGGATGTACTGATACGTCTCAATGCTCAAAGTAATTTGATTGAATGGTATTGATAATTTAATAAATTAATAAACCATTTCACAGGTGGTGAGCTGCTTGTTACATGTACAAAGTTTGTGTGCCGCGTGAGTGCACATACATTCTGATATACACAGTACTTGTAGTTTTGAGTATTAGACTGGAATTATTGCAGAGCAAAGAACAAATTTCATGTGCCTTGGGTAGATGAAACATGGACAAAGATGTATTCTTATCGTCTAGTTGGTTACACAAAATTGCTTCTGGTGAAGTTTTTACAACTTTGTGTAATTGTAATCTGACCTTGCTGTCTTGTTGTACCCAAGTTGTCTGTTGCAGTAATTTTTTGACAAGATTTCGTCTTGTCTCACTGCTGAATGATGGTCAGTTGTCAGTGAATGAACAGGACACGGTACAGAGAGCTGTGGTCACCTGACACGCAGCCCATGATTGACAAACCTTGCTAGAAAGAAAGAAAAGCGTCCAATATATGCACCTCAAAACAGCTGGGAAGAGGGTGCCAAGAAGAATAGTCCGTCCATTTGCTCTATGGAGCTATACTCGCTGTTAAAACATCCCCTTAGGTTTGTTTGTGAGATTGCTGTATATTGTGTATAGAAAACAGTGAAGTGTTGAATTTGTGATACATGTAGTACCATATCGTAGTCACACATATCTATATTGTAAATACTTGCGTAGATACTCAGTTCATGCTGAATTACCTTGATTGTTTTGTTTGTTTTTTTATTCTGATTTTCAATACAACTCCTCCGGTCTTTCAGCCTACTGCAATCACAATCAATGATTGTAATGAATAAATTAAACATGTATAAATGTGCATATGAGAAATCTTTGTGTGGTCTATTTGGCCGAAGAAAATATATCTGCCATGTATTTAGTTTCCACAGGGTGTGCAGTACATCAATTCGACATTGCGTTGTGTGTGACCTATATGTATATACCTTTTTTTTATATCTCTATTTTCATTAAATTAGAATTTGGAATTTGATCATTCATACCAAAAGCAAATTTTCAGTCTCAGAAGAAGCTTCCTTATTACAGTCTCATGTATTCAAAAATGATTTTTATTTGTGCTGTACATTGTACAGTTTGAAAGGATTGTTTTGTGTGTAGTGTTACTGTTATCACTATTACGATATAGTTGAGAATGATAAGGGCGCTAAGTTACCACTAAACCCATAGTGTTCAAGACAACTTAACGCCCTTCTCATTCTCAACAGACGAGTTGCAATGAACACTTGCTTATGGCAATAATTAAGAGGCGCAAATCATAATGGATTACCTGGTGCATCATACAACGATAAGTAAACAGACTTACAAACCAGACACACACATGCACATAGACATCCAAACAAACAGCAAGAGATTCATGCCATCTAACTACTTATCCATGCAATAAAAATCTTGAGAGACAGCTGGCCTCCTACACATAGTCCCACTTCCACATAAAAGAGGCTGAATGTGTGTGTAGAGTTTACATGAATGGTTGATTGGATGACATGTTTCAACTTATCTGGGACACCATGTAAGATAACTATACATAACTTGGGGGGGGGGGGGGGGGGACACGGCTAAATACCAACCTAGAATTTCTCACATTGCAACCTGCGACATTAATTTCAAGTCGTTGTTTTTTTTTTTTCTCTCTCTCTCTCTCTCTCTCTCTCTCTCTCTCTTCTCTGTGGCTGTACAGGAGTTACCCTGCAATTAATGAATTTGTAAACTACATCTAACATGTACAGACTTTATAACACGTCTGTTTTACACCTCTGATGCAGTTTTCATCACGTAAACATACCTATCATGGAAGTAAAGATTACAATGTATTTACTTCACCAAGGTTCAAATAGGGTTCCTGCAGTCATGAAAAACCTGGAAAAGTCAAAAATTTTAAAAATCTTTTTCCAGGCCTGGAAAAGTCATGGCAAAGTTATGGATTTATTTTTGTAAAAGGTGCAGGAACCCTGTTCAAAGAAACCCAAATTTTAACCTTTGGTCACTAAGGTATATGGAAATCACTGTAAATCTAGGTCCCGCCTTTCTGCGCCAGGAGTGTAACTGTGTAACAGACAGTGTATTTAGAAGACTCCTATCGTTACTATGTATTTTCAGTATTGCAGTCAGCAATCTCAATATACAGTGGAGGGCATGCCCAGCAAGTACAAACAGGCCCATTGCAAAATGAATTTTATTCTCTGCAATATGCATGTACTTGATCGAAAAAAGCCTGCAATTGGTGTTCATCCAATTCGCTGTATGTAGGTACGTATAAATACAGTGTACATTGTAACACTATTTTGGGTTCCGGAACTTGATACCATCTTCACTTTCATCTCTGGTCACCAGGCAAGTTTTTCTTGGCTAGAAACAATGGCTACTGTTCACCACTGAACTTTGCCACCACCGCCACCACCACCAACGGGTCTCTTTTGACCCTGGGTGAGGGGCAAGACAAACTGTGGACTTGGCACCGTGTCATTAACCCGATGGGGACAAGTCTTGAGTATACTCGGGCAGGTGTCTATGGTAAATGAGTGTTGTAGCAAAATCCGTCCGTCCTCAAAGGGTTAAGCCCATTCACACACACACACCACACATAAAATATACTGTAGGAGTCAAAAGAAATCACATAAGAATGTAATGATACTGGCTGTACAAGGTGTCTTATCCTTTATTGTACTTTCATCATTTTTTTCTTCATTCAGTAGTTTCAAGAGCGTAATCATGACCTATGAATATACACATACTGCTTGTCTGCAAAAAGCATTTACTCTCATATACACGCTAGAATTTGTACCCAAAAAAAAGTGTATAGTATAAGATTTGTGCAGAGAATTTTTAATCTGAACTCTACACTACAGAATACCTGTAAATATAGTGTCCTGTACAGCAGCAGATGCTAAAAAATGAAACCACGAAAACAGAGACATGTCGCACTTGAGTGTACACAGAAAAAAAGAAAAGAAAAAAAAATACAGCAAACCTTCAAACATATGACAGCTAGGACATGGGTATATATGTCAGAGTGATACATCTTGGTTATAAATGTATTTAAAAACAGAAATACATGCACAGGATAAACACTTATTCAATATATCCCTCCCCTTTCAAAAAAAAAAAAAAAAAAAAAAAAAAATATATATATATATATATATATATATATATATATATATGGGCCGTGACGCGAGAAAGGGGCCCTTGGCGCCGCTGCGCGCAAACACCAGAACATGGCGCGGAAGTTTGACAAAGCAATACGCGCAAAAAAGATCAACTTGTTTACTGCGCGCACATGCATTGACGCATCAAAAAATGACAGGATTTGGGCAAAACATGCTTTTTTGAATGTCATAATGGGGTCATCTAGGAGTGGAATTTCAGAAAAAGGTTTGAATATCTAAATACGTCAGAGTTCCTTCTACAACATGGAGGTGACAACTCATTTTCGATATTTAACGCCCCAAGGGCCCTTTTCTCGCGTCACGGTCCATATATATATAGCCAAAGAGAAAAAAAAAAAATTGACCCATTTCCTTGAATTGAACAGGGAATACCCTCATAGTTTATACACAAAATCACAAATATTTAACAACAAGCAGCTGCGTCAGGCCAGGGCCAAATACAACAACCTTTCACAAAAACAGTATCTGGATATAATTCAATCAAACTGAATCAATGTGGAAAAAAAAATAACTTGAGGTATTTTTCACACACCTTTCTTGAGTCCTAGCTGTGCGTTATCTTGGCAGCACTGCCTAGGCATGGATAGTCAGCTGATGTCACTAGTAGTAGTGGTCAATCCTCTCAAATCAAAGTGAATAAATGAACAAGCACAAACTTTTCCTTGACACACGGCATTCCTCAAAATATGGTACACCAAAACAAAACAAAACAAAAAAAAATCCACTGATATCACCTTGGGATAAATTGAAAATACGCTATTTGTTTCAATCTTGATATATAAATTTGAGCTCTTATCAACAGGAAAATAATTTAAATAATGCCTCCGGCGTGGAGGAGGCATAAAAAACAAAGCAAAAACAGATCAATCATTCTAGTGAGTCATGTCACGAAATACTATTCTGACACGACCGCTTGACATCAAGTACAGATGTATATGTAAGAAAAATTGTTCAATTAGAACTGAGAAACCATTTTATAAAAACTAGATTTCAAATCTAACACTCTGTCACACAGCACCTGCTTGCATGACGAACAAATAATATCGAGCCACTCTTTTCAAAACCAAACTGTTCTAGACCAGTTCCGAACTCTGCCCGTCACCTATATATCTCCACAAATTTGAATACATCACTTGATATAGGACTGTTGAGATAGAAAGATACTGGAACGAAACAGCCAGACACCAGCAAATCCAGGCATATCAAACAGGCATTCTTCATCTTCCAACATATAAACAATGCATGAGACATTTTGAGAGATGACCAACAAAACAAAAATTGGCTACATACAAAAATACAACACTTTAAATACTGGTAAATGCAATTACATTTGTGAAAATATTGCAAGGGTCCTGTACTGACCTACACAACTTCATTCTTGCTACGCAATTTTGTTCAACCAACAGGTGTCTTGTTTGTTTGTTTGTTTGTTTGTTTGTTCTTGAACAAACATCCAATTATGTATCAGCTGATGACCCTATACAGTCTGAAGTATCCAATCAACTCCTTTACTTGATCCACATCTTCAATGAGCTTGACACACCCTGATTTCAAACAAAGTATTGATGATGGAAAGAGACAGTTTCAAGCATGGTCCTAGAAAAGTAATGGTATTCAACAGGCATCACGACAACAATTGCAGAAATCAACTGTCATAACACTCGATGAAAAGAAAGGCAAACGTGGTACAAATATTCACTCAATAAAAGACGATGTAAGCAGGTACCACTCAAAAATATTCAATGCACAGGCTCACAACAGTATGCAAGTCAGACTTCAGAAACAAAATTACTTCAAGCAAACACAAACATTGCTTTGATTCTTTTGCTACTGTTGTCCTTTCAGTTTCAGACCACAGGTATAGAACAAATCATTCCAAACCAAACGCATTGCATCACACATCTCACACATCCACAGGCACATCACTGATAAAGAATGTAAGGTAACACCCCCCCCCCCCCCCCCCCCCCCCCCCCGGGAAAAAGGTAGGGGTGGGGAATGTTGACAGATGCAAGCTACTCCAACGTAATTGAAGAATTGGGGTCTTCACTGAAACATGGTTGCTTTTGGGAACAGGTATTTTGAACTCTGCACATGCTCAACACTCTGCCATTGATATGTGGTGTCTGTTCCACTCACTAGTCTTCTGCCAACCCCAAAACCCCTTTTTTCCATTTCGAATGCCCCTCACAAGAATTCAGACAGAGCCTCGGTTGTCAGGACAGTATCAAGAGTAACAACCTTCAATGTCTCAACACACAGAAAGGTTAAATGGCAGAGCACAAACCATGCACGAGCCATGTAGCCCATTCTGCAGCAAAACTTTCCTTTATATTCTCATATCACCAAACAAACAAAAAAAGAAACAAAAAAACCACACAACAAAAGCAGAGCATTGATCATCACAAGAGTGAGCTGAAATTTACCTCGAAGGTCACATATTAGCTGCTATATGTTCTACAATACCAAATACAAGTTCAGTTTGCCTTTTTACGGTCATGGCAGTCGAACTTGGGACCAGCTATCTAAAAACAAAAACAAAAACAAAAAAACATAGATGACATAGTGAAAAACTTGCACACAATTAGCACACAAGTTACATAACGATGGTAAATATTACACAGAATTTTCCCTTGCTTGCTACTGCTTTGTTGTAAGACTCCAAAAATAAATCAAACACAGCAAAATCAAAACATCCCCCCCCCCAAAAAAAAAAGAAAAAGAAAAAAAAAAGAGAAATTAATACAGGTACACTTTTGACAAACAAGAAAATTTCTATTGTAGAAATAACACACTGTGCCACATAACTCTGTACAGACATAACTCACATGTGGTTCTTGGCTGTCAAGAACTCCATTGCATGAGATACTACATTTCATGTATTTACAATGCACAGACTCAAGCATGAAAAAGGTTGTTTCAAATATCTAATCCAGCCGCACCACTTCCTGGACTTCTGAGATCCGTTCTTCCTTCTCCTGTTGTGATCAGTTTGAAAAACGAGCATGGGTAATCCCCGAATTAATTACAGAGAGAACTTAGTCACCTGTTATTGCTTCCACTGACACTGTCAAATTTTTGCTCTTAAATGCTTTTCACGTTCCAAGGGAAATGGAGCCAAAACTCTACACAAGACACAGGAATGTGTTACAGATGGATTGATATAAGTAAATTCCTTCCAAAAAAAATAATACAAAAAAAAAAATAACTTGTTTAGAAACTGTGCCAGAGGGTTTCGTCAAGCCAACCTCGCCCCTGAGTATGGGTTTACAAAGATGGCCGTCATCATGCTGGGCATTCACACTGCTCCAGTGCCCAATCTAACACAGCTTCCATTCAAGAAAAAAAAAAATGAGAAAGACGGAGTAACCCCACCGCTTACAGTTCCCACGTTAACAAACCAAATCTGCCTACCAATCTAACAACCACTCTCAAGAGACCAACTGCGCATCCACTGTGCTTGATATTGCTTAATACAAATGCGCTTTTTGTGTGTGTTTATTTGGATTTCCATAATAGTCCCCTTTCAACCCACCCTCGTTCCCTTACCCTTTATTTCTACAATATCAGTGGATTCAGGAAAACTAACACATATTCTCTACTGGAGGGCATTCATTGGTGTTAAAACAAAGTTGATCACTGATGAAAGTTTTTGCATCATTTCATGAGAGTAAAACCTTTCAGCATTTTGCTCGTCTTTTGAGTGAAAGAGCATAAAAAAAAGAAAGCTTCTGGACTTTCCAACCAAGTTTCCAGGTCATAATAAACTGCGTACACTGGGGAAAACGCAGTGCATGTTTAGCTGAAACAGAATGATTTAAGATCCCATGTGCACGGATTAGAGCACAGTGGCAGATATTTCATGCAAGCACTTTTAATGCTGTTGGATTCTTAGGCAGATTAGTTTGGTGACACGGGAACTAACGCGGTAGGGCTTAACCTCAGCAACCCTGTGGGGTGATGTCTTCACCTGAGCTTCGCGTTATTTGCAGCGTCGTGAACAACTGCAGGAGAGGGGGAAACAGACAGGGAAGAAAGTACAATGAATCATTATGATACGAGTTAAAGGGTGTGTAAAGTTATGGTTGAGGTGAGGATTTAGCTTTTAACGTTTTGCGGGATATTCAGAAACCACTCTATGAGATGTCAAAGAGCATGCAATTCCAAGGGGTATCAAAAGTTTATTTAATGAAAATCGGTTTTGAAATGGCTGAGATATCCAAAAACAAGGAGAACAAAGAGATCCTAATAAAAGGCGTGGCCTGTCGCCTTTTATTATTATCACTCTTTTGGACATCTCAGCCATTTGAAAACCAATTTTCATGAAATAAATGTTGAATCCTTCTTAAAATTACATGCTCTTCCATATTTCATAAGAGGTTTCTCATTATCTCACTTAGGAATGTTCAGAACACGAATCCACCTCAACCAGTACTTTATAGTTCCTTTAATGCTGAAGGAGTACACTAGCTTTTTAATCATGTTCAGCATTTACATCATTATCAGCATTATTTCATTTCATCAAGAGAGTTTGTATGCAAGAAGGAATAGAGAATAAAGGACATTCAGATCATACCATCAAATACACTTTAATAAACTCAATCTTGTGTGAACCAAACAGGACTGCTTTTGTTGGGAAAGGTTTGTCTTTGCTCCTGATCTTACCTGTGCAACAACACAAGATGTGAAAAGTAGTCACTGAGATCAAACTGTTCATAAGCATCATCTTTACAAATGGTTAATCGTACTGTTACCGTATATCAGTGTTTTTGTGCATATAACAATTTCCACAAAGTTCAACTTCTACCTACAATCAGAAAAATGGGAAGCAGGCCATGACAGTTATTAGGGACAGAACTGAGGGGGAAAATACCTTGGAGTAGCAGGGGGAAAATACCTTGGAGTAGCAGGGGGAATGGGCTTACCTCTCCACACGTAGGATGGATGCCTATTGTGGAATCAAAGTGGGCTTTCGTAGCACCGGCCTTCATGGCTACTCCAAAGCCCTGTGTGATCTCCCCAGCATTAGGACCCAGGACGTGGAATCCTATCACTCTCTCCTACATGTGCAGTTAGACGGAGAAAAGAAACGTATCAGAGCATTAGGAGAATGTGGCACCAGCTTTATAATTAGTCAAGTTTTACTTAGCTTTTCTTTCTTTTTTTCCCCGGGGGGGGGGGGGGGGGGGGGGGGTGGTGGTGGTGGTTTAATAATAATTAATAATAAATGCTTTTCCACTGATCTGGTGCTTCTAAATGTATTTAATTTCATGGAATGTAGTTTTGAAATCTTAAATTTCTGCTTTGACAAGCAACCATTGCATCGAGTCTTCACGCAATTCAAGACTAACTTCCATTATAAAGGTTTACCTAAAATGTGGGTGAATTCACAATTTCTGTTTGCATATTTTGCATATTCTCATAATTAAGAATGTCGGAGAAAGGAGAAATATAACAAATAAGATCAATATCACTAATTTGCATATCACCAAATGAAAGAGAATACAATGATGTAAAAAAAAAGGATGAAAAAAAAAAAAAACTACATACAGTATATCTTATTTTTGCTGATTTCAGAAATAATAAAGTCAAGGTTTGGTTTGTATGCAGTTTAGATGAATCAACCATTGCATCGAGTCTTCACGCAATTCAAGACTAACTTCCATTATAAAGGTTTACCTAAAATGTGGGTGAATTCACAATTTCTGTTTGCATATTTTGTATATTCTCATAATTAAGAATGTCGGAGAAAGGAGAAATATAACAAATAAGATCAATATCACTAATTTGCATATCACCAAATGAAAGAGAATACAATGATGTAAAAAAAAGGATGAAAAAAAAAAAAAACTACATACAGTATATCTTATTTTTGCTGATTTCAGAAATAATAAAGTCAAGGTTTGGTTTGTATGCAGTTTAGATGAATCCCATTTGCCTGCAAACTTGTAGATATTACACAGCAGACAAAAAAAAATATGTATATTTACGCTTTTACTTTCAATTTCATTTTCATTTTTACTCCTATTTTTATGTTTATTATCATTTTATTATTCTTTAATTTTCTATTATTTAATTTTTTTTATTTTACTTATTATTTTTTTTTCTTTATTATTATTTTTTTATTTATTTTAGGGGGGGGGGGGGGTTTCCCAGAATGTTTCCAGAAGTTGCAATTTGACTTTGAGAGGTAATTACGTGGCAACTCAACTCACATCTTTGTTCTTGTCACAGATGATCTTGGCATAGCAGGCATTGGCCTCTCTGTGTGAGATAGTGAACTCAAGGGGCTGGAAGTATGTGTGGTACACCTGCAAAGACAACACGGTAGCACAAGCGTCAGCTATGGGCAAGAATCCATTAGGGAAGAAATTAAGCCAGTAGCTAACACCAGAGACCTGTTTGGTTTTGGTGTTGTTGTAAATGTTAATGTCTACTATAAAAGTTGTTATTTTCGTTAACAGATATTTCTGTGAATGAGGTCACGAAAATTTTTGCGATTTGACAGCGAGGCTATCATACGTGCACTAATGCCGGTCCATTCGCAATATTTTCGTGTGTTGTTAAATTTGTGGCCCAACAGTGATTTGCAAAACTCATGAAAATCAAATACTCATGAATATAACAGCTTTAACAGTATTTCCGGCACAACACGAGGGGGGTAGATCATTGCTTGAAGTACACCCAACAACAGCTGACTGACACAGCAATGCATCTGACTCGTTGCATAAGCCATTGAATCCTCTTTTCTTCTCATTTTGGAAGGCCCCCAGTTATGGCAGACATAAGAGACTGTTATCAAACTGAATAGGTCTGAATAATACATAAATTGTTGGAATTAATTACACAAAGTTCAAAGGATGTAGAAGGCATTCCCACGACATCATCCACCAAAGCAATAATGAGTATTGCCATGGCAACTCAGCACCACCAAGAGAATGTCTGCTCTTTACCTCAATGTTCTCCTCCCCCAAACTCGAGATGGCGTCCTCCTCTGAGAGGCCGCATGACCCGTACTCCAACGGAGTGAAGACAGTTGTGGGAACGTTGATGTAGTCACACTACACGAGAGAAGAAATAAAGACACATAAAGCATAAGTGCACTTTCCCTATAGTGTGCCGTCCAAAAATAATATCGTCCTTAAAAACGACAACTTCCAAGTGCCATTTTCCCACCCAATTCTGGAGCTAAAATTACCATTAATCAGCTGGCATTGTAAATGCTCATAAGAAAAGTATCACTACTTAATATAAGTTCTGATTTAAGTTGGTATTCAAATTTCTTCTCATTTTTGGGAAATATAAATTTTCATAGTACTGATTCATTCCTTAAACAATTATTCCAGCATCATGTAGAGATAATTGTGCTGCTGCAGACTTGAAATTCTAACCACAGGTTCCAACAGCACTACTCAGTGATTGAACACTGGTCCCAGGTACTCACTTGTCTCGAGTGGTTGTTGTACAGTCTCCTAGCCAGGAGCTTCCCTGCTTCTATGGCTACCGGTGTCAGTTCATGCCCACCCTCCAGAATGTCCCCAACGGCGTAGATGTGTGGCACGTTGGTCTGCTCGTTGGTGACTGGGATCTTGCCATTCCTTCAAAGCAATAAGGATTTTAATTCGTTGAGGACAGACTGATTTTGCTATAACACGCATTTCCCATAGACACCTGCCCGAGTACATTCAGGACTCATCTTCAATGGGCTGAAGAAATGCAAAAAAATTATGAAAGTGGAAGAAATTCTCAAAAAAAAAAAAATGTAAATGAAAAGTTTCTACAGATCACATTAGACTTTAGATGCAACCTTTGAACCATCTAGTGTACAACCAAAAGTGTATAGCTTTTGCTACACTTTTGCAGTTCAACTGCCAATTTTAATTCAACTCCACTGAAAATGTGAAGTCTGCCTTTGCAAAAGTTGTCATTTCCCAGCTTGAATACATTATGTGTTTGTGTGAGATCACAGTGAACAGAAACACAACACAGAAACCTTTTTTCAAAAGCCTCCATGATACTGATCGCACTTATAGCCATAGGGGCGGAGCTGGAATGTCAATGCCAAGTGCATCAGTGCGACAGCCTTTTGAGATGTGTGAATGTAATTTCTGTTCATGGTCGGAAGAAAGTCTGTCCTACGCACCACTCCCACTGATAAATAATTCAGTTAGTCAGTTCTACTCCTGAAATTGCTCAACTCACCCACTGGCCATCAACATGAAATGCGTAGGCATGAATATCTCCAGATGGCACTCTCCTCAATAGCTGTGATCTTTGCTACCACAACAGAGGCACCAAAAATTGGTAATTGAAAGGCCTCGTTCAGATATATACTTACTGATCAGCAAAGACCTTTTTGCGGTCACTTGACTAGTCTTGCACAATAACCCTATGTTAGGCACCCGACCTTATCCTACAATCACTACAGCAGGAGGGCGTACTTAGTATGAGAAAAACTATATACACCACTGGACTCTGACTACAGATTTCACATCCAATAAATCCACTTTGCTTTCACATTTGTCTTCTTCACAGCGCAAGAAATACTGGCACAAAGATCGGGGAGAATGATTTTCGAAAACAATGGTGCCTTCCCCTGACAAATGCCTGACCATGCAAGACTCACTTTGGATTTACGATGACTCCTGCCTGGTCCAGCCCAATCTTGTCCGTGCACGCGTCCCGACCGATCGCCATCAGGACCTGGTGGACATAGAAGAGTAAACTGACCGTTTAAATGAAGACAACATGCAGTTCCTGGCACAGGAATCAATTTAGTGAGATATATCACCCAGGTAACCTATGAGTCAAGTGACTACCATAACATTGTGTTCAGTGAGCATCATAGCTATACAGTTGTGAAACGACATAGAAAATTCAAAGTCAATTTGTATCAAAAACAAAGAGATAAAAACAAAAAGAGAGAGGTACTGCAGTATGTCTTGCTCACTTCAAAAACTCAGCATAACTCTATTAAAGGACAAGTTCACCTTCATTAACATAAGGATTGAGAGAATGCAGCAATATTAGTAGAACACATCATTGAAAGTTTGAGGAAAATCGGACAATCCGTTCAAAAGTTATGAATTTTTGAAGTTTTTGTGCTGTCACCGCTGGATGAGAAGACTACTGCAGTGTATGATGTCACATGCGTACAACAATATAAGGAAAATATACGGAGAATTTCACAAAATTTCATCTTTTGAAAAAAGTGCACATTCCCTTGACTTGTTACTGACATATGTTATGGGTAATATTATTCCCATTGCCTTTAGAAAGAGGCAAGTCAAGTGCTCTTTTATTATGCGAAAAAAGTGAAAATATGTTGAATTTTCTTTACATTTTCTTTATACTGTTGTACTCGTGACATCACGAGCCTTAGTAGTCTCCTCATTTAGCGGTTCCAACACAAAATTTTTTAAAATTCATAACTTTTGCATCGATTGTCCATTTTTCCTCAAACTTTCACTGATGTGTTCTACTAATATTGCTGCATTCTCTCACTCCTTATGTTAATGAAGGTGAACTTGTCCTTTAAAGCGAAAGCCAAAATGGTTGGTATCCATCTGGTTTCATAAATCTTCAGACAGAAGTCTCATATTGACATAATGAAATACATTACTATTTAACACATATCCAATGCCAGGTAAGTAGAAAATTCTTATCTGTTCCTGCTGAATATTGAGTGCGCCCATTATTTACAAACACACACACACACACACACACACACACACAAGCAAACAATCATATATGGAGAAACAGGACGTGATATCAACCTCATGCACTCTGAATGCTGTGTTTCCCAAATTGCATGTACATAGGAGAAAGATGTGAGAGAATTCAAGGCCTACAAATACTCACGGTGTTGACCTCTATGGATGACTCCTGGCCCGTTTCTGTCTTCTTGTAGTGAACCCTGAGAGTTGGGGGCTGTCCCTCTTTTACCATCTCAATCTGGGTGCAGACAGAAAGTGCATCTTTTTCCAATATTTCATATAATTGATTTGGCTAAGTCAGGCATATCATGAACATACCAAGCAAGATGAACACAACACTGCATCACAATGAATGCACAGAACTTTTACCGTCATGCATGCACTTCACGAAGGTGCCAAACAAGTAAATATGAGAACTTTACCAAATGGTCATGAGGTCTGCCTAACAACTCTGAAGAAATACACACAAAATGATTACACAGAATGCAGAGATATTCCAGGAAAAAAACAAACAAAAAAACACCAAATTATTACAGGTCATGGAATACACACACACTCTCCGGTGTCATTAGAGCTCAAAACAAGCAACTGTGACATTATACATTTCATGGTCTACAAATGTGCTACAAGATGTCTTAATGAATGAATGACATGACCTGGGTGACATGTGACTGGATTTCCAAACAGAGACACTACCTCCCTCCAAGCTTTAGGCTGGGACACAATATGACAATTCTCGGGATGAGGAGAGTTCATTACTATAAACTGGATATGAAGACCAACTTTTAATTTTCATATAAATGACAAAACCTGGAGTCGGGAGCTTGCCATCACAAACACAATCCATGATAGCTCTGATTTACAAAGCAAAAAGAACTTTGATACAGAAATCAGCTTGTGTCAAGTTTTTCTCTCATATTCATCATCAAGATCATGAAGGACTATGTGACTATGTGTTTACTTTTCTTTTTCTTACAGGTATCAAAAGGTAAAAGTTTCCTTCATCAAAGATTCAAGGTAGGTCTGCGATAAGTGTGTGCTCGATACCAGACTGGTGGCTGGGCAGGTCGCAAAGCTGCTGAAAGCCCGCCCTCTACGAACTACTCACCTTGGTCGGCACAGCCTTCCTGATGAACTTGATGTGGTGCTTCTCCATGTAGGTGCCGATCTTCTCGGCCATGTCCTGGTCGAAGCCTCGCAGCAGGATGGAGCGGACCATGACGGTGACATCATTGCCCATGCCGGCCAAGAACCCCGCGCACTCCAGCGAGACGTAGGAGGCCCCGATGCACACCGTCTTGCCAGGGTTGTACGGCAGCGAGAAGAGGTCGTCACTGCGTCAAGGGATGCGAGAGGTGAACGACATTAGTCACGACGGAAGAATAGAGAGAGGAAATTCATATGCAGGGAAGGAAAGATTATGAAAGACTGAAAGTAGGAGACAGCAATGATGGAGAAAATTGCAGATGAGGACATATTGGGAAAGGCAAACTGGAAGAGTGACAAGACAGATCAACAAACTGACTGAGAATTCTTAATTTAAATCCAAGATGGAGAGATGGGAAGAGCAAGCAGCTAAAGGAAAAAACAAAAAAGAAAAAACTACGGAAACTGAGGTAAGATACCAGATGGAGAGAGCCCAGGGCCCCGTTGCAAGAAAGTTGCAATCAATTGCAAATAATTGCTAATTTTGAAACAACCATTCTGATTGGCTCAGGGTCTGCCCTATTAAGAAGACATGCATGCAACAATGATTTTGATTGGTCAGTGACAATCAGTTGCAAGTTGCGTTTAAACGCAAAGTTTCTAGCAACGGGGCCCTGAACATACAAAGGCTTGGGAGTTATTAAAGGTAACAAAGACAGCCCTCTGTCACAGGTAGTCCTAAACCCCATGAAATTTCAATAGATGGTGCCCAACACAAAGTGAAGAACTTACAACACAATTGCCATACCATCTTGAAATTAAAAGCAGAGATATCATCACTGTTAATAGTCTAGTGGGATTTCTGAAAAAGGGCTCTCTAAAATGGTGTTAGAGGCATTTTTGAGTAAAAGTTGGGAACCGGTCTCTTTTACCTAATTTGAGTATGCTGAATCCGAAAAATCCGGTTCCCAAGCAAAATTCGCCGATCTTGACCATCTAATTTGCATAAACAAAATGGCTGCCAAGACACAGAAATTATCAGTTTAGACATGCATTTTCTGGAAATTCTTTGCAACGAGCTGGAAAAAGTGATTTGAAATGTTTGTGCAGAGAATAGAATTATCAATAAACGTTTCTAAGGTGGTAAATAGTCTATTTTATTTATAATTATGCAAAATAGGACTGAAATATGCAGATAAATATATATATATATACATATATACATATATAGGTATATACATTAACACTGGAAGAGTAATCTTGACATTTTTTTTTTTCTTGAGAGGCAAATTAAATACTAGATATGTAAACTTTGAGGTCTTGAGGGTTAGGAAAACTCCAGGTCCCAATTGAAATTCACCGATCTTGATCATCTAATTTGCATAAACAAAATGGCTGCCCAGCCACAAAAATTGTTAGTTTCGGACACGCATTTTCTAGAAACTCTTTGGAAACGAGCTGGAAAATAAAAGTGATTTGATAATTTGTACATAGAATAGAAGTAGCAATTTGAGGGATAAACGTTTCTCAGATGGTAAATAGTATATTCTACTCATAATTATGCAAATTAGTACTGAAATATGCAGATATTAATACTGGAGGGTTTTTTAAAGTTTTTTTTTTTTCTTGAGAGGGAAGTTAAAAACACAAGATATATACACTTTAAGGTTTTGAGGGTTAGATAAAAACCAGAATCCCTTCTTCAGCGGTATCAAAATAAATGAAAAATATTGTAATTGGTATGCAAATCATATGTACCCTTCATGAGTTTTATGTGCATGCAGTTCATTCAATAGCCTTATATATACCCTGGTAAAATTCTATTTTTTTTCAAATCCTCTATAAAGGTCCTTTTGGATTTTTTTTTTTTTTTATAAGAATTCAAGTTTAAGGAACCCGATTCTTAACCAAAATTGATTGTGCCAGGGCATAAACAAATACAAAAACAAACACAAAAACCGATCTTTTTCAAGCGAATGAGCTTTAACATCTAATTTGCATAATATTTACAAAATAGCTGAAATATTGCCATAAAAATGGTAAATTCCATGGAAAATATTTGTAGTACATCGATAATCGCAAAACGAATTGATAAAAACTCTCTCTACGCGGATCAAGACTCAACTGGGGGATGCCATCGATCAATGCCATTTTGTTTATATGCAATGTCCATTATTGTATTGTTCCATTATGCAAATCTGTAGCATTAGCACGGAAATTCTATTTCCCAGTTAACCAGACATGGTAATCATATATATATATATATATATATATATATATATATATATATATATATATATATATATATAGCAAACATTCTTTTACAGGTTGAAATGGGATATGTGGTTTTATTCTATTTTCTCTTGAAGCGTTTGGTTTTTCTTGAAAGTCGACGAAAAATACCTTTAATGTCACAACAAACGTTATTGATGCCCCAATGAATAAACAAAATTATGTTGTAAGTCCGTTAGATGAAATTATCTATATATAAGACTAGAGAAGGATCCACTGGAAAGTTAAGCTTGTAGAATAGCACTGGCTAAAGATCAAGAAGTTTAAGATGGCGATCTCCAAGATCTCAAAAGGCGCGGCCAAATTGGCAAATTATCGAAAAGTTTAAGATCGCAATTTTTAAGATCTTGAAGTTTTTTCGTGTTTTCGTAAGTTGGTGTGACTGCAAACTTTCCGCGAAACTTCCCACTACAGCTAGGGATATTTCATTTTATAATGCTGTGATCGCCTAACTTCTCTATCTCTTGCCAGTGTAACCGGACAACAAAAGATCGTGAAGACTTCGCGATATTAAAGTTTGCGATCTCTTGCCACTCTGACCGCGCCTTATCATGGTAAACTGAAATTACGATGTTAGAATAGCAGTGAGGGAGAAGAAATGGAAAAAAAAAAGATGCGTGGCACACATCTACCTATATTTGATCCTTGTACATCTGTTATAAGAATGTAACTTAGTCAGCTTCCAGGACATTTTGAACTCTGAAATTGCCTCGGCCAAATCTCCAATCTGCGAAATACTAGTAAGGGGTTTACACTTTCCTGTTCCTTTTTATTTTTGTTTTTGATATACGTGGATGACATGCCGCCAGTGATAACCACCAAGTATGAGGCATTTCAATTAACTGATGACGCCACGCTCCCTTGTCTGTCTGACTTATGATATATCTCACCAGGTGTGATTCAGATCATTCAGATCATTCAGAACACTCTTAGCAAACAGGCCTCTAGCTTTAAGGACCAGTGGATTGTAAGAACTAAAGAACGATGAATACTCATTAGAAACCACGTTAATACATACAGGTGATTTCACTTCATATCAGACGTAAATGGTCGGCATTTTGCCTGTCATTATGCTTTATCAAGAATAGTTTTTAAATATCCACGCTTCATTTGAATTTCTGCCCAAGAATTAGGATATGGATCCTTCCATGGAGGACCTGAGTTTCCCACCACCTTGCGAACATGAAGTTACTTTTGTTCCCTTGACAGATAACATCGATCCGATAGCTACCTTAAAGAGGCCTTCTTCCGTAGATACTGGAGTTGTGCTTTTTCTATTAGACTGATACTGACAGTAGCACTCTTATTAAAGCAAGTGATCAACGACTCACAATCATCAATAATGCTGCTTGTACGAGAAGAAAACTAAAGGGTTCAAAGAACATGGTTGTTATCAGTCTTCTCTATAAGAATAAACTTATATTCGGTTCAAAAGATGCATCACACAAGCTCGTTTTGGCACAAAATTATGTTCCGTCATTTTACCGAAAAAGGTATACTGAACTCTCGCGGAAGCAGATCAACGACAATAGTCCTGAAAAAAAAAAAGGATTATAAAAAGAAGAAAATCCTGCTCATTGTGCCAGACCTGATTGTTGTTAACAATAATGTGATGATGCAAACCTTGCATGAATGTAGATCAATTTAGTTCGATTTAGAAATAGACTTTTCGACTCAGATTGTGTTTCTTTTCAGCCAAAATATAAATGTGTTGATGACTAGAATTATACGAAGTTTATCCTTCGTTTCTGTTTCCGACACTGTCCGAGATACCAGTATTTTTCTTTCATTTTTTTTTTTTTTTTGCTTGAGCTTGCTGAGTGGGTGAAGAGATAAGAGATGAAGAGATAAAAAAAGAGCATACAGTATGACGAGATTTATGAAAGTTGCCACTAGATTTTAAATTCAACAGATTGAAAATAATCATAAACCAATCTATCCAATGAAAACGACAAAATACAGGGAAGGATAAGTGACCTTGCACTTATCCATAGAGTAATGTATAGCGCTCGATATCTCTGATGGAAAGACCTTGTTTTGGCGGTAGATATTATGATTAAAAATGGATGAATATTTGCATAACTTATTATGCAAAAAATGAGATCATAGATGTGTGTTATTTAGTAGTTGCTCTCTCTCTCTCTCTCTCTTAATCACACCAGGAATCATTAACAGGTCTTGATGTCATAACTGTTATGAAACATATTCATATAATGCGGCAGTGCGTTGTAGAATCTCGAAACCTGCCTTGTCTATGGCCTCTTGAATATCAATTTGCAAACATATTTCCTTTTAGCGTCATTCAGTTCTCCTTTATTGATTGATTCCAGTACTTGATTTGACATCATAATGTGCAATTTGTTTGCCCGATAACTTCGCTGTATTTTAGTACGCCAAGGTACATTTTGATAGCAAGACTTTGTCTTAGGGAATATATCCATAGAAATGGCCAACTATTTGTATGATTTATATGCAAATTAGATTATTAGGGTATTTCTAATAGCTTTTTTTTTTTTTTTTGGTATCTCTTATTTCACAAAAGAATCATCAACTTATTTCTTGATATTATAACTATGATTCAGATTCATATATCGCGGCAATGTGTTGTAGAATCTCGAAGCCTGTCGTAGTATAGCCTCTTGCATACCAATTTGCATACATATTTGCAAATATTGTTATTCATTTTTTTATTCTGAATTGGTTGATTCCAGTACTTGAATCTTCCTCGGACTCAGATGACACCATGTACACTTTGTTTGACCGATAGCATATCTATTTTTCACTACGCCAAGGTACATTTTGATAGCAAAACTGTGTTTTAGGGGAAAATATGTTGAGAAAATTGAAGAATATTTGCATGATTTATTATGCAAATGAGATGCATGTTTTATTTTAATACTTAAAGTTGGTTCTTGTCACCTCTTTATCACACTAGGAATCGTGAACCGGTCTTGATACAATGATAACTATTATCAGATTTATAATTCAGATCCATATATTGCGGCAATGCGTTGAAGAATCTAGAATCCTGCCAGTTCAGTATCCTCTTGTATACTAATTTGCATCTAGATATTTGCATAAGTGTAATTCAATTCTTTTGAATTGATTGAATTCTTTTGAATTTATTAATTTTTATTCGACTCTGGCGACACCAAGTACTTTTTGTTTGCCCGATAACTTGTTAAAATGATTAAAAACAGAAGTGAACACGTAGGTATCTTATACATGTGCATACATATGCGGTAATGCATTGCTGTATCAGCGGCAACTCTAATTTGCATATTTCACTTCTTAATTTGCATATGTAAGTGAAATTTAAGAACAAATGATGACCTAGCTATTGTCTTTGCACCATAATTTCTGAAATTATTGCTTTTTCTGCATGTCTAGGGAGATTTTATGAAAATGAGAACATCGAAACACCTTAAATAGCAATGAATTGGCGGCCATTTTGTTTATGCAAATTAGATATTCTTAGACTCAAAATTCCGCTTGGGAACCGGAATTTTTGGATTCAGCGTACTTGAATTATACAAAATAGACCGGTTCCCAACTTTTACTAAAAAATGCCTCTAACAGTCACATTTTCCCAAAATCCCACTAGACTATAATACTCTTTAAAGCCCTTGATACATTTCTAAGTCATCATACAGCAAAAAACTTTCAAATTCTTTGGTCCATTTGGCCCCTAACATACAAGAGTGTGCTTCTGTTGATGTACTATGTGTACTACAATGCCAAACCTCCCCCTTTCCCCTATCAACCCAAACAGACATCCCAGACATTGTGCACCAGAAGAGTCTTTTATCTGCATGATATCTGTGAGATCAAAAGAACTGTCAGACACTGAGACGACAATGGGGAAGAAGGGGGCGTCTCATCTAATCACTACAGAAAGAGGTGGAGCTCTGAGGGTGGGGTCGGTACCTGGTGATGCTGTACTCTTTGCAGCCTGGAATGTCCGGGTAGCGAGGCCTCATCCCGGTTGCTATCAAGAACCTCTCTGCTGTATGCACCTGCTCCTTACCCCTCTTGTTCACCGTCTAAATGTTGAGGAGGAGGCGGAAGAAAATTGGAACAGAGGTAATGAAACAGAAAAGTCAGTTGCAAAAAAAAAAAAAAATAAAGGAACAAGATTTTTCCTTCTGGTGTCTTGACTATTACAGTGGTTTGTTGTCTGTATCCTTACAAAGACAAGCACAGTATTCATGCCATCATATATCTCTGCGTGTTCCTACGATACTGTCAGATAAAATTCAAATTCTCCCTGATACAGAGAGTAAACTCATATACACTGTCCATGGCATATTGCACTTAACCCGTTCCATACAGGAGCTTGGTGGCGTGTGTATTAAGTCTATGAGGATTTCAGAATCCAGTATGGACTGGGTTAAGAGTTGGAACTTCTCCATCTATTTAGATTAGAGAATAAGGCAAGCCCCATGAGTAGAAGGCACTGGTACAACTCAACTCTTAAAATGTTTCCTAAAAGGTTACATTATTCAATTCAATTCAATGCAATTCATTTATTTCTTTCTTTATTTTCCAACAAAACATAACACAGTATAAATCAGGAATTAAAGGTATATCATAGGCATAGATTCTACTATGCGAAAGATAACTGAAAGATGTATTGCATGCATAGTGGCAAAATACAAAGTTATGTTTAGAGGAAAAAAAAAACTGAGCGGTCCTCTTAAAAGCATGCTTGCATATTGTGAACCACTCAAACAATTCTTTAATATGAGAATACTTAATTACAAATACTCAGCACAAAAATGATTTAAAACAGGACAGAACAAAACAGGAGAAACACAACATGACATGACTTGACTCTGGGGTATACGACTGAAAGGACATGAGGCAAAACGGAATAAATAGAAAGAAAGGAAAGAACGAAAGAGAATGCCTACCCACTGAACTTGTAAGGGAAATGGAAGAGGGAATTGAGGATGTGCTTCGGACATTGAAGGTTTAAGAGAGCAAATATGTTAACAACTCACGTATTGTTGGGCAGAACTTAGTAGTGAGTTCCTGCACTATCTGCTCCTCTTTTTTTTTAATCAAATTTTGAAGTTATTTTCCCTTTACAAGAGACAAAAATATAGAACACTTTCTTGGTTTGTTGAGTCTACATGTAGGTCAATTTGTTGCAAGATAATAGTCTTAATTTCCAAATGAGCAATGGATGCATGAAATCAAAGCTCATATACTCATTCCGAGATATTACAATTATCAAAGACTACATGAGCACGTAACAACTACAAGTGTACCTACAAAAGGCACTGAAAAATACAGTGCATTGAAGATTTTTTTTTTCAATCATACATTGTACAAAAAGGTGAACCTAGTGAAAATTAAGAGCGAATGCCACAAAAGCTGAGGTAAATTTTCACTATCACAGCCTACTCCTCGAAACAGAAAAATCTACAAAAGAAAGAACTGAGAGAGACAATGTTCATTGGGTTATAAATCAACCGCCATTTCAAAATGATTACTTTAAAAGCATTAATAAGTTAAATTTTTTGGTTAGCCTTAATGTGGCAAGCAAGCATGTACTTACGAACTGTTCATGATGTAAAAAGACAACATTTACAGAACACAAAGTTCAGTAAGTTCTCATCCTTTAAATGTCAGCTGACAAACTACAGGCTCAATATCAAGTCAAAGAACTATCATGAAAACCTAATCACTAAAAAATTCACAGGTGCTCCTGATTAATGGAATTGAAAATCAGCTGTTGCCTAGCAACAGCAGCATCACCTCAATCTGTCCAAGCACAGCTTACCATCTATCATAATCCGTATTGTTTGTCCTGAACATTTAACCCAAATGCACTACCACTATTTACTCGCGTGAAGTTTTAAATGGCTTCCGCTATGTCTGCATTACTACTCATCAAACAGGAAATGACCACATGCCCAGTGACCACTAATAGGTTTTAAAGTCCACAGCAATGGCAGCTATGCATTAGTGGTGTCAGCTATAAAGAGCTACTTCTTTTACGGGGGGGGGGGGGGGGGGGGCAATTTTTGCATGGTTTCATAACTAGGAAGAGGAGACAGAGGACAGAATGTGCATCCCACCCCACCCCCCCCCCCCCTTTACAGCTGAGAGCAAATACCGCCTGCTACACAGCATCAGTATAAAAATCTACAGCTAACATTATGGTCACGGCCCATTTCAAACATTTGCATATCTCTACACCTGTACTGCACACAAAAGAAATATGACACAACAGATTTAGTTGGTCAACAACAACAAAAACATGAAAATACCACAAGGAAAGGACAAAATCATTCTTCACACAACATCACTATAAGGGTACTTCAGTTTAGTGAACTTTTCTTCCACAAAGAACTCCCATAAACTTTGTGACAATGCAGAATTTGTACTGAAGTAAAACCGAAGGTCAACAGGCACTCATAGTCAACTCGCAAAATTATTCAGGACAGTACATCCCTCAAAGAACAGAAGCGGGCATATCTTAATATGACAGGCTTGAATTAACAAAGGAACCGACACAAAAGTGTAAATATTCATTACTCACTTTCAATCACAAACAAGTCTACAATCAATTTAGTGGTTACACCTGGGAACTTTGATATTGGAAGTGAGAAAAAAAAAACAGCTTGTTTGGCAAGCATGCTAATTCTTTCTTGGGAGAAATGTCCCGCATGCCACAAAATTAAAATAAACATCTCTGGTATCATGAAGAAGCCAGTCTCCTAACTAGGAGACATACTGGTACACAGATGTAAGACTTGTTTGTCTCATTTCTTCAATCTTCATGTAATATGCAGCTGCTGCAAGCAGTGTGGGCTACACTATCTGAATTTTGACCGCAGAGTGTGGTATTTAACACTCCAGAGGCAGTGGCCTTCGAAACTCCATTCTTAGTGAATAAAAGCACTACTGTAAATCAAGAAATTTTTGTGTGCCTTTTAATTTTGCAAATTTTGCAAGAGCCAAGATTTGCAAAAGTTCTTGTCTTCACTGTATGCATTGAGTGCAACTGGCAATTTTTTTTTTTTGTGAAAATTTCACGCCATGCACCTCTTGTTATACAGTATTGTACTATGTAACTCACAGTTCCAAACCATTATGAAGTTGACCAGAATCAAATGAAAAAAGAATGGCGGAAGCTCCAGCAAAAGTGAACATATAATATGTGAAGCCTCCCCTGACCTGTACATAAAATCTTAAATAAATTCGCTCTTTCCTTTGAACATGAAATCAATTAATGACTTGTGTCCTTTGTTTAAAAATATTGCACTTTTGTGATAACCTAGCGACAAAGATTTTTACAGGGGTAAAGGGCAGTACTTTTGAAATTACGAACCATAAAACAATTGGTATTTTTGTGTACCAGAATATGATACAGCTATGACATGCTGCTGACATCATGTCTCTTGTAATTCACAAGTGTGGTTGCAGTACTATCACTTTTTTTCATAATAGTGACAATGTGAATCATAGCAATTCCCAAATTTTCCCTCATTTCAGGCCTAATATCAATGAAAATACCTACCAAACTATCAATCTCATTCTTTCCCAATGTAAAAAGTCGACTTGAACATGAAATCACACTTCAAATCCATGTTAACAAAATGCCAAGTTGGCAACTGTCAAAATTCATAAACACACAAAAACACATCAAAACTTGATAGGAAAATTAAAGTGCTGTGTCTAAGGAGCAAATAAGCACAGGTAAATACACATAAACAAAAGCTGCACTCTTCTAATTACATGTAACAAAATACAACAAAAACAAAACAAACAAAAGTAAGTGGTAATGACCTTGATGGTGTGGGGGTCTGTGAACTGGGCAAAGGCATTGATGTAGGTCACGTCCTTGTCCCGGAGGGCCACCCTGTAGCCCCAGTTCAGGGAGCCTATGTGGGCCTGGACTGCGTCACGTAATTTATCCCAGTTGTGCTGGACTGTGGAAGACAGACAAAATCACACATGACACTTGATGACACTACAGATGTTAAATCCTTGAAACATACTAGTAGCAAAATAAGTAATGGATTATTACACAACTACTTGAAATTCAAGTACTGTAAAACCATTTTGTGTGTGTGTGTGTGTGTGTGTGCATTAAGTATGATTGCAAAATTTCACAAGGAACCAAGATTCACGAAAGTAAAAGGCACAAGAGGTCTTGTCTACACACATCATTAAATCATCGCTGGGGTGACAAGACCTTGTATCTGCAATTTTGGTGAAAATGTCTTTTTATGATTAATGGTCAAATAATGGGTTAAGTGATGTCCTGTCTGAATCCCAACTGTCTTACTCCAAAAATGAAGCCACCACGGCATGTCAAAGGAAAGGCTTTCCCATTCACCACAGTGCTTTGGCCGCCATGTTTTTTGGCTCTCCTGAACATTTGACATTTTGTAGATATGAGGTCTTGTCGCCCCAGCGACGAAATGCTAGTGGCATTTCATGTATTAGTTTCATGCCGCAAATGTCTCTGGTTTCACAGGAAACGATGGGTGTGCCTGAAAAAAGCTTTCAATATACTTTGGTTCAAGTGTATATTGTTGTCTCATTCTGGGAATCCAACACTGTTCCATGCCAGGTAATACACAAGGAAGTTGCACACGTAATTGTGACACAGTATAGTATACAAATCCATGCTGTCAGTTTCAGAATGACATGAATTTAGATCAAGCATTGATTCAGATATCATAGAAGGGACAAAGATAGGATGGCATGACACAGTCTCTGACACTAACCACTTTCTCATGTGAGGTACAGTTAGAGGGACCTACCACACCCTCATCAAATTTAAGTGACACTGAACCTCATAAACTCTGTGGTAAATACTGTGTAAGCTGTTACTTTATAGTATACAGATATTTTCACCAATGAGGAAATCATGGACATTTCTGCAAGATGTTGTTTTTGCAAACTGACACAGAGGCTATCGTAAATGCACTATCATCCTATCTCATGGCAACATGTTTGCGTGTTGTTGAATTCGTGGTCCCGCAGTGATTCCTGAAATTTGCGCAAATTATAGCTTATATACCATACTCCTGGCATTTTGTAGATATGTCAGACTTTGGAATAGAATGCCAGGCAAGGTTGCAGTCTGAAGCCAACCCATCTTCTCTACATAGGGGTATTCTATAAAAGTAAAATAGAAGAAAGGTATTTTAACTCGTTATGGTCTTCTGAGCAAACAATGTCCATCCACACTGCAGTCATTCACAGAAAAGAACATTTTGAAGGCAGACACAGCATGTTTATGCTCACCATTATCTGGCGTCTCCCAGCCATAGTGTCTGGAATCCTGCAATGATTCTCCTGTACACAGTTCAAGTGAAAAAGAGACAAAAACAAACATGACTTCACAAGTAATGGGATATCAGTTTGAAATTATCCTCTTCCAGTGGTCATATGATCACCAGTAATTTCTGATCTCGCTTCAGTCTTCCGAATATGAATCTTGCTTTGTAAATATGATGTCACGCATGCATACTTACCTAAAAATAGAATCATAACAAAGAACATATCAGTTCTTGTTCTGGTATTTGCTTTGTTTTATTTCGGGGGGGGGGGGGGGGGCAGATTGTTTCAAGAATCCAAAAGACTACTTGTCATGGAAGCTCTTAAGTGTTTTCAAAAAGCTGATTTGTACCATTTTATGACACAGAATTATTGAACAAAAGCCATCAAAGTTAGATGCAGATGTTTAACATACGCTTGCTACAATGGCACACCAATACACTCAGATGTCATTTCTAACAACTCAACAACTATAAGCAATTCACTTTAAATGATATCTCACCAAGAATAGCTGCTTGATGCATGAGTTTCTTGGGTATACAGCCAACATTGACACATGTGCCACCAAGTCCTTGAGAAGGGAAAAAAGAAACATACAGTCAATCCAGAGTTATTTTCACAAATATTCTTTTCACAAGCACTATAAATATAGTACATTTGTATGTCATTCACCACTAGCACTGTAAAGTATCCAGAATATTGACATAACCAGTGTCCCTACAACCTACTTTTAACAAACAAACTAACTGACTGCTTGCTCAGAGCATTGGGCAAGCAGGTATGCATCCTCCAGAATATATATGCAAAAATCGTGTTCATTTCCACTGGATGCAGAAATTGTTTTCGTTTCCAGTGGGTACAAAAACCATGCCATATCTGCTCTGCAGCTTACTGATTAAGGTTGGCCCTCATGACCCATAGTACATTTCACATGCAAGCAGTACATTTACCACCAACCTATGATAATGGTCCCTTGATTATTTCTGCCTCTATAAATTCAGATGTGGAATCTGAATTCAGGTGCTCTACATTATCAGATGTGGAATATTCCACCATTGAAAGTTTTCATATATTGCCTTTGTTTTTGTGTGGCAAAAAGGTTAGCAAATCAAGTGTTTGTGGCAACAATGACTGCTTTCAGCTCCTTTCAGCTCCTTTCAGAGAACTGCATTATGAAAATTCTATGAAGGTCTGACAGAATTCACTGGGGCTGTTCTGCACAAACAAGATCATAATGAAGAGCCGAATTAAACTAGGCTGAGATCTGGGGGCAGACATCGGAGCAGAGTGTCTGTGGGTGGCACAAAACCACATACGGTGTACCACTGGCACAAACATCCAATAGGTATTGGCTTTAATAGCAAGCAATGGGGTTGACTTGGTACGTGAAGAAATACACAAGGACACTCCTTCAATTAGAAAGAGTAAAAAAATGTTCATTGCAATATGTTCTTATGTTGACAGCATAAAATTAAACACAGAGATAAAGGGTTGCAACTGGATGGGTTGTTGTTGCCTTTTGAACTCATAGCAATAGATTTACAGTTCATGGTACTGAAAACAGCTGAATGTTTTTGTCACTACAGGACGTATAAGCTTGTTTTCACCTAAAATCATTATTGATCCCATTTGCCATCACTTGGAAGGTCAAATTTGAAAAATAATGGTTCCAACTGCCTTTCATTCTCAGCATAACTGTGATCCATCAGTTTTAATGAACAGAGTTAGGTTTACACAGCACTCTAATGGAATGGGATACTAATGTTTAAAATCTGCATTTGATCATTCTGTACCATGTGTGACAACATCAATGTACATTTCCAAATACAAAACAAATATATACACTACTTGTATATTTTTGCTATGTTTGTTAGGCCCCTACACATTTTACAGTAATACTGTTTCCTGCCTATGGGATAGGTCAGAAAACACAAAAGAACATTGATTCTCTTGTTGCATTTCACCTACATCTGTAGTTTGGCACACTGCCACTGAATTAGTTATCTCTGCAGTCTAATTGTTTGATGCTGAGCAAAAGTACCAAAAAAAAAAATGCGAGTAGTGTCAGGTCCTGTTGCATTGTATCTGTTAGTGTGTTGATATCTGGGTCTGAATTGCAGTGAAACATACACGGTTCACCTACTGTATGAATCATTCACCACAACCATTCGCCTACAATAAAAGCGGCAAGTTCACACTGACCACAAAACTATGTAGGATGCATCCCATGAAACAATCAGGCTCGACACTCCACAGATAAAAGCAACCGAGTTACCGGAAACTATTTGCTCCTTTCTGTGTGATAAGTTTTTGCTCTTTTGCAATTGATCAACTGGCAAATATCTCAGTGGTAGCTTTCTATTGGTGCAGGGCAAGAGGGATTCATACAGAGTGCTCATATCTGTCCCTACCGGATACAAACATAGCGTACTGGGTACACCTTTATTTCTACGTACAACATGGTATAATGCTGCGATAGTCATATCTCATATATATGGCCATGCAACCAAGACAGTGCTCTATGGACTCAAGTGCAAGAAAACAGACAATGAAATGAATATGATGTCACATGATATATAAATATGCTTGAATAACAGACAACAGGTGCAGATTTGCTATTACTTTACAGACAAGTCTCAGGCTCACATGATACTTCGTTACTGATTCAGAGTTTGATCATCCACATGTTTGCTACACTGTCAAATCGACAGCCCAAAAGCGAGGGAGAAAAAATGACATTATGCAATATCTCAAGTTACTGTTTCACGCAAAGTGAAATCATTCGTCGCTTACCCCATGTTGTTCCCTTTGGAGAAGGCGAGACAAAGTCACATACAGCCACTTTCTTGCCATATAACGCTGCTTCCTGGGAAGAGAGATAACAGATATCCTACATATGTCTCATTTTTCAATTACACCCAGAGTATCTTGCTGAACATGTGGCACAATGAATATTGACCACTTACTGCATTGTATCAAAAATATCCAAATATTTCCCATTGATGCCCCTTCCTATACTTTATATTTCCACCTCTTCACTGCCACAGTGCTGAACTATTAAAAATGCCTTTTTTTTTCAACAATGGT
Organism: Diadema setosum; assembly: GCA_033980235.1. Lineage (NCBI taxonomy): Eukaryota > Metazoa > Echinodermata > Echinoidea > Diadematoida > Diadematidae > Diadema > Diadema setosum. Next base: position 38,610,307 of record CM067060.1, read on the forward strand.
ACAAACAAAAGTATACACACCACAGATAATCATATCTGACAGAGAAGAATGCATTCTTCCATTTATAATGGATATTAAGACAGGGGTAGGTTATAAGAAAACCATTACTATGCAAATACACACACAGAGAGGAAGTGACTAGTATTTCAAAGCTTGTAACTGCTGAATAAAACTGTCACATTATTTCTTGCATTTGATCTCATGATTCAGCACACTTTCTTGTATGTGTGTGTGTGTCTGTCTGTCTGTGTCTGTATGTCTGTCTGTACATCTGTGTCTGTACTGTTGATTTTCTTTTAAAGTTACATGTATGAAGCAATAACGTACACTAGTGCAATGAGACTGAAAACTGACAAGCAAATTACATGAGGCCTGTCAGTGATACAACATTTGCTCCTGCAACAATTGCTCTGGTCTTATTTTCTCCAGGAACTTATGGTTAGGGTTAGGGTTGCAACAGGATTTTAGGTTTAGTTTGATGTGAGGATTAGGTTTAGGTTTAGGGTTTATGTTTGCAGGTTTAACGCATGTTTTATAATTCATGTTTGGCTTGGCACACACATATTTCATGGGAGCAATTGTCGCAGGAGCAAATGTCATGGAATCGGCTTGTTGGTAAGTGTCAGGCACCTCACCCTCTCCAAACAAACTGGACTACTCTCCCTCTTCACACAAACCTTTGATGCGGCCAGGCCTCCTGAACCCCCTCCGATGACGATGAAGTCGTAGTCATACGTGGAGGGCGGCGGGCTGAGGAGCCGCGCCAACTTGCCGTCCGACTTGGCCTTGATGGTGTTGTCGCAGCCACCGAGGTGGGTGCCCTTGATGAAGACGTTGGGAACGGTCTTCTGGCCCGAGAGCTCCTGGAGAGCTGCCTGGAGTTCTTTGCCATCCTCTGAGAAAAAGAGAAAGTGAAAGAGAAAAAGGAAAGTGAAGGCCATTACTTGGGATTGTAGCAGCACATCACTATGAAAGAGAAACTTTACATTTCCCCATCTTATCAAACATGTTCATAGTTTTGAGATGCAATTTCTCATAATTGGGATCTACAGCTGTATTCTATTCGTTGCTCTTTATTGAAGAAGGGCGTGGGATCAATGGGGAACATGCATGAAGGTATGTGAATACTTAAAAGGGAAACATTCTGGAAATGGGGTCTACGCATGAACATCTTCCCTATTAAAATCTGATGACAGGTCATATCCCTCAAAGTCTTATTGCATGAAGCATAGGAATTGAAACAAGAAGGCAATCTGAATGGTAAAAATAAAATTTCACCTGGCTTCCAAGTACGCAAAATGCAAGTTAGAAATGGTATTCAATTTCTTTAGTTTTCTACATCAAGTGAACTCATCAAGCATCAAGGCAATGATATCAAAGGCATTGTCACTAAAATGCATTGCTACAAATACAATACACTCCCCTGGGTACTACAAAGTCCATTATATTGTACTGCATGTCCCCTTTGCCCTAGCAAACAACAGTAAAAAAAAAAAAAAAAAAAAAAAAAAAAATACACACATCACAAGGCAAAGCAAATTGGAGTGCATATACACTGTATGCCTGTTTTAGGCATTTGATAACTGCCCCACATGTGTGATGCCCTACATTAATACAATGGGATTCTAGACGGGCACGAATGCTTAATGCAGCCCATACGCAATTACAGTTCAAATGGCAAACATGCAACCTTCTACAGCAAGTACTGAATTCCACAAACAACCTCACAGTGCTTAAATATCACTTACACATTCATGCATGTCACAATGGAAAGTCACTGTTTTGTGGATGTTTTCAAAATCCAACCCATCAACAGCAGGAGAAAAAACAGACCAAAATAAAACTGTATGGGATGTGAGGGAATAGTAAAACGCAGAATCGTTTGAGGTAAAATTGTTGATAGCATATTACTGTAGCTACACGTGATTCTCAAAGCAGATACTGTGGATTGGTATGATACTGAAAGTACTCTATGCGACTGATTTATCGGTAATAATATGGTGTACTTGCCACAATCTCTATAAATGAACACTTGCGATACACTTCACACTTATAGTATGACTCATATGCAGGTTGAACCAAAGGTGGATACAGACTTTACATGAATTCTTTAAAGGGTCCTGTGAAAAAAAAAAAAATTGCTAGCAGGGGTGGATACGATGAGTATAGCACTTTTCTTACGCGAGGAGATTTCTCACTTTAAAACTATCACTGAACAGGTTTACATCACACTTGTATTACTATCCACTCTACAAACATGTACCACGTAATGAGAGAGAAAATAAAATCAATCCATACACTAGACAAGGAACTAAAACTGTATGGCGATTCTAACTGGCCTTTCCAGAAAATCTTGCTTCAGTCTATTCGCGATGTAAAAGACTAGAGCACTGAATGCATGATACACATCCTACACTGTATACAGCTAATAGTCACTTTATTAACTGTCTCTATTAGAAAGCAAATTGGCTACCAGTACTTTCAACTCAGGACTGACTTCTCTCGGTAGCAGTCTTTTTGCTCTCAGTACCACAAAATGTCGGTCAAAGGTCAGAAATAGCTGCTGATGTAGCGAACAGTGTTCACGAAGTAGCCAAAAATACCGAATTTTTTGTAAAGGGATCGTATAGTTTTGGTTGAGACCTAATTTCAGGTTTCTAACATTTTTTTTGTGAAATAATGAGAAAACTCTCATGAAATATGAAAAAGCTGTAATTCCATGACGAATTCAACGTTTATTCAATGAAGATTGGTTTTGAAATGGCTGAGATATCCAAAACAGAGCGATTTCAACAAAGTGTGGGACCCATCTTTTATTACGATCGCTTTGTTTTACTTTGTTTCTGGATGTTTCAGTCATTTCAAACCCGATTTTCATTAAATAAACTTTGAATTCCTCTTGAAATGGAATGCTCTGTACTATTTCATAAGTGTTTTCCTCGTATCTCACAAAAAGTTAAAAGCCCAATTCTCATTTCCACCAATACTGTACCATCCCTTTAAGTGACTGTGAATGTCTTTCTTTGTAACAGTATGGCTTGATAAACTTACTGTCTGGATAATCTATTGAGTCTTGTTTTTTTACAGGACACAAGTCCTGTCATCAGTGTAAAACAAAAACTTACTTTTGCTCATTACACAGAATGCCTTATATCAGAATTCTCAAGGGAGAGGGGTATTGTTTAAAAAAAAAAAAAAGGTACAAAAATATACACAAAGCATGTACACAAAGCAATCCAGAGGAAAAAATGACAGATTTAACATCTACTGTGGATAGCTAAATCCTCATATGTGGAGGGTTATTTTTTTTCCAAACTGGCAAACTCTATTTTCATAATGATTTTTAAAGGCAGAAGTTGCAGGGTGGAGGGGAAGAAGTCTGAAAAACAAAGTCAGAAAGAGCTGAGCACTAAAAAGCCCGCATCACAAAAATTTACTACCTAAACAATAAAGGATGAGAAAAAAAAAATCCACATGGCATTGAGAGTGTGGTCAAAGCTCTGTGCTGAAGAATACAGCTCGGGGGCTTCCAACTAAAAGCCATGAATGGGAATACGTGTGAAGGCACAGCTAGCGAGGGCCTCGGGCAAACCATGGTAACGGCACCGATATTCATGTGTGGATTTGGACGCATAATCTGCTATAATATGGATACCGACAATATTAGAAGAAACGCTACCCTGGAAGGCGACAGATATGACTTTATTGGATTGGCATTCCTCACGGATGGAGAAAAGGTCACCTGACTTTCTCCTCTGGCACCCAAGTACAGGTTGTTAATCAAATTCCTGCTTAATTTCATTGAGAAGCATATTTTGGCTCTTAGCTCTGAATGCATAATACTAACAACGGAACAGAAAATGGGAAGGAATGGCACTAAAGCATGCTGGACACACTCATGCATTCCGAACGGCTACTCACACAATCCCATTTTCTTTGCTCATTTTTCCACTAATAAATTATATTCATTTCCGGTCAGTTTTCTTCTGTTTCCGTTTGTTATTTCTACCACTGTACTTCTAAGGTGTTCAATGTTCTACTACATCTAAGATGTTCAAGGAGAAGTGTCAGCCTCTTTTAAAGGGACTGTACAGTACTGGTTGAGGTGGGGATTCATGTTTTGAACATTCTTAAGTGAGATAATGAGAAACCTCATATGAAATATGAAAGAGCATGTAATTTTAAGAAGGATTCAACGTTCATTTGATGAAAATTGGTTTTCAAATGGCTGAGATATCCAAAAAAGTGATAATAATAAAAGGCGACAGGCCACAACTTTATTAGGCTCGCTTTGTTTCACCTTGTTTTTGGATATCTCAGCCATTTCAAAACCGATTTTCATCAAATAAACTTTTGATAACCCTTAGAATTGCATGCTCTTTGACATCTCATAGAGTGGTTTCTGAATATCTCGCAAAACATTAACAGCTAAATCCTCGCCTCGACCAGAACTGTACACACCCTTTAATGTACAGTGTACATCTCACTCTTAAAATATTCATCACAGTATTTGAGATAAGATATTATGATGCTTGATTTCAGATTCTTAACTTTCAATGAAACAAATAAAACAAAGTTTTGTCTGGGTTTATTGTAATAGTCTTTTCTCTTTTTCTTCCTTTTATTTCAAATCAATTCCACATTGCACATGACTATTGCTACTGCTAGCTGTTTCATAAATCACAATCCCTAGCAACTAGAACCAATGAGAAATGAGTAATGAATATCATGAATGTACCAGTACCGCAGTGATTGCTGTGCATGTCCATTTATTAATTTGCTGCCTAAATGAAGCTGGGCTGGAAACCATGTGGCAGAAATCAGCAGAAATCAACATGTCGGTAACCTCCACAGTTTGTTAATTTACTCCACCTGTATATCAGTAAACTATGGAAATCACAACAACCACAGACAAACTCCACTGCACAAGGTTGGAAAAAAAGAAAGAACATTGGTGCTACTCTAAAACTAGTGATAGATCACTGGTACATGTAGGTATCCTTATTCCCATTCAATACCAGGTTGGTTCCATGACATTTGCTCCTGTGACAATCCTGAGCCCAAGACTGGTCAAAGTGTATACACACATAAATACAATGTATTATCATACATTATTTTGTTAATTAGTGCCCTGTTAGCCTCAGCTAATGGCATACTCACAATGTGTCACTGACTTAAATTTAGCATGTTTACCATAAGTGAAATCTTAGTACAGTACATCGTTTTGGTATTTTTTTTTTTTTTTCAGTTGGGTTGGATTTCTTGTAGTTTGGGGCCATAAGATCAAAACACAATGTGCATTTTAATGACACATGCAGGCTACATGTACATGGCCATTTAGATTGAGTGGTAGGCATACATGTAGTACGTGGACGATGGCAAATCTAATGCCTGTGGTACACATGGGCCTATAATAGAACACACTTCAATTTTTTTTTTTTCCAGTGAGTTACAAACTGACATGCTGGAAATCAAATGAGCAAGTCTGAATCAATAAACCTCTGGACTAGTCCTTCACTGAATAACTCTCACTTAGCGCTTTATGAAATAATTTAATAAAAACATGACGCAGCTGATGATTCACCAAATTTCACCTCAAATGATACCGAGCAAAGAGTATGCCTAATGCAAGATTGCCTCTTTACTACTACTAGGAATTAAAATCATTACAAAATTGTTATTTTCTATGACTTCCTGCTTGCTGTAATCTTCCTTTAATACATGACTGAATCTCAAGGACATGTAGTATGTAAAATGGTACAAGGCAAGAGGACAAAACCTGCCTATATCTAATTTAAAATGGGTGACGCAGTCTTGATGTTAGTCTCCTTTAAAGCCCACTCTTGCTGCATCCTATGAAACTTGTTATTCTTTCACAAAGAGCCTGCTCAGATCGCCCGCAAGCATCCAAACGGGCGACATAATTGCAAGGGGTGTGTGTGCTCCAATGGCTCGGCAAAAACACCAGTCTAATCACATCATCTTTACCAAGCTGACCTTGTTGGGCAGGTATTAATTTTCTCTTCTATCCAATACTCAGGGAGGATGTGGCATTCATATATGAGAGATGCAACTAGTCTTGGACCCCAGACCCCAACAGAAAATCCTCAATCTGTCACTTGCATACCATAACTGATTTCTGGTGTACATATGCACACCACCGTATCTAGAGCATGGTACAAGTGCAATTGAAGGAAAGTAGGACTTCACGACAGTCAACTGAAGAGTTGCAATGCATGCAACTAATTGCAGTAGAACAGCAAATGAAAAACAAAGAATGAATAAACTTTGAATTATGCACATTATATAGGCGAGTTGCAATATCTTTTAGAAATTGAAAGTGTCAACACAACACATTTCTTACTCAGGCAGATTTTCTAGCTTTCAATTATTAATAAATATTGAATTCTGACAATCTCCACAAAATATACAATGTACCTCTGCTAATCCCTATATTAATAAAAAAAAAGTTGCTCACACTTTGTAACTGACCATTTTGTAATATAACAAATTACATAAGACATGAAAAGGAAAGAAAAATGATATCTTTTGATCATCTTCAAAGTCCATGTTTTATATGTATGATACACCACGTAGTACGATACAACATTTATAAACTCTGTAAAACAAACACAACACTGTTCACTGTTTATCAACACACAGAGATATGTGTACACACACACACACACACAGGGACACACACACACACATGGCTGCATCAAGGCCATGACAGCTTGAATGCTCCCTATTCAACAACAAAAAAAAAGAAAAAAAGGCAACAGCCACAATCTGAAATGTGATTATGTATCAAGAACATCTATGCCATAATTATAACATAAGAACAAAATGGGGTGACAAATACTCCTGATTTTTTTCCCCCAATGCTGCACAGCTTCCTGAAGCATTTACAGTACACTATACATGCTTTTTCTCGCTACAGTTGTGTAGCTTTCTTTTGTTCTCACAGTACATGTAGGTCTTCAAGGTCTTCACAGATGACAAAGTACATGGAATTCCCAAACACTAAAACAAATGATTGTACTGTACAGTGTACATACCCCCCCCCCCCCCTTTGTGGGATTATTACGCAAGTTTAATTAACCTCCTACAGCTTACTTACTAGTATCTTTGGATTCAAATAAAGATATTGAGCATCTGTATATTCCAATTACGAAAAATAAAAATGTTCCCATTCATTGGAACCATATTCTAGATAGTCATATGCCATCTTTGTTTCAGAATAAAAGCTTTTAAAACACTAAATTTGAAACTGATCATTGAATTGACAACACATTTTAGAAGAATAGTGCAAATGTTTCTGTCTCAAACTGGTAAGGTATATAATTTTCCAGCTGATCTTGTGCAAATTAAATAAAAAAACATTCAACCAGCTGCATTCATAATAATTCTCAATTATAGGATTCGCTTTAAAATTCAGTTGGCCAACAGAATCATGTGTAGTAGGTACAATCCGTACATGGGTGGGTGGGGGGGGGGGCACAGACCTCAAGTGATATCACTTTTCACTACACTCTATTTCTTTGCAAATAGAGATATCTCCTACTACCTCTTGCAATATCTTTCAAAGACAAGTGTTTGTGTTATTGTGGGGGGGGGGGAGGTGGAGATAATGCTACATTGTATTTCTATTCAGAATGGGTTCCATATTTTCTGGTATCCACAGGCTTTGCTTTTGTTCTTTCATTTTGAAAGCAATCAACTTAGACCCTTCTCCTGTCTGCTTTTCTTCAAAATACACCTTAATCAAATTTTCACTAAATCTGTTCCTGCTTGATCACTACATTTCTTCAAAACAGTCTCATAGATTTAAAGTTTCCTTTTCAAATCAAGTGAGACACATCTCTGCAGACAGGTTAGCCTTGCAGACTGGAGCAAAGGTTAGCACTTGAAAATGGAACAGAGGTTGATATTTTAGGCAACATCGATTTTGTTTACCATCTGTTTGCACTTATGTAAAAATTTAAGCAAGACTTCAGAACATTGCCCCCGATACGTTGTATATTTGCATTAAGTCAACTTGCTGCTTGGATATACGTCAAGTCATTGTTTGTATTTGTGACAAGGCACTTTTTTCTCTTCTTTTTTTTTTTTTTTTTGGTGAAAGGAATATTCCCCGTCTAGTCTATCAGAATATTGCTCACTCTAATCATACCAGGGTATAGCAGGTTACTTTGAACAATGGCGATTTTGCAAACACATCATTAAAAACATCTCTTCGACCAGAACTCTTAATATCTACGCTGCAACAGTCACAATGCTTGAATAAAAAACAAAACAAAACAAAAACAAACACAAAAGCCTGTTACACATGATTGCAAAATACAGTAGAAATACAGTAGGCAATGAGGCAAACCCCTTGTCTACAGGGTCACAAAGGCGCTGGAAGCATGAACTCATGAGCCTCCTGTCCCTTTTTCTTGCTTCGTCATGATTTTATGAAATGCATTCCTGGGAAATTACTGTCTATCCTTGCAGAGTAAAACAAATATCTACTCTGATATCATCAACATCTGTGTTCATCTCTTGCTTTGTCAAATTCTGGAAAGTACCACAGTCCCCTGATCTAGCCCCATGGAATGGCTTCATACACAACTGTCCACGTCTCCTGGAAGTATGTCACTTGACAGTATGACAATCCATTTTCCCACTGAGATTGCAGTCTCATCGCAACTGCACTGGGCTATGGCCAGAGGAAAACACTGGATGGGGGTCATCATAGCCAGGAATAGTCAAACAGTCATGACTCCCAATCACACTATAATATGACCACTTCATAATCATTAATTGTGATGATTATAATAATAAATGACATTTCAAAGCACTTACAGGCATTTTAAATGCACTGATAAAGATCAGAAAAATTGAATTAAAAAACAGATTGTAATTTCAAACATTGTGATAAGGAGAGAAAAAGTATCATAATTGATTGAGTGAATTTCGAATGTTGATTTTAAACCCTTCTCTTTGAACCTCACATCTTTATAACAGTTTTGACAAGACAAGGTAAGTGCCAAAATGCGTCTCGCCAATTCGCATAGAAGAAATTAATGTTTTTCTAAATTCCGGAAGTTTATTGAGCTTTGAGCTTTGACCTTGTGGTTGACCTTCAACTCCCCAAGGGACATTTACCAGCCAAGTTTTGTCACAAACGGACATATGGATTAAAAGTTATGAACCATAATCGAAATGTGCCATAAAAAATTAACATTTGGCCCTAGAAGTTTGTTAACCCCTGTGTGACCTCTGACCTTGTGATGAACTTCAACTCCCCTCAGTAGAGAGTTATTCAAGTTTTTGTAGCGTTACGGACGGACAGATGGACGACAGACGCCGCAGGCAATCCCTAGTCTCCCCGCAGCTCTGGGGGGCTCGACAAAAACTGTGACTTTTAATTACAAACCTGTCCCTCTAAAGCACAAACATACTGGTACAAATGAATGTCATGGTAGACAGTTACATATGTATAAACAAGCTCTAATTCAGGCATGATAAAAGAGGGCTAGAACTCGATTAAAACAAAACTCTACCATACTCACCTAAACTATCCAGTTCCAGAGTCTTGTACTGTACGTTCATTCCATTGAATAACTCCTTAACCTGAAAAAATAGAGAAAATATTTTTGAATACACTTTTAGTAACACTTCAACATACAATGAATACCTTTTTCATACCCATTTGACCTTTAAACCAGCTCCATTGAGACTGCATAATATTTGAAAGAAATTGACTTTGCTCTGAATGACTGACCAAGCAATGTCAATGTCAAATGTTACAAATACTGTACACATGTCTTGTAATATTACATTCAATATTTCAAACAAGCATGTACATGTATACACATACAATTAGCTGTATCCATAAAAGTAGGTGGCCTCATTTTGGAGATTCTTATGAACCACTGACACAAATAAATATATGTGGCACTGACACACTTTTTCTACTGTCTGTAAAAGGTGGCATTAATTGTAATTGTGCTTTTAGTACTTTCACTGTACATTACTGTTGATAAGAAAACCTAAAAACATGCAATGTTTTTACACCCAAAAATGTAAACAAAATTGAGGCCTTGTAATATATTCCTGGTGGTTACCGAACAGACCAGATTTGAGAAGAGGCTTCACCTATAGAAAACCACATCCAAGGTTCCTACAGAAGAATGGAACTGAGTGATCCTACAAAATGGCAGCTGAAGCAGTATATACTTCAAACAATCACTTCATGATGCTCATGAAACATCAAATATTAAAACTATGCCCTCTTGGTTATACAGTGTACAATGTATTCCAGAAAACTAACGGATACCTCGGGTCATTTCAAAAGATGTGCATGGAATCTTAATTGGTAGTGTAGTATGAGTGTTCTACAAATAAATTGAGTTGAAGGAGTAGAAGGGCTTGTAAAAAAGAATGAATGCCTTGAAGTAAAATTTGATACAACTGCACTTGATACACATATTGAACAGTTCTGCAATGAAGTATCTTAATCAGAGCTGCATGCACATGGCTTGAATATCGACAAGCTACAATTAAAAGGGACTGGGGGACTAAGGAAGATGTTTGATCATGATCTGGTTTTACTTTAAAAATGCAATTCAATTAAATATCTATAGGGTGACTATAATCTCTTTAGAAATAAAATGAAGAGAAAATATTATCAGAATTTATGGAATGCAAAATGTATGGAAATTCTTTGCCTAGGTTTTGTCTGTGCACCTTAATGACATTTGAACCACTGATACCCATTGTGTCAAAAATTGTGTCCACTAGACTGTATTGTTGTTAATACTGAAGCATCAGCTGCACGCATACACATGCAAAGGCCAGCAATATATACATATATATGCCATATATTTCGCGAGTCTAAATTTTTGCAAATCGGGACTTCCCGACAATTTTGCGAGTGGTTAAATTCGAGATCGTGGAGCCATGTACTGAACAGAGAAATGTATACGTGTACGTCACATTCATATCGGTATTTAGGTCCAAATTTTTGCATGTTTTTACTTTCGCGAATAGCAGCTGACTCGCGAAATTCGCGAAAATAAAAACCTCGCGAAATATTTGGCGCATACAGTACTTCTCTATGTCACTCCAGCGGCATCAAGTGGTGTGTTGCACAGAGCATCAACCCAGCAAAAGATGAAATAAATGTCCTTTCATGGAGTCGGTAGAAATTGAGATAAGAGTAGCGCTGTGATTTATGGTTTAATTGAGTAGTGTATCTGCCATAGATATAGCAATAACTATCAAGTCCTTGCTTAATGGCACCATTAAGTGTCAATACAAATCTATTAACATGTTTCTAATTACACTGTACCTTTCAGAAATTATACAGCCATATACTATACATGTAGCTTACTCACCATTTATATAAAAGGGTAAGATTAAATGCTTATGGTGAGAGTGAGTGTGTGGAAGAAGGAGACTGAGGGCAACAGATACTGTATAAGTGGTTATTTTCGTGTGGGTTTAATTTTCGCAAATCACAGTTGGATCGCGAATTTAACAACACGCGAAAGTGTTGCCATACACTAGAGTAACAATGCATGCAAGATAGTGTTGGTGTCAATTCGCGAAAACAACATCTCGCAAAAATGTCTGTAACCTTCTAATTCGCGAAAATATCCGTACGCGCAAAAAACAGCTTATACAGTAGGCAGGCAAAGAAGTCTTTTTTTAGCCCTGGCCTAGACTTCCTCCAAGGCTCAACTGGGGATTTTAAGTTGTTCTACATGATGCAATAAATATGCATGATGAACTACGTATGTCATCAAACATCACAATCTATACAGCCATAATCTATCTTACTTGAACATTACATGTTAGTCCAGTTCCCTACATTGAATTGATCATACAGACACAAATGCCTTTGACAGTAATTCCCCCTGCAACAAAAAAATAATAAAAATAATAATAATAATAACAATAGAATAATAATAATCACAATAATAACAATAAAATAACAATAATCATAATAATAATAATAAAATAATAATAATCACAATAATAACAATAAAATAAAAAATTAGAAAACAACTACAAACCAACAAAATTACAAAATGACACTGCAAACGTAATGGCTACATGTAGGCTGTATCCTTTGATCAACTGTCGGCAAAATGACTTCAGACTGATGTCTATTAAACCAGCCTTCGCCGTTAATACAAACTGCAGAGGCAAAATGATGCTATAAATCTCTACAAAGCCCACGTTTGCATGCTATCTTGTAATCAAATGGTGTTACAACAGTAAAGTGCCAAGGCCATCATCCCCATGCCACCGGAAAGAGCAATGCCTCACGTCACTAGCCTCCAGGCTAAGATTTAAAAAAAATAAATAAAAAATGCCGTTGTACACTAGGTCTGGATATAGCTTCACTTTTTAATATTGCGCCACCAGAATGTGTTGACACTCACAAAGGGGAAGGCCTGGGCACGTTAATTAATTCGGGCGACAGTACGAAGAGAGAGAGAGAAAAAAAAAATAGCCATCAGGACTAAGTTTAGATGGACCTCTGTGCAACTTTCATACTCACACACTATGGATTATGCCAGTGTTTTCACTGGCAGTGAGAATCAGGGAGGTGCCCTGGTGAGACAGTGTTTAATTGACACTGCAGTGTACCAGTCCAATTTGCATGATTCATGACATGGAGAAATACTATCTACAAAGATGCAGGCATAAGGACTGGTCAAGAAATGTCAAAAAAAAAAAAATGTGACATTTCAAAATATCATATCTTCTTTATTTCTTATCTGATTTTGTCACATTTGTGTCGTTCTGTAGGGAATATTTTTCTCTCTCTTTTGAAGTTTATTTATTTTTGCGGTGGATTTTCTCTTTAAACATTACCAATCGGTCACAACAAGTTGCTCAGTATGATAGACAGATGCAAATAGAAATAATTTGCAACTCCCTACCTCACACATTGAAGGGTGTTTCTCTGCAGCTTCCTCTCTATTGGATCTGTCACCTACCACAAGGCACAAGGTATATCTGTGCTGTTGTTTGTTTTTTGTGTCTTTTGTTTGTTTTTAATATTTTGGGTGATTCATCACAACCCCCCTATGCCACTGTGTCAACACAGGTTCAGCTCTGACTTGCACAAACATGCATCACAATAATGGAAAGAACGCTTCTTATTATGATATAAACGCATGTTTACTGTATCTCTTGCCAGGTATAGGGGCAAACAACAATGACAAAATGATGAGTTGGTCCATTCTAAAAGACAAGTCCACCTTTAAGGATTGCATGAATGCAGCAATATCAGTAGAACACATTGAATGTTTGAGGAAAATCAGACAATCCATGTGAAAGTTACAATTTGTTAAGTTTCTGCAGTCACTCCTGGATGAAAAGACTACTACAGTGTATGATGTTACATACTTTGTAAAACGCTACAAGGAAAATATGAAGAAATTCCATGAAATATCTTCTTTCTTTTTGTACACATTCCCTCAAATCCCTAAATTGATAAACATGTATGTTAAAGGTAATATTATTCCCCCTACCTTTTGAAAGTGGAAAGTCATGTGCTCTATTATTCGAGATAAGTGAAAACATGTAGAATTTTCTTTATACTTTCCTTACATTGTTCTATGCAGGTGACATCACAAGCTGTTGTAGTCTTTTCATCCAATGGTGACGGCACTGAAACTTCAAAAATTCAGAACTTTTGAACAGATTGTCCAATTTTCCTCAAACTCTCACTGATGTGTTCTACTGATATTACTGCATTCTCTCAATCCTTTTCATATATGAAGGGGGACTTGTCATTTAAGAAGTAATGGCATGCGCCCAGCAGCATGGAAAAATACACAGAAAGATAGATACTGTAGATAGATAGATAGATAGATAGATAGATAGATAGATAGATGAGGCTGAGATTATGCTGCATTTGTTGGGTGAACAGACAATACTTTATAAATGTCTCTGACATATACTTTTTTTTTCCTAAAGACTGCACATGTTGACATATAATGCTTGCTACTGTCCAGTATGATTTTTGTTATGTGTCATTCAGAGGTGTGTAGACATAAGACAAAACAAAACAATATGCCAAGCTACTCTAATGGTGACAGGGAGCATATTTTTACTTGCACAACAAGGTTCTCTGAAGCAAACTATTGATATATCACTCATCCGCACAGCTGAGCACCATTAGCCAGTATCCATCAGCATAAGCTAGCAGTAGTTATCCACTGGTTCTCGCAGCCTTCCAGGCAAGTGGACAAGTCAACTTCCATTATTAGATTCCGATTCTGCAGAGTGAAATTTCTCGCCACAATGCCAGCAACTCGGCCCATTAAAAGAAAAAACCCTGGCTCGCATTTGGACTGCGAGAGAAAGATAAAAGCTGGGGAGAAAGTAGGAAGAGATTTCAGGTAGAAAGGAAAGAGATAGCTCTCTTGCCTGCACCATACAATCATCCCCATTAGAGACGAGCAGGGGAGGGAGCTAGGAGTACAGTCTATCTTTTTAATTATGTCAGATATATGTGCTGGGGAAGTATCTGGTGCAGGCAAATTAGATTTGTGGGCTGCGTAAAATGTGTGATGACGTTAAAACACAGGCTGCATTTTTATGAAGCACAACTGTTTTTGTTTTTCTATTTTACCTATTTTATCCTAGTAACCAAATGATTATGACACAAATGTTATAAACAGAAATATTCCAATTTCTCCTGGTCAAAGAGTCTCTAAATGCATTTTTTGAGTCCTGAATCTAAACAAAGTAATTGTAATATTATATTCAAACAGACTTGTGTCTGCTGCTTGATAACGGCTGGCAGTTCTGAATATGATAATCATCGTTATCATGTTTGCTGAGAGTAAATATTAAATTTCATGAAATTGCAAAAGCTGAGAGTAAATATTAAATTTCATGAAATTGCAAAAGCTGAGTAAATATTAAATTTCATGAAATTGCAAAAGTTTATAAATGTGTATACTGGGTGTGTAACTAAACATATGTGAAAATCAAATGTCTCTGGGTCACTTGAGCTTCCTATCAGGCAAGCAACTTCAGTGAAATCTGAAACATCCTGGCCAGAAGGGGCAAGCAAATTCAGAGATATGTAGGATCTTGATAACAGTCATAATACTGTACAAGGGGCCACTTTGAGTGGACAAGTACTTTGCAATATGAAACCAAGAGGAGACTTTGCACACAAGACTATGACCTTTTGGCCAACACACAGGGAAGTCTGCATGCTGCTCCCACAAACAGCTGACACCTCCATTCCAAGACTGCGTCCCTGTAACTCCACAATGGGCATTGAGTAATCCCGCAATCGGTCAGCAGCGCTGGCAAGGGGCCCCCCTTTCTGGGGCTATTTGAGAAAATTAGTTTTAAAGGCAACTGAATGCCCTTACTAACTTGTAGCTCTGTCATGCCCCCTGCAGGCCAGCCTGTTTCGTGCTGTGCCTTGTGACATACACTGACAATACTCGTGACTCGGGTTCTTTAATTCATCTGCAAAATTACGCAGCACCGACAAACATTCTCCACATTAAAAATCTATGAATTTCACAATGGTGCATGCATTCCAGTGTGTGTTTGTTTGTTTTTTTGCCATTTCAGTTTCCTCTGACATCACTTGCCTCTTTGGACAAAGACCCCCCTCCCCAAAAGGCTGGCCAACTCGATCACCACAACGAGAGACACTCCTGGCCAGTTATTTGAAGACGCCTAAAGCGCTAGTTCAGACTTATAGCTGTAAGTGTACCAGTACTTCAAGACTTGTACAGTATTAAAGTACTGCAGTAGTGCCTTGTAAAATTTTCACCTGGATCACCCCATCTAATCTGACCCCACATAGCACAAATACAAAACTCCCTTTGTGATGTGAGCATGTTTGGTCAAGTTATGGTAGGCAATCATCTCTAGCCACACACACTACCGCTCCATGACGGTCCTATTTAATCACGATGAGTGCGCCTGAATGGTCCAACGTGCCGGCTAAAGGATCCCATTTGCGTCAGCAAAGCAACCAGGGTGGAATGGAACTTGCTCAATAGGATTTAAATTGTGCTCTGTCATCTCTCTTGTAAACCTGCAGCCTTCAAATTTTCACAGTGCTTTACACAATCTGCATTTCAGCCTCTAAAACAATATTTAGCATTTTCCCTTTATTTTAAGCTTGGATGTTTTCCAATTTAAAAAAAAACACACAATAATAGTAAAGAGACAATTGCTTTGTTACAAATAGTTTTACAGTACTGAGTGAATTATGCAGCAACAAGCTCAACTATTGTTTACAATCTCAGCTCTATAATAATGACAGCACAAATGCAGAAACAAAAAGTGACCTTCAATGGAGTGGAAAGGAAAATGTGTCAAAGGAGGAAGCTGTTTCTTAAACGTACACATTTGTATTTTAAGAATAACAAGAGCAACCTTGCAATTTAGATTATGATGACAACTCCAAATGTATGTATGTCAACTAACAATGCGTGTTCTGTAATACTGAATACATAGTAGCTACCAGGCTTGTACACATGTAAAAGATTGCTCATGCAACAGTATGACAAATTCAAAGATTTTCCTTTGTCTCCATAGAAATGTTAGTGATCAAAAGTGAAGCACACCATTTTGAAGACGCTACTGTAAAATGAGGAATGTTCGTGTGCATTTTAATTTTGCGAATTTCGCAAGCAGCAACATTTGCGAATTTCGCAAGCAGCAACATTCGCGAAAGTTCTTGCCTACGCAATATGCATTGGATGCCAGGGGTAAGCCGCGAAAATTTCATGCTGAGAGAAAGACCGTCGGCTCCTATTCGCAAAATTTTCATGCCGTGAATATATCGTGTTTTACAGTATCTTCCTGTACACGTACAAGTGAATTTCCTTGCATAAAACTTAAAGGGACTGTACAGTACTGGTTGAGGTGGGGATTCATGTTTTGCTCATTCCTAAGTGAGATAATGAGAAACTTCTTAAGAAATATGAAAGAGCATGTAATTTTAAGAAGGGTTCAAAGTTTATTTGATGAAAATTGGTTTTCATATGGCTGAGATATCCAAAAAAGTAATAATAACTAGAAATGTCGCTACAGCGACTGGTTATACCCCCGCCAAACAACATTTCATAAGCTTTGGTCAAAACAACATTTCATAAGCTTTGGTCAAAAAACTGAGGAAGTAGTTAAATCCGCAAGATCTTTCCTTGATCTTCTGCCATTAATATGCCGTTACCATGGCAACATACTTTCAGGTACTGTCGAAAAATGCGTCTTGCACATCTACAACCAAAGGCACACATCTGTACCAAGTTTCATGGAAATTGGGCAAAAACTGAGGAAGTAGTTTGCAACACAAAATTTTCCATCATTTTGGCTCATAATATGTGAGCTGTTACCATGGCAACATACTTTTTGTCACTGTCAAGAAGTGTGTCATGCTGATCTATATCCTAAGACAAACATTCAATATGAATTCCATGAGAATTGGAAGAACACTGATGAAGCAGTTTTGCCATGAAGCATTTTGCCCTATATTTTACCAATAACATGCCGTTACCATGGCAACGCACTTTTTGCCACTGCGGAAATATATGTCTTGCACATTAACATATTCAGATGAACATCTGTACCTAATTTCATAAAAATTGATCAAAAACTGTGGGAAGAGTTCGCGACGCATGATTTGTACCCATTTTTGCCCATAATATGCCGTTACCATGGCAACGTACTTTTGGGTACTGTCAAAAAATACGTCTTGCACATCTACAACCCAAGGCACACATCTGTGCCAAGTTTTATGGGAATCGGTTGAAAACTGAGGAAGTAGTTCGCGACGCAAGATTTGCAACGGACCGACCGACCGCCCGACCGACCGCCCGACCGTCCGCTGATTCCTATATACCCCCTTAAAACTTCGTTTGGCAGGGGTATAATAAAAGGCGAAAGGCCACAACTTTTTTAGGATCTCTTTGTTTCACCTTGTTTCTGAATATGTCAGCCATTTCAAAACCGATTTTCATCAAATAAACTTTTGATACCCCATAGAATTGCATGCTCTTTGACATCTCATAGTGGTTTCTGAATATCTTGCAAAACGTTAAGAGCTAAATCCTAACCTCAACCAAAACTGTACACACCCTTTAACTCTTTTCTAAACAAACAACATAGATTTGAGTCACTTTGCATATAAAGGAAAAAATAAACAAAGAACAGAAAATGGTGACTTTAAGAGACAAAGGTGTCTTTTTCTTCTACATCCCATTGATACAAGCCAAGCACCATACTTATACATTGTAAGTACATACATGTACATGTACAATTTAATCGTTCTGATCTACTGCAATTTGAGGGTCATCGTCCAATCAAACAGCTCTCTCTCTTTTGAGGGCAACTTTCTCTTGAACTGCACAATGCAATATTATTGAAGAAAAAAATGTGTATATCTCATTGTACATACATGTACAGGTATCTTTCAGTACCTTCCTACAAAATGGGAATATCCTAGAAAGACTACAGTGTAATAGACAATAAATATGCAAAGCTATCTGAATTCCAAAGTCAATAAAAAAAAGTATTAAAACCTGGATAAAGACTATAAATTGAAACCCAAGCCACTCAATGGTAGCATTATTATATCTAAGTGAGTTGAAAGACAACAACAACAACAAATAACAAACAACAAGTTATTCGGCCAACAGAGCTTTCTATTATGGCAACCTCGAATGCTGCTGTGATAGAAAAAAAAATGACCACATTCTGTGAATCGCAGACTCAAAGCTTTGTCCTTTGCATCCATCTCCCTTCCATTTTATAGTCCAGAGATGCATAGTAAAAATATTGAACAAGGTTGAACAGTAACCTTAAAGGGGAGGACGTGATAAGAGCTGCACAGATCTCTAACCAAAACACACCATATGACATAACAGAGAGGAGAGTTTCTATTAAAAATCAGCAAACCTGACATAAGGCTTTAGCTACTCTCTCTTTCAATGAAAGTAGGGCTTGACATAAATGGTGGCTAAGGACCGCTAATAGATTAATGTCGGGCCACCAAATGGCAGCAAAGGCTATCTTTTGGCGGCCAGATTTAAAATGCGTCGCAATTGCTATGTCGCAGTTTTATCTAAGGCCACAGCATTTTCTTTTTCAGGCCACCAAAATTTCACGTATTGAAGATTTTAGTGGCCCATAGAGGCCACCAAAGAAAAAAGTTTAAAGTGTTGTGCTGTGGAATGAAGAATTTTCGCTAAGTCTACCATGTGTACTTGTACTTGTATATCTTAAGATTATAAATGTCTCTGAAAATCCTGCATACTAGTGCATTCTACGATCAGCTGTACCCACAAACTCCTATGTATTCCGATTATGACTCAATGCAGTACTTGAAGGGAAACTATCTTACTCATAAAATACAAATTCTAATAACATTTTCAAATGTTGAAAGATCAAGGAATCTGGGTTACCTTTTCATTGAGAAAGAATGACCAACTGAAGAATATATGATGATGCAATGGCGACACCAAACAGCAGTAAGAGTGTGGATGAAACTAATTTGAAATACAGTGTATTCATCACATCTCTCACAAGCATGACCATGTATTCTCCGTCACGGATACTTATTCAAATACAAGAGACCCGGGGTCACGCGCTCACCTGAGTATCGCAATTTCACCTTCCATGCATT
Source organism: Diadema setosum (assembly GCA_033980235.1). Classification (NCBI taxonomy): domain Eukaryota; kingdom Metazoa; phylum Echinodermata; class Echinoidea; order Diadematoida; family Diadematidae; genus Diadema; species Diadema setosum. Next base: position 38,629,979 of record CM067060.1, read on the forward strand.
CTTGCACACTCATACCTGAGAACATTGGAAACTTAGGTCTGCATATTATATGGATTCCCCCTCCTCAACTCCAGGGTAGGGGGGGGGGGGGCAGGCAGCCCTGCTGGATCTGCAATAAACAAACTTGGAACTAAAGTCATCAATGTACAAACTCATGGTAATAACTTTGCTTTACCATTTCTGGTTCTAGAGTAGTAGATTTTAAATATTCCATGATGGGGGGGGGGGGGGGGGGGGGGGCTAGGGGCCCCCAAGAGGGACATGGTGCCCATTTGAGGGAATTGAGATTCTATCCCCCTAGGGATGCTACCTGCTAAGTTTGGTCAAAATTCATCATGAGGTTTTCAAAAAGAAGATGAACATGTACAATTCAGGTCCCATTAGGACCCATCCCCATCCCCTCTCCTGGGTCCCAAAAGGGGGGGGGGGCACCCTTGATTCCGCCAATCCCATGAACAAACTACAGTCATCACTGTACTAACTCATACTATTATCTAAGCCCTGTCACTTCTGGTTCTAGAGAAGATTTTTAAAGATTCCTTAATTTTAGGGGGTTTGGGCCCCCTGGGGGCCCCCAGGTGGGCCATGGTGCCCATTTGAACAAATTGAGATCCTATCCCCCTAGGGATGCTACCTACCAAGTTCGGTGAAAATCAGACATGGGGATCTCAAAGTGAAGATGAAAAAGTACAATTTAGGCCCCATTAGGACCCCTCCCAAGCCCCTCCCCTGGGTCCCAAGGGGGGGCACCCTTGATTCCCCCATGAACAAACTTGAAACTACAGTCATCAATGTACTAACTCATAGAATTAACTAAGCCCTATCACTTCTGGTTCTAGAGAAGAAGATTTTTAAAGATTCCTTAATTTTAGGGGGTTTGGGCCCCCCTAGGGCCCCCCTGGGGCCCCCCAGGTGGGCCATGGTGCCCACTTGAACAAATTGAGATCCTATCCTCCTAGGGATGCTACCTGCCAAGTTTGGTGAAAATCGGTCATGGGGTTCTCAAGAAGAAGATGAAAATGTAAAAAGTTTACGCACGACGCACGACGGATGACGCACGCCGGACGAAGGGCGATTGCAATACATGTAGCTCACTTGAGTCTTCGGCTCAGGTGAGCTAATAAAGCACAACCATGGACAAACACATTGCAATCTACTATTAAACACCGATATTGGGGGAGCGACATACATGTGTGGTCATTATACACGTACTGAGATTCCTAGATTTTAGAAAGTCTCATGTTATCACAAAAAGTTAGGTTGCGATTTAAACTTGTAAAATTGTCTCCGACCATGATTCTAGATACCACTGAGAGACTACATGTAGTTTCAGCAAATATAAAGCAGAAACATGGACAACCACATTGCAATCGACTATTAAACACAGACATGGGTGTGAGGGTCAATGCAGAGAATGACTAAGTAATTTGAATTACCCTACAAAAGGGTATTGTGCAACAGTGATGAAATCCTGGGATTACATAATGTGTTCCTTTTTCAGCCAGATCACTGTGACCTCAGAGAGGAAAACTGTTCAGACAGACAGTTTGCCAAGTGGCCAGTTCCCTACTGAATCACTTGGGATGTATGAATGCTGGCCTGAAAGGTTTTCACTCAGACCAAGGAAAGGGAACAAACAAACAAGGGTCTAGTAGTAGTATACAATGTACACATAATTGGTACATTAGAGCTGCAGTAGAAACATGTCTTTTATGCTAAATGCATGCACATGCATGCATAATCTTGACGCTTTTTCTGAATTGTATAAAATTTCTAATCACTTTTAGTACCTTCAACACTATTGTGCAACAATGGCACCAATAACATTCAATTATTATGTCCATGTGGTGTATTCAGTACATTAAATCTATTTTTGAAGAAGACAGGAATTTGTGCATGTAAAAGCCACTCTTTCTCATTTTTGAAGGACAGGGTCAAATGATGAATAAATCCTGTTGGCAACCAGTTTGAAATACAATTCATTTAATGTATCACATCCCATGCTGATACCTTTAACCAATCAAATAAGTGGTCACTGGTCATTTGATGAATAATTATGCCCCCAGTCCCATCAATAGGACAATGTCAGCATACAGTTCTCACGAATATAAACTGATATCAGGATATCACCATATGATTCGGCACACCGTACACCGGGGTACTGTTGTAACCCGGGGTACCGCGTTGTATAGCGCCATCTCATGCCCATTATTTACAATGCCGTATCCGAATTCAGAATCGGCTTATCTGAATTCGGATACGGCAAAATCGTCGCAATGAACTAGCACCATAGGTGTTTTTCGAAGTACACTTGCATGCATTAATTGATGCATAATCACAAATAAGAAAACATTTTTGTACATAATAATACTAAAAAATATTTTGACACATTTTTTGGTAAGCCAGGGTACAGCACTGAAAAAAAAATAATTAATTCAACAAAATGGCGAATTTTCATTTGGTACCCCAGGGTACCAAATATTGCATCATATGCCAAGTGGAAGCCAACTCACACTCCCCCTCCCCCCCCCCCAACAAACAAACACACACACAAACAAAGAAACAAAACTGTCACTTTGATGGTTTTGACTAGAGTCTATTGATTATTATGTATTTCTTAAAAATTGGTATTCCCTGGGACATGCGGTTCACACTCTGTGATTACATCTCTGTCCAGCTATTACAAAGTTTTTTCGGCAGATTCAGGACAGTTTTATGGTTCGCGCTGTGAAGCTCTCTCTTACGCTATGCATTTATTGTTTAAGCATACATTGTTTACATAAACTCAGCAGTTTCTCATTAGCAATGATCTAGACTTTTTTTTTTTTTCATGAAAGGCATTCATCTGCACTTTGGTGTCTTGTCTTGTTAAAGGGCCTACATGTACACCTTGTCAACATTTTAATTTCAAGTCTCTGGATGGCATAGCTGAACTACATGTATCCTCAATGTCCAAATACACAGGTGTATTACAAGTGTATGTACATGTAAAGCTGCATCCCAACAATATACACAAAAGATGAAGATGTGCACTTATGGTAATAACCAGAACTTATGAATATGAATGTATTCATCTTATCCACATTTATGACATGCTTCATTGCAGCCTACTTACACAAGTAAATGAAAAAAACATATCATGTATGAACATGGCTTGGACCCCGTTTACAGTGCGGGGCCGGGTTGGCCGCGGCTCGGCCGCGGCCGAGCCTCGCAATTTTGTCCGTTTACACTGCTGGGCTCGGCCGCGCTTTTAATTGAAAACCTTTCAATATTTTGTCGTAGTGGCGCTCTTCTTGTAAATAAATGCAATTTGGTATTGTCTGGTTTTCAGACCCTTTGCCAAATTCCGTGGCGACGAAGTCGCCGTTCGGGCAAAGGCCTTTGCCGAAGGAAAAATCCCTTGCAGGACAAAACCACCTTAAACCATACTAGTTTTCCACGTTGAGGGGGTTAATATTGTGAATAGCGAAATGGTACGGGCAGAGGGTCTGGAAGCCAGACTAAAATTGGCCGCGCATTTGGCCCAGTTTGCGTTTACACCAAGAAGAGGCTGGGCTCGGCCGCGGCCGAGACCACCTCCAGAGCGAGGCCAAATGCGAGGCCAATTTTGGCCTCGCATTTGGCCTTTTGCGCGTTTACACTGAAGCGGTGTGACCGTTTACAGTGCGAGGCTCGGCCGCGGCCGAGCCGCGGCCGAGCCCAGCCGCGGCCGAGCCTCGCACTGTAAACGGGAACCTAGACGACTAAGACATACTGTAGCAGTAGTGCCGAAACTTTTACAAATTATGTTTACGAACCAAAAGAAAATGAAATTGCTTGAATAAAACGTATGCAAAAATCGTTTCAGTATTTTCGGGGGTGCGTCAAATGTACCGAGGATGTCCGTCAAAAAAGTGACCGAGGTGTGCGTCACTTTCAACATGTTGTCCGTCAAAAAAGTGACTGTGGTGTTCATCACTTGCAGCCTTTTGTCCGTCAAAAAAGTGACTGTGGTGTCCGTCAAAAACCCTGTGTGGTCAGTCAAAAAATGACCATGACGCACCCATGTCCGGGGGTAGTGGGGTGCGTCATTACATTGACAAGTGCATTATTACAATATGACATCACAAAAGAAGTTTGCTAAAGCTGTCATCCCCCTCAGCCAAATCATGAGCCGAACTGTGATCCGACCACTGACTACAGTGAATTGACTTCTTCGGACTCGGGGAAGTGGGCCAAAGCGTAAGCGCTAAAGAGGAGTCGATAGCGTATTAGTAGACCATAGGAAACTTGCGCCGTGCGCCCGCGTACGCATTTGACTAAAACACCGGGACCATGCACCTTTAATATCTGCAGCGCTATGGGCGGCGAATAATTCATTATCCATGGGCTATCACCTGTCGTTAGTTCGCAAACCCGGGAGTGCATAGGAAATACACGCAAGTGGCGACTAGTCTATAGTTTCTAATTGACGTATAACTTCTGTTAGTTTGTAGTTTTCTAGATCTAACAACACGTTAGACTAACATAAGTATTAGACAATCTAGGCTATGTTCTATCAATAATTTCAGTTGAAAAAAATATTACAGAAAATCTGAATTCGGCAGGTAAAAAAGTGACTGAATTCTGGTAGACTAGTGGTAGGGTCCAAAAAGTGAATTTACCCCACACAGCCGAACTAGTTAGGTGTTGAAAAAAGAATACACTGAAAAAATAAGAAAAGATCCCCAACAACCGACAACTGCAGAAACTTGGACGGGAATGTTACCCCCCCCCCCCCCCCCCCCCCCAGCTTGGTGTGATCGCTATGCTCTTTCACACTCACAGTGTCACAACTTTCAAGTCCCTGAACAGTGCTGAAGGACAATGACCAATGCAATGTAAACATGGTAAACTCACGATGGAAGAATAGCAGCCCTGTAAGAAAAAGATAGTCTATAAATAGCCTAGCCGACAAATTTACATCAATTGTACTTGTCATAGTGTCTACTAACATTATAGGTCTAGTATCCGGAAACATTAACAATTATGCACATACTGACTGACCTGATTATGACTGGTCAGTGATATTAAAATGCGCACAATTCATCATGTTCATGATACAAACCTTATCGCAGAAGGGGCATGTTGTCTTGCTAAATATCATAACATCATTGGACCGAATGTGATCCAGCAGGACCGCCCGCAAATCTCGGGCGACGGGCGCCATGTTCTCCCGCTTGTAAACAAGCGAAAATTCGGATTCTTCTCCAACACCCAGCTACACAAGCCCTGCTAAAATCGTAAAACTCAAAAGTAGTGAGCGATGACTCGGCGGCAATCCATTCAAGATTGAGTGTAGAATCTCTACCACCAACCAGCTCGCAAGCACAGTAGTTTGGCATAGAAGAGCGAATATTACGCAAACACGTCGGTCTCCGAGCTATACTACGCTGCTGAGACTCGGCGGCCAGAATATGCATGCATCCTATCGTACATTTCCATGTGATCAAGGTTTACCGCGCGGCGACGAAGGGTGCGCGCGATGGGACAGTGCATGCATTGCAGCTTATGTAGAGTTTTCTGGGCGGTTCGAGTACGTAAATTAGACGGATTGCACACAACATACCACGTGCAGCATGGATGTGGTGAAACTTTATAGGGAGATGTGGCCAATGAACAGAGAGCGCGCCAAACTGAAAATCTGCAACTCGGTCAAAAGTTCTTTTACTGTCACTGATGGACTTATATTATTTGATTATCAGTTCAGAGACGTTCGATCTTATTTTACAACATAATTATGCTGAAAAAAGCTGCTGAAAACTGCTTCATCCAATAATGGTGAGCCAGTGGAGGGAAATAGTCAAAAGGGTACTGCGAGCAGGGGCGGATCCAGGAATTCAGTAAAGAGGGGGCGTGTTTACAAAATTAAAGGGGGGGCGCACGCACCCCTCCCCCCATTTTTTTCTTTTTATTTCTTTTGTTTCAACAAAAAATAAAGGGGGCGTGCGCCGGTTGCGGTCCTCCCTGGATCCGCCCCTGGCGAGGATCAATCTCAAAGGCCCATCTCAGTATTTCACAACACATGCATGCAATATCTGAATGATATATCTCCAATGACTATTTAAAAGAGAAATTTAGAATTCATATGAAAACAACATTTGTCATCTTTGCTGCCTTTTAGTCTTAATTGAAACTGCCTCTTCTTTATTTTTGAAGTTCTGTTCTTATGTTTGTTCATTCATTCAATGCCAAAACAGGTGTGCCATTTCATTTCAACCCTTGCAAAAACTCAATTGCTCAATATGCTTTGCAATTTACATAATTGCTGTAAACTTTCAACTATTCAATTGTATCCATGTAATCTTTAATATGTAGGTGTAGACCTATTATCAGAGCCAGCACTGCATTGTAAAAGTGGGGGGGGGCAGTTTATATTTCTAGTGCCACTTCCAGATTTCATCAGCTGGCAAAATGCAAAATGCAAAAAAAAAAAAAAAAAAAGGACTTCAATGCAATTTTCTGGTGTCACTTCCAGGGTTCAGAAAAAAGAAAGAAAAACTAGTGGGCCCCATGTGGTTTAACCCTATGTATTCCTATGAATTATGCAAAAAGGGTGACCCAGTGCCCCCTCCCCCCCCCCCCCCCCCTTCCTGGTTGCATCAGCCCTGTATCATACATACACATCACATATTACACATGAAATCATATTCAAAACAATTCACAGAAAGTTGGAAATTAATTAACTTAGACTTCTGATTGTCTGCTAATTCTAATAATCTATTATTGGTTTTATTGTGTACAACATGACATTCGGGATCTGGATCTGGATCTGGATCTGGATGAATCTGAAAAACTCTGACATGGAATGAATGCCATTAGTCATGTCATCAACTTCGCATGTAGTACTTGACGTATTTCACTCTCATTTTCCCTATCTGTAATTCCACTAAATTCACTCCAGACTCTGCTCATTTCATTACACATGATTCAAGTAGAAGCTTAAATAAAATGTGTCCACTCATTAAAAAACAAAGAGAATAAATGACAGTCATAACACTCAATATTTTAGGTTCATTGCATCATGTAGGATCGATATGCTAATTCAAACAAAAAATTGTATTATTTGTCATGGTGTGTAAACAATTTGATATTTACTGGTGATCAAATAGGGCATGGTTCAAATTCAGATTTTATTTTCAAATCTACAACCAAAGTGGAGACAACTAGAAAATTTACTGTGGCGACTGGTATACCACCTGCACATCACATGGTTCTCCCAATAGGACCAGAGCATTCATCTTGAAAATGTGAGACAACAGTGTCACATACGTAATTGGGAAAAAAAAAAAAAAAGAAACGACACGTTTGTCACAAGTGTGCCAAGTCCCGGTTGCAATTAAGTGCTCACTTTCCTTGAACTAGGTTTCATTTTGATGGATGGTTAAATTAAGATTTGATTATTTTTACTTGAGTTCTGACTGTTGCCACTGACCCTAAGGCCCAAATTTTTCAAATGATAAATGGTAAGATCCATTTTCATGACAATACCTTGTGCTATTTTCAAAATATGATAAAATTGGAACATTTTTACTAGACCTTTGACCCCATGTAATGCATGTATAAAGGGTCTACCTAGTTTAATTTTATACACTGAGTAACCTCTGAAGTATGAAGAAAAAGTGTAATGTCAGCATTACATATGTAATAAAACTTAAGCACTTCAACCTGATCTTTGACACTCAACCTTTGACCAAATGACCCAATAATTCCCAAGAGAATCATCGTCGGGGAGTACATGCCTATGAACAAAGTTTCATGAAAATACCTTGTACCATTTCCCAGGCATGGAGAAAGAATCTAAATTTCAGCATTTTTGCTTCACCTTTTGCTCTTTGATCCCATGGCACAAACCTTCCCTAGAGAATCTTTCTTTGACCCCATGGCCCAAACCTTCCCTAGAGAATCTTTATCAAGTAATACATGGAGTTTCAAGAAAAAAAATCAGTCACTGCACAGATAGGGGGAAATAGTGAAATTCCAAGAATTTGACCTTGACCTTTGACCTTCAGCATGTGCACCCAAAAGTTGATAGGCGCAACTACATCCACTTATACATATTATACATACATATGTCAAGTTTCATTGGCATACCTCACTTGCTTTATAAGATACACTGTCCACAAATTGATTATGGAAGGACGGGCAGAAGGATGGATGGAAGGACAGAAGAATGGAAGGACAGAAGAATGGATGGACCACCCGAAAACATAGTGCCTCCATGAACACTTTGTGGCGGAAGTATAAATATGCTAGATGTAAAAGGTAAATGAACTGCTCAGGTTCTTATGGTATTGTAGCCCATGTCATTGAGGAGAGACTAAAAATGCACTGCCAAGAAATCACATCAAAGACAATTGTTAATCTATAGAGACATTGCTTTATTCAGACAAGTGTGATAGACCTTCTCTAAGGTAGCATAACACACAATGAACATTACACTATGCAAAGGACGACCGATACGGATATACAGCCATGTACAAACAGACCAGTAAAGGATCCCTGTGCAGTGTACATTATTGCACAACAACATACAGGAGTATACAGATTGACAAAAACACAATCCATCATTGAGAATAAAAGGGTGTTCACTGTACTGTATATACCTTTGTTTATACAAGTGAATATCCTTTGGTAATGATGAAAGAACATTTCAGAAGAAAAAAGCAGCTACCTGTCTCTGTGTCTGGTAGAATTAAGATAGTCAAGCAAATGATCTAGCTTTTAAAGGCAGTAAGACATATTTCACAGGAAAAGGTATATTTCAAAATATACATACTACACAAATATTTGTGATGTGGATGAAAGAATCGTTGAACCATTTCAGACACCCAAACAACACATGTACGCCACAAAACCAGAATTCACTGAGACTCGGTATTTGAAGCAACTTTATCAAATATATTGCTGAGTGATTGAGGAAAAAAGTGTGTTCAATGTTACTGCTTCTGTCACAGTTCATGCTGTTATCCTTTTGACAGATTTGCTATGCACACACCGGACAATACAATGGCAGTATTTCAAGAAGAATATTAAATTGATTATACACAGTGTAGATTGACACCACACAGTCTACAACAGGAGCAGAAGGCACATTATTCAAATATAATATATTCATATACATATGATAAGATCTTATATTCTGTATTCTTTATAAAAAGCAAAATACTCTATTTGGAATGTATTTCTCGATTGTGTTTACAAATGGGGGCACTTTAGTGTCTGTTGTACACAAAAAAGGCATAAAAACACGTAGTAATCTGTGCATCGAACTGTACGTAAGAAACCTAAAATATCATTTGGCATATCCATTACAGCACAAATATTCAGCAAAAGTGAGATTGAGCATACATTGAATGACTGTATTTAGACATTACCACATATAAGATTTAAATGGAGTCAGATCATAAGTGTATGGATTTACATTTTTCATGTAAATTCTTATATTCTATTTCCCATCATATGCCTATCACACACTATGATGAAGTTGGTATGTAGGCACAGAACTGATAAGTTACATAATCCACCATACATTTTCATACTATATGCTTTTCATACTTGTGTATAAAGATGTCAAACACAATGATGGTTTACTCTACTTTTCTTTGTAATTCTGAACTAGTGCATTTACTAAGATGCCTGGAATTCTTGGCATCTGGTTGCAATTGAGTAAGCATTTTTCAGAGAAAGATGATATGATATTCATGTGCTAAGGTATGACAAAATACAGGATTGATACGGTGCCATTACTTCACAAACTACACAACAAAGCCACAACCCACATTCTTTGACGATTTCTGATAATTTCTCTTGGAATATAGTAACATTCATGAAAGAAATGAAATGCCATTCTTCAGCCATTTTTTTCCCTTTTTTTTTAATGCAAAAAAAAAAAAATGAGACTACTACAAAGATGATTAAATTTAATCATAATCCCCCCAGGAAAGTTACAATGGCTTCAAATTTCATTACCGGTAAGTCATTTCCTTCTTCAACCCACTGTAATTTAATCAATCTGCGAAATCCTTTACAAGCATATATCCATACAATTGAAAAAAAAAAATAAAATCTGCTGGGAGTTGAAAATTTCACAAACAAGAAAAATTAATCAAGTGACAGAAATGCCACATGTTTTCATTTTTGTTTTCTTTCTTTTTGATCCTGTTATCTCTCTTGCCCTGTGATGTATGAACTGACACAGAGTTATCAAAATGAGCAATACCTTGGCTTTTACTTTGGGAGAACGGAGAGACATTTACGACAGGAAGGGGAGTCTGACGTTGTACTCTTTCCATATTCATCTTTCTTTGATTGCTTGTTTTTGCCCTATGCACTTGTGGTCAAGTAAAACACATTACACAAAACAACCTGTCACTCAGTTTTGAAGTTGTTCACTTTATACATAAAAATTAATATATCCAATGTATTAAAGAATTGGTAACTGGTGCAGCTATCCAGTGTAGTAAAATTGGTTCCTTCTTGATATTTGAAGACTGATTAAGCCCAACTTCTTTTCCCTTCCATCGTAGAGCATAATTTAGGAGGCTCAGTACAGTGGACTCCCATTACAATGAAGTCCTCGGAACCGGCAGTTTTCTTTTGTTATGTTGAAATTTTGTTATAACCGAAAAAATAAGCAAGAAAATACATGGAGGGAATAATGTTGAGGCCTGAATTTGTACTTCGCTGTAACCGAAATTTCGTTATAACCTTTGTACCAGAGGGCTTAAAGGGATTGTACAGTTTTGGTTGAGACCTAATTTCAGGTTTCTAACATTTTTTAGTGAGATGATGAGAAACCTCTTATGAAATATGAAAGAGCATGTAATTATATGAGGAATTCAACGTTTATTTGATGAAAATTGGTTTTGAAATGGCTGAGATATCCAAAAAAGAGCAATTCTAATGAAGTGTGGGACCCACACTTTATTATGATCGCTTTGTTTTTTTACTTTGTTTTTGGATGTCTCACTCATTCCAAACCCGATTTTCATCAAATAAACTTTGAATTCCTCTTAAAATGGTATGATCTGTACTATATCATAAGTGTTTTCTTGGTATCTCGCAAAAAGTTAAAAGCCCAATTCTCATCTCCACCAATACTATACCATCCCTTTAACCCTTTCCTAGCCAATGGAAGAAGCATTAGTGACCATACACTAATGGTTAATACATTGGACACTCAGGACTGACAACTTCACCACATTTCTGACTGTTTAACAGTTCCCTATTTGATGCTCGACTAGACATAAATATCTGATTTGATGACGGAACAACAGAGCTGGGTCAAATACAACAATGTTCAACAAATACGACAGAACATAATACTATATCGAGCACATCACAAAACTCTGAGGCAACATTCTGAAAGACAATGAAGTTATTGCATCAGAAGAAAAACTGAGAAGAACACATATAGAAGAGGGCAGGCTGACTGGAAAACAAAAACAAAAACAAAGAATTGCTTGGAATGTGAATTCCTGAAATCAGCATCTGAAATGTACACTAATCATGTTCAAGCAAATCATTTTCAGTCTCCAGAATTAAAATATAATGTAATTCTTCACGCACTCTAAAGCAAATTGTTTTCAGTTTCTGGTAGTTATGATGTCACCTTACCGTCCTAGTTCCTAGAATCATGTCAACATGCTGCCATTCAGGACAGGTACATACTAAAAGTAACATTTCATTTTTGGAATATCTTGATAAAAATGGCACCATGAAATTAGTACATATCAGCATTTACAAGAGAATGATTGTGTTTTCAGCAGAAGTAAGAATCATGGATATATGTACATACATACATATATTTTGTATATAAAAATGAATCTACTTGGTAAGGAGCATTTTTTTTATAAAGGTAAGCTGCAAGCATACAAACACAATAAAAAAAAATCAAGTAAAAGTTAAAACAAATATCAGAACACAACATTTTCACTGCAAACTTCAAGAAAAAATTGCATAAAACAAATATACAAAATAAGACAGAAAAAACAAAGCAGAAAAAAAAAAAATGTCTGGATCTTATCATAAGTTCCTCTTAGTGATGTATTTTTGTTCTGCATGCCTACACTTGCCAGTTAGATTCTATAAAATATATGACATTGCAAAACAAAATTTGCATAAAAATTATGTTATGTACATGTTATTTGCAGCAACACACACACTTCACTCGGAAAGACTGTTACCCACAACAGACAAGAACAATCAACGGGATAGAAAAGCGCTTGATTTTTCAAGCCCCACCACCTGGCAATTTTTAGAGTTCTTTTTAGGAGCAAGAGTGAGTGACATTATTATCCTGAGTGTGTCATTGGCAACATAGTAAATGAGATCACCACAAATACACACCACGAGGAAGTAAAAAATCAAAATTCCCTTGATATCTTTGAATATTTCAAAGTAGCCATAGGCTCTCTTCTATATAAAATCTATATGAGTTTCAGCTGCATGACAATGTCTTGTTTTGTTTCTATTTTTTCTTGATCTAAGCTTCTGTAAAAATTGAACAACCTTTCAGGCACAGTTTGCAGGCACCGCTTCTCAGACATGCTAAAAACTTGAAGCAGCATTTCATAACTGAAATCTGTACGTTTTCACAGAGTGAGGTAATTGTTCCATTTCTTGAATGTGTACAGTGTTTATCTGACAATTAAAAAGTATCTAAAACTTTTTTTTCTTTATCAATTTTTCATGCAAAGCTGCATTTTATATCTACAACTGCAATTGGCATGCAGAATAGCTTGTATGTTATCACCACTGATTGGACTAAGCTCCTTTATCAACGTAGCACTAATCATAGTTGTCCACAATCTAATAACAACCTGGTGCCACACTTAATTAATCATTCTGGCATGAACAGTCTTATCTATTATACAACTTGGTCAATTGGGTAGTTTTGAAGAGATTCCAAAAAACATTTTCTTTTCTGTCAATTAGAAAAAAAAACACTTACATGCACGTGAGAATTAATTGGCAAAAATGATGTTCCGTTTCATTTTACTTGATAAATGAAGTTGTTCACAGATTAAAATCAGCACCACCACTGTAAATTTGTTGCATAGCAGGCTTTCAGAAGACATCAATATTTCCAAGGTTATATCACCTGAATGTGTCCCACATTTTACCAGACCAATTGAACTGCTTTGTATCTGTGGTTGAGTAAGTGTAGCCAGTTGCCAATATCACATTGTACTCTACAAAACTGCTCACTGAAATTGTCACAGACAGCTTCAGAACCACAAATTATGATGCAGTGAGCATGTGGAAGTCATGCTTATGCACAACAGGAAAAAGGGAAAACTTGACCAAAAATATTGTGCGGTGTTCAATTCTACAGATTTCATCAGTAGAAAGAGCCCATCACACCACAATATTTGGGTAGTCATAATGATAACAAAAATGGGATGGTATATATTCCAGATGTCTCCTAAAGAGTCAATCTCCTCCTACTTTATGTCTGTATTTGTTTCAGGCAGCTGATGTCTGTTTGGTCTCTGCTGATGCCTGCGAGGTGGGTACATATCTCGCTGATCTTTGGGGTAGCGCCCTTTACCATGATACCAGGCAGCACTGTTGATGCTGTCTACGCTCTTCGGCCTGGGAGCAGGTTCATCTCTAAGGAGGTCAGTGATCTTGCTCTTAGGACCATTAACATTACCTTCAAACGGGAGGGGCTCGCGGCAGCTGTGTGAGGATACCGATACCTCACTGGTAACAGTCTTTGACCCACTAACTGCCGAGTATGAGCGCCTGCTGCTAGCTGCTTCTTGGCTGCGGTTCCTCTCCTCTGTCTTCTCTCCCTCTGACGTTGCATCATCATTCATCTCGCTGCTCCCCAGCACTGTGTGGCCCTCCGCAAACGAGACGCTGTCATCTTTTCCCTCGCTGCGACCATCGTGGAGATACTTCGCGCGGAGGGTGGGTCCCTTGCCAGAGGAGGAGGAGGTGGAGGATGTGGAGGAGGCTGAGCTGGAGTTTGCTGGTACCTTGTTCTGCCTTGCATGATTTCCTGCACCTAAGTCCTGTTCACCTGAGAACTTAATGGCTGGAAAGCTCTGTGCTCTGTCTCTAACTGCAGGATTCCGGTCTGAGTGTCCGCTTCTGCCGTACTGAAAGCTTTTGCGAGGACCACCCTGTTGGCCGTTGCCCCGTCGTGGGGACTGACTCCGATCCTCACTCTGCCAGCCCCGAGGGCTCTTGCGGCCACCACGTCCAGAGCCTCCTCGGCTTGGTGAACGACTCGGGGAGCGGCTGGGACTCCTCGGTCCGACTTTCAGGAGATCCTGCTCTCGGAAGCTGAGGCTACTGCGAGGATTCTGCTTGGAGCGCTTGTCTGGAGGCTTGACCGGGGCACGATCGTAGTCACCCCTATTGAGTTCTTTTCGCAAGCTCTTCACAGCATTCAGTATGCAGTAGGTCAGCTTGTGGTGAGCACCAAACTTGGTGGTGCGGATGTCAAGGGCTCGGCTCATCACAGCTAGAGCCTCCTTCTTGGACTGGAAACTCCCATCCTCCCTCAGAAGTTTGCCTTCACCAATTAGAAGAGCAAGTAAAACATTGTCAAATCACCTGAAATTATTGAGGAATTATACTTTGCATATCATTCGGTGGCATAAAGCATGACATTTTGCAAATAAAAAAAATTGCAACTGATTGACAAATTGCCCTACATCGACGTAAATAAGCACTGAATTGATCAGTGTTTTAGTAGTAGCCATGATAAAAAATCATGGGCGTACATACTCGAGCAGGATTCGAACCTACGACCTCCTGATCACCGGACAGGCGTCATCTCCACTAGACCACCGAGCTTTCGCCCGACAGCAAGTGTTGGTTCTAATCCTTATAGCATGCAGCGGGTACTGCTTTGTTATTCAAATTCATGAAATTCTTCCGTCGAGATGTAGGGCAATTTGTCAATCAGTTGCAATGAAAACATCTCGACGGAAGAATTTCATGAATTTGAAAAAAAAAAATATCCAGTACTCCTACTACATACACGGCATGTCTTCAAGAACTACTGTAAATTAATTTGATCTCTGCAGAAATTCTAAGATGTTTTGAATTCTGGGTGTGTAGAGGCATGTCAAAACAAGTCATTTATAATCCTAGGAGTTAGGCTAAAAACAGCAACAACCACCATTTGGGCAAGTGTGCTAAAACTCTCAATTTGGAAATGTACACATTGCTGATTAGAGAATACGTAGTTTACAAGATTGTACTTAACTTTAACCAAAAGCAGTATATGTCAATTACAATCTTTGGTGGTTGCAAGTTGAAGAATTGGTGAGAAAGTTCATACCATTCTTATCTTTAAAAGAACTAATCTATCAACTCAGTTATGATGGAAAGAGCAAAACATTCATACCAGTGACGTGTAAATACTAGTTCTAATGTATAAGAAAATGTCTCAGCAAACACCAAATTTTCAATTATCGATAATGTGTGCTAGCACCATATGGCAAGCTTTTGAAACATGAACATTTGTGGAGATTTCCATAGAGTGAGAGGAACAGCTGTCATATCATTCCTGCTTACCCAGATGATACAGCGTTGTGGCAACCAGCAAATGGTCATCACCAAAGGCGTCCTCTCTGATCTTCAGTGCCCTCCTGTAATATGACTCGGCTCTCAGTCTGTCATAGCTGCATAGGTAGACATAAGGTGTTGAACTCTTAATGCAGTACTTTTATTTCCACTTGCCAAACACCCACATGACAGCAATTGCAATAGGTCGGTCTGCAAGTAATCTTCTCAGATGTACCTACTACTATTCAATAATTCTCTTTGCAGCACATCAATGTATATCATTTAGGTTATTCATTATTCATTATTTAATTCATCTTTAATTCTACATTCAGGATACAAATCATCTCATGTTCGTATGTTCAAAGCAAAATGCAAATGCTGAGATTAAATATAGGCACACTATCAACTCCATTTGCTTTCAGAAAGCAGCATTATACCTTCGTAGCATAAAAATATGGTCATTTGAAAACAAGAAGAAGTGCTTTACTGAAACCATCCTACACCAACAGCCTTCTGCTCTGAATTAGAAAACGGGTGTCATTTCAGTGACAGATTCTTGGTTTGAATACACACCTTTCCTCATTATTCTGCCTGCAGTACAACCCTGCAAGCTCATTGAGAACTTCTGCCACTGACGGGTGAGCAGACCCATACCACCGCTCTCGGACCTGGAGAGCTTCCTGCAGACTGGCTTCGGCGGGGCCGTACTGTTTCATTCTCATCCTGTAGAAGGGAACAAGACAATTTACAGTCAGCATCCATCCAATCATCATCCAATCATCATCCATTCATCATCCATTCATTATCCATCCATCCATCCATCCATTATCCATTAATCAACTATTCATCCATCCATCTTCTCATTATTCATCCATACATTCATCCTTTCATTATTCATCTATTCATTCATCCTTTCACTTATCAATCATCCATCCATTCATCCATCCATCCATCAAGGGACACCAGTCTTTCAGGGATGTGAAGTACTGTTATAAAGATGAAAGTCTGTGTACATTTTAAATTCAAGAATTTTGCAAGAGTCAAGATTCACAAAATTAAAATGCCTGCAAAAGTTCTTATCAACATTATTGCATTGTCTGTCAGTAACAAATTTTCACAAAAAATTTAACAGGAAAAAAGCCATCGGCTCTAATTTGCAAAAATTCCATGCTGCTAAAATATCTTGCTTTACAGTGACCATTTCCATCATGCATATACAAATGATCTACAGTGAAGCTCTCTACATCGCTGCAGTACAAGTAAAAGGCAATAGCATATGAGCATGACTTCGGAAAACTGTATGTTTGAACAATTTGTGAACTCCCAGATTTGCTAGAGGATAATTGTTCTCTACCCTAGGAGCAGTACAGGAATGATCACTTGCTCAACTGCAAATGTGATATGAATCACTACTGGAGCAAAAGATCAATTCTTAATGGATGACTTATCTCAACATGACACTAAATGATTAAACTCACACTTGAACCAACAAAAAAATTGATAAATAAACATTTGGATATAAACTGCTCCTACTGGAAATGGAAAAAGCAACTTTATCAATGACAGGGCCTGATGATGAAAATCTACATTGTAACATGAAAGTAACTTTGAGCCTAGTCTTGTCAACTTTGCAGTCTCTAAGGCTTAAAGGGATGGTATAGTATTGGTTGAGGTGAGGATTCAGCCTTAAACTTTTTGCCAAGTACTAAGAAACCACTGCGTAAAATGCAAAAAGAGCATACAATTCTATTTAAAAGGAATTCAAATTTTATTGGATGATAATGAGTTTTAAAATGGCTGAGATATCCAAAAACAAAGAAAAACAAAGCAATCCTATTAAGACACACCTTTTATTAGGATTGCTTTGTTTTAACCAATTTTTACCAAATAAACTTTGAATCCCTCTAAATGAAATAAATGCTCTTTGAATTCATATTTCAATAGCGGTTTCTCATTATCAAACAATGTGTGGAAACCTGTAGCCCTGTCTCAACAGAAACTGTACCGTCCCTTTAACCCTAACTAGGCCGGGGGGGGGGGGAGGCCTCCGAGGCCCCCCCCCCCTCGACGTTTCGCGCGATGTATCGCTATCGCGAGAAGCTATCGCCGCAATGTTTCATGACTTTTTTCTTTCGAGTCTCCCGCATCTTTTGACACCAAATTTGTGATGCC
This sequence comes from Diadema setosum, assembly GCA_033980235.1. Taxonomy (NCBI): domain Eukaryota; kingdom Metazoa; phylum Echinodermata; class Echinoidea; order Diadematoida; family Diadematidae; genus Diadema; species Diadema setosum. Next base: position 38,647,703 of record CM067060.1, read on the forward strand.
CGGGTGTGCGGTTCCGAAGTTGCGCATAAATATGCATGTGCATGTCAGACCAAAAATTGCTCAAAAACGTGAATTTGTGTACAATTTCAATGCAAACTGTGTTTATAGGCAAATTTCATAAAAGCATGATTATTTGGGGGTTTTATTGATTAAAATCAATTAATAACGCATTTTCTTGTTCGGAACAATGTCACGGACAAATTTCATCGAAAAAACAATGAAAAACATAAAGTCGAAAAAACAAAGAAATACATAAGAAATTCACAAAACAATAAAATACTTAGGAAATTTTTTCTGATTGCGCAATTTTTTTCTCTTACATTTTAATACTAAGGACACTAAAAAGAATATTTACACAAAAAGTGTGCCTGTTTTGAGCTTTATTTAGTGATTTATACCAAATTGTCTGATTTCATGCATCATTATGCATAAATTAGAATAATTTAGTGTAAATGATAATTTTTGAAAAAATTAACTTCATGGTACTTTAGATTACATCATAGGCAATGTGTGTGCCAATTTTCGTCGCGATCGCGCGGTCGACGGCCAAGATCCGGAGGGGGGGGGGGGCGAGGCCCCTCCCCCCGGCTCTATCATCTACCTGAATAGCCCGGCCTAGTTAGGGTTAAAGGGGTCGCGTTGTTAGGATTCCTAGTCCTTCAGAGGAATCAATACCAGACAATGTCAGTCTCTCCCCCACACATCCACTGTCCCCACAACAACAAGGATGATGGTGTATTCACTGCAGCAAATCTGTACATCATTGACAAGCAAATGTAGAGTGTGTAGGAACACACTATACAACCCAAGGTCATTGCAATCACTATTGTCTTCGCTTTGTCCAATGCAATTGAGTTCAGATACACTTCAGTGGCTAAGACTTGCAACTCTAGCACGCATTTACTTACAGGTGTGCATCAACCAATCAATGAAGTAGGATGTCTGATTACATCTTGTTCAGTCACACTCATAAATACTAGCACTGTTTTGTATGTGATAAAAATCACATATTTTTACATACCATACATTTATCATAACATTTAGAATCCCATTAAACACTCAGTAATTCTTAAATTCATCAAAGAAGCCTGCAGGTTCTCCTGTGCAAAAACCTAAAAACAGCAAACAATCTACTGATAATGGACATCAACATCATTAATGATGTTGATGCTTCACAATAAGCTGAATATCTTCTAAGCAAATATTTTATGTACTAAAACTGATCCATTCGCATTTGTGTCTGTGACCAAACCCTGTTTTAACAGAACCTTTAAAACCTGATATTCCATAACTTAATCATTTTGCTTGTTCATGACAAAAGTAATATTTTCAGTGTTTTGCAGTTGACTCTTCATTCAAATCAACTTAAAGACACAATAGAGGTTTGCTTCAAAGAAAGAAAGACAAAAATAAATAAATCTTGGCATGCCAAACACATAAACACAAGCCAGTACTGAATTTTGCACAACAGGCACAACTGTTACTAAAAAAAGAAACCTTACTTGAGAAACCCCAAGTGGAACTGGGCCGTGGCGATGCCAGCTACACTGCCCGCCCTCTTCATGCACTCGCTTGCTTCTACCAGGGCCTCCTCGGCTGCTCCCACTTGAAAGTCATGAACCGCCATGTTGCCCAGCCGATTGAGAAGTCGTCCTGGGCAGCGGGAGAGAAGAAGACACCCATGAGTGAGAGATATATCAGTGGTATCGGATTTTGCTGGGAAATTATCACCTTGCCATCGTTCATTGTGCACAGCATCAATCCATACAAATATGATGCTTGGCATGTAATTTAACTCTCAAGCTACCAGATAGCTACAGATGAAAAATACAGTGTTATCCCAAACACTGTCCCATGTTGCTACACTTCACAAACACTTAGGAAAGATCACTTTGGAAAGATCACTTTGGTTTATCTACCCTTGATTTTCACTTAATGTGAAATATAAACTGCTCATCTTGCCTCTTAACCTGTTCTATATCAAATACTGAAATCCCCATAGAGTTAATATACACAGGCCATCAGGTTCCAATATGGAACGAGTTAATATTACTGCTACCTATGGGTATGGGTTTGGGGGTTTTTTTGGGGGGTGGGGGGGTTCTTATATTTTAAGAGGAAAATGAACATAGAAGTCACTGTACATCTTCAAATCAAAGTATAGAATGGGTTTTTTACAAAAAAGCTCATTTTCAGGGAAACAGACCTAGATTTCCCTATCACATGAAAGATAAATGTATGGTTTGTACAACATCTCAGATACAAGAGAAAAGTGTTGCCTACAGAGGGCAAAATCAACAATAAATAAGTTTTCAGTACAGATGAGTCTGGAAGAGGTACCTTTGCTTTCTAACAGTGGCTTGATGTCATCGTAGGATTCCTCCTCAATGATATGTGCTAGTGTGTTGAGCGCCTTGTTGAAGAATCGCTGGGCCTCATCCTTGCGGAGCTCGAAGAGGTGGCGCTCTCCGATGCTCTCCTGCACCTCGACCAGAAGGAGCTGCTCCTTGTGCGTCAAGGGGAAACTCTGCCATGGCAACAGAGGTTGAGATGATGTGAGAGGAATAATTGCTTTTTTTCTTGTTCTGTTTTTTCCCCGAAAGGGAATGCACTGTTTTTGACTTGAGTAAAATAAAGCCTTTATGATGGAAGTGGATCCCCATATCTGACTACAAAGGTTTATTTCCACTCTGGTCTGTCACATTACTGCCATTACTTGGACAACATGCCACCTACCCTCACAGTAGGTGATCCATTTATAAAATCTGTAAGTCTGAGCTCATTTACATTTGGAGTCACATGAAGCATTCTTTTTTAATCTCACTGCTGTCCATCCAACCATTTACACAATTACACAAAGAGCTGCACAATGGTTAAAAGTAAACTGGATATGATAATATACATATAATGTAAGTGGAGTGCGACAGTGCCAATACCTCTATGATCCTGTCGTACGCCAACATCAGCATCTCGTCGGCTTGTGTAAAGTTGGACTTCTCTGCCAGGAACTTCCCCACGTGCATCGCCAGAAGAGCTCCCTTGCAGCGGATCTTCTGTTCGTCAAAGTCTTCTTCATCTTCCTCACTGACCACCTCCTCCTCCTCCTCCTCCACTGCTTCATCTGCTTCTTCTTCTCTCAGTCCCTGCAGCTCACCGCTACCTTTGCTACTCTTGCTCTCTCTGCCACTCTTGCTCTCGAACGCATCCCCGAGGCTGTTGACGAGGTCATCCAGCATGTCTTGCTCGTCGTCAGCAAAGCTCACCAGACTCCTCTTGATCTTCTCACTCGCTTTCGCGACCTCCGCATCGCTGATCGTGGCCTTAATCCCGCTTCCCACAGAGCTGCTCTTGCTGAGGGACAGACTCTGCATCCCGGATGACACCTCTTCCACATTTTGCCTGGAGATGTTGCTCTCAACTTGACTCTGAGGGCGACTCTCTGATGCCATCTCGCTAAAGGTCGTGTTGCTGCGGCTACTGTCTCTACCACTTACAGCCCCTGGAGAGAGGGGAGGCAGTGGAGGTGGTGGTGGTGGGGGCTGGGTGCTCTCGGTCCTCGAACTCAACCCTGCCTCACCGTCATCGTCATCAATGTCGACGTCGGCGTCTGTCCTCGTTGCGCGGCTCATCGTGAGGTCCTCTCTGGGCAAGCGCTCTCCATCCTCACTCTCCATGGTGGATTTATTGATGGTGTGCCTGCTCCCAAAGCTCTCAAAGTCATCATAGCTGTTACTGAAGTTACTCCTCCGGTCCCTGGGATCTAGGTTGATGCTGTCTGCTTTGCCTGGTCTTCCATCAGTGAGGTCAATCATGGGGCGAGAGGATGCACTTGTAAAGTTATCTGCAGATTCCCCCCAACCCACACACAAAAAAAAAAAAGTTGTAATAGTAAAAAATACAATAATTAAGAAATACAGAAAAGATAGATAGTGAAAGCTGTTGTAAGATTTTGGATTCCAAGGGGCATCAGTCAGAGAGAAACATAATCATGGCTGTTAACAGGTGGAGGATATGATAACATTTACCAAATTCTACAATGAACTAAATAAAGAAGAGTTGCAATATGAATTATCTTTACCAGGCAATACAATGAAATCACTTACTGTTGTATGCACAGGCACTGTATAGAATACTCATGCTTCTACCTTTTCAAAAAGCACATTTAAATGTTGTCCCTCAAATTGATACCAATTTTGCTTAGCTGTCTATGTTGAGATCCTAGACAGATTACATACTGATATGTTACACGCATAAAAAGGGGGAAACTCTTTCCAAAACTGTTGAGACTTTGGATGTGGATAGCAATGTCACTCATAAAAAGAAGGCTGCGGAAAACTGTGAATAAAATAGTGGTGAGACAATGGAGTAAAAATTGAGTCAAAAGGGGCCTGAGCTTTTGATCCTAGCTGAAGTTTTATCACAGGCAAATTACAAACATTTGGGGAAAGTAATCACATATGTGGACTACACACAACATGCACAGTCTGAGGAAGGTTAGGGACACAGAATAATGAGAACAAATAGTTAAAGCAAAGGGTGATTTAAAGCAAGGAGAAGAACAAACAGAAGGCAGAGGTGGGCCAATAATGATACACAGGATCATAGGGGGGCAATCTGTGAACAATAAAGATGAATAAGGAGGCAACATCAAACTAGAAATGTCACTAAGGCGACTGGTATGCCTCCGCCATAATGCATGATTCTCCTAAAAGGTCTATAGTACATGTGGTCAATGTGTGATGACATTTTCACAAAAATGGCAAAATATTAAAATGACAAGTCTGTCACAAATGTGTGGAATGTTCACCTTCCTTGACCTAGTCTTAATTGGATGAAGAGGAGAGCACAATTTGGAGATTTCAGGATTTTAACTTGACTTAGACCCATTGATAAGATTACGCACTGAGTAATTTTCAAAGTATGGAGAAAAAGTGTGATTTCTGTATTGAAAAGTACATTGTTACCATTTTCATCTGGCCTTTGACCCTAAAATTCATCTAGGCTAATCACTATCAGGCAGAACATGCATAAATATGCAATAAGTTTCAAGATAACTTGAACCACTTCCGAGATATGGAGGAAATAGTTAGTTCAGCACTTTCCCTTGATCTTTGACCTTTTGACCTTTGAGGCAAAAAAAGGGGGAAAAAAAGAAAGTTTTGAGAGAATCTCTATTAGGTTATAAATGCATACACCAAGTGTAAAAAAAAAATCCTGCTGGCATTGCATAAATATGAGGGAAAAAGTAAAATTTTTAAGTGTTGCCCTTCACCTCTGACCCCTGACCTTTGACCCCATGAACCCTAAATTCTCTAGATAATCACTGCCAGTCAGTACATGTATATATACTATGTTTCATGAAGATACCTTGAACAATTTCCGAGGTACGGAGAAAAAAGTGAAGTTTAAATATTTTTACTTGAAATGACCTTTTGACCTTTCACCTCATGACCCCAAACTTTCACCAGAGAATCTTGATTAGGTAATACAGTATTCTCCGCATAATCGGGTAGGCTCGGGCAGAGCGTTTCTTACCCAATTAAGCGGAGTACCCGATTAACAGAAGAACACGTCTTATTCTGAATTGACACACACAATGTGTGTTTACATGCATTGTATACTGCACCAAACACCTACACTATGCTTAACAACCGTGCTTGCACGGCACATTATAAATACCTTACACTTGCTCAGTCACGAGCAATATAATTTACACTCTTTTTTTATGGACAAGATGTCTTCAGAACACTACGTCGTTTGACTATAGACACCTCGCTAACACCCAGACGTTTTCCGAAATTAACACGTCTCTTTGAGAGCACAAATCACGTAGAACGTCGGGTTACTTTTCGAGAAGTGACTGGGGAAAAGCAAAATTATGTAGCTGGCCAGATGGTGCATGACCTGTTTTTCGTTGCAAACTTCTCGTATTGTGAATGTTGTTGCGGAGCAAGGCAGGAGCTTAGGTGTGTTCAACTCCTGTCTGTCTATGCAGTTGTGAGTGCCAGCTACATAACTTTGTAATGTTCTTTTTCTTGTGGGAAGTCGGTATGTGTACAAGTGTTTGCATGTTTAATCACTCCCAAAATGATCGGTCTTCTTTGCAAATTAAGCAGAAAATCTGATTAGCCGTGAAAATTTTGACATGCATGATTTCTTAAAGTGTTATATCTGCGATAAAATGTGGGTAGAAATTAGATTAGAAGAATTTTTTTACCCGTTTATGCGGAGAGGCAACCCGATTATCAGGTAATTTTAATGTGCATTGGAACTGACTCTGACAATATAACCCAATTAAACGGAGTACCCGTTTCAGCGATACCCGATTACGCGGAGAGTACTGTACATGTATACACTAAGTTTCAAGAAAATATATTCAGATATTGCATACATGCCAAGTTTCATTAGGATACCTCAAAAGGTTTTCTAGTTACGCTGTCCACAAAATTAATTACGGACGGACGGAAGGAAGGACGGACGAAAGGACAGACGGACAGACAGACGGAAGGACAACCCGAAAACATAATGCCTCCGGCACCACTTCGTGGCGAAGGCATAAAAAGATAGAATATAAATATTTCCCTTTAAAGGGAGACTTGGAAGCTAAGAGTACACCTCTCACAAAACGCTGGAGTATTTTGTACATATTTTACAAAATGACTGGGATAATAATACGCACCACTTCTTGCACCAACACTGGTATTCTTGATGGTTCTCTTGAATCCCGGAAGATCCCAGTCCATTCGTGTGTTGCTCCTCATCACCATCTCCCCGACGTCGTCTGCAAAGGACACCCGTGAGCCACTCTTGACCTTGGCGGGGTTGTCCTCGCGCCCAACGGTGCTCACCACCATCTTGGTCAGTGATTCGGTGACATTGAAGTTTTCCTTGGTGAGACGGTTGCAGTAGTGGAGGAGGTCCAGCTTGAGGGCGATGTTCTGGGAGGTGTCCGCCTGCATCGTCAGGAAGGTGCTGAACGGATGTGGGAGAAGAAAATAGAACAATTTTTCATACGTGCCTTGGGTGCTGAAGGAATACTGGAGAAAGAAATCTGACAAGTTTTCATCATCATCTTACATTCACAGCAAAGACATCACAGCCTTAAGCCCGCTGCACACTACCAATTTTGCCCCGATTCACCGATCTTAAGACCTTAAGACTAGAAGTGTGACGTCACAGTCTTGCCATTTTCTAGTCGTACGACTGGGTCTTAGCGCCAGTCGTAGAGATTTGACATGTTGAATTTCTACGACCGGTCATAGGCTTTCAGCCATTCAAAATGCAGTAAAATGCAAGCGTACGCAGTGCGCACTGCGCGTGCTCTACAGTCGGGTCGTATAGTGTGCGGTGTCCGGTCGTACGACCGGTCTTAAGACCCAGCTTGGCTTAAGACTTTAAGACCAGTCTGATCATGTAGTGTGCGGTGGCCTTTAAGGAAACTCAAGACTTTATCAAACTGATTGGATACTGAGGTGATGATGTAAAAGATCAGAGGTCAAAGGTTAAATGTTACCATGTAAACTTTACATTCTTCACTGTATCTTGATAAGCATATGATGTACAATTTCTGTCAAATATGGTACATGGATGCTCGAGTACCTTACAAAGTTTATGTTCCATTTGGATACTTTATGTATGTGTTTGCTACACACGTGATTGTCAAAGTCGCTACAGAATTTCCACAATGACCCCACGAACCACCACATCTTAACTGCTCTGGTATTACAGAGTCTCAGATTGGTGACACCATCAGACGGACTGAAAGAAGATGCCACCTTTCTCAGTCAGGGTTCAACCTACTCTGGGTTGGTGATGACCTTGTTGAGACCATGGATGTCGCCACACCGGTCCAGGTGATAGGGCAGCTCCTCCACCCGGCGACGGGAGGCGGGCTGGTGGAGGAAATACTCGGCCAGGTGCTCGTGGCACTGCTGCATCTGGCCGTTGAGTATCTGGGGTAGGAAGCTGCCGGTGGTGGTGGATGATGTCTGGTCCACATTCAGGCCAGGGATGACTCCTGGGGATGGATCAAGGGGGGAATCGCGGTTACCAGGTTTCATTGCAAGTTCAGAGTTCCCAATGGGGCAAAATAGGTAGGAATACTTGTGGTGGTAGTTGCAGCAATGACAGCAGATTCACATTAGAGGCGCCATACAGTATGAATTCAGCAATCATTATTAAAATGTGTGCGATAGTCGTTATCATATCAATTCGCACAGTTGAGGTGTTAATTGCCTGCATGCAGGTTCTCTATCTACATGTATAATCAATGAGCTCGCTACACCTTTGTCACTATAAAACAGCTAATATTACAAAAAGAGTACTAATGATTTTGATAAAGACAATACAGTGCACTCCCGGTATAACAAAAACGGTTATAGCGAAATTGCGGTTACAACGAGGTAAAAATTCAGGCCGCAACATTATCCACTCTATGTACTTTTATTGTTTATATGTTCAATTAGAACAAAATATCGATATAACGAAATAAAACTGTCGGTACCAAGGACTTTGTTATAGCGGGAGTCCACTGTACTGTTGACCACTAGTACGAGTAGTAGACATATATCATTATTGTTGTTATCATCACTACCATCATCATCATAATTATCATCATTATTGTCATACCGAGGAGGGAGTTAAGCACAGCATCCCTCATATCCTGGTGAAAGAATCCAAACAGTCCCCCAGGCCGCTCCACCAGTGCTTCAGAGGCGGCCGAGCGGAAGAGGGCAAAGTCAAAGCTGGTGACTTTGGACTGGCCCCGGTATCCCATCTCTTCCAGAAGCGCCAGGATGTCTACTTCACTGAGTCCGTGCCTGGAGCAGACCAAGAGCCTCAGGGTCTCTGCTACCCATCCTGAGAAGGCTGGGTGGTTGGGTTGGGATGAGGGAAAATGGATGGAAGGATGAAATGGAAGACAACTGTTACTTGAATTTACAAATGTAAAATGAAAAGTAACATGACATGGAAGTTTTGTTTTATGTCATGTGACAAAATCACACTTATGTAGAGTATCAGGGAAAGAAACACTTTTAATGAGACAAAAGCAGCAAAAGTATGGAATTAAGTCGAGGTAAACTTACCATCAGTGCGCATGGAGGCGGACATTGAGGCCGACAGTCTCCCTTCAGTGCTCCATCCGTACTCCTGGGTCCACCTCGAGATGATGCATTTCCAGAGGTCACGGAAGGAGGGCGCACTGACGTAACGGTCAAGGAGAGCTGACAAGTTGTCGAAGGTGCCGCAGACCCGCAGCTCGCTGGCCAGGATGGTGAGGAAGAGGGGCCGCGAGCTCATCTTGCAGTTGACGATAGTCTTGAGGTGGCCGGCGTCCAGGCACTTGCAGTGCATGGCCAGGTGGTGCTTGATGACGGCAGCCTTGTCTTCCGTGCCGGTGAAGAGCGGCACGGTGAGGGCCTCGCTGTCCTGTCGAAATGACAGCGACTTGTAGGTCAGGTCGGAGCGGATGGTGGTGATGACGATCTTGCAGTGTGGCGGGAGAACTGCGGGAAGCCATTTCAGCTCTTTCACCTGATAGGAAAGGAATATGGAACGGGAGCAATCAATGGACACATTCTCCATGGTAGATTACACTAACAACTCATGCAGCTTTACAGATGAAGCCTGTATGTGGGAAGATGTGCTATTAAAAGAACCTATACATGAATTGATGTAGGTGGCATACAGCCATAATCTTAACCCTAAACAGGACAAAGCTATCTGGAAAAGAGGTGACTTCAGATAGCACTATACTTGATATAGGTGTCCAAGAGTGTTAAAAGTAAACTAACCTTCACCAATATTTGCCATAGATATAATCACTTTAATCCCATCACACAATATCAATACACCAATTTCAACAAATTAATATAAATAAACAAAGACCTCTGGAATTCATTCAATAACTATAACAAATTTAACTTTGACCTCAGACATTTTTTTTCTAATATTTACCATTATATCAATTACAGTGTCATAAATTGAAAAAAAAATCTTGTCTGATCACACAGGGTAAACTTCTAGTAATGCTATCTTAAAATTGACAACACTTGAAAAAAAAAATCACAAAATTTATTGCCCCCTCATTCTTTATCCTTACAAGAAGTTTGATGAAACACATATAAAGACCATTTATGAATGAATGAATGAATGAATGAATGAATGAATGAATGAATGAATGAATGAATGAATGATTTCCCTTTTCATCCATAATAAAAAATGGCCAGCATGTTCATAATGACACAGAAACAAGGTTGAACTTCATACATGCATTTTTACCACACCGTATTGACAAGGATACATTATATAATGCAAAGTACGGAGGTCAGTCTCACCAAGGAGGTTCGAGAGATGGAGTTACAACTGACTATAATTATTCAATCAGCTGTCAGTTTTCTATGGATGGACAAAAGAATTCCACAGGTGCATTTGTGCCTTTGGTGTTCGATGCTTGAAGCCATCATCTTTCTGAGCAATCTGAAGATTCATTTTTAACGCTAACATAATATCGGGTATATGCTGCTCGTTTATACATCAAATGCAATGAAATTTCACCTAATGATAAAGCATATAAAACAAAAGTAAATTCCGTTCGAAAATATGTGCAAAAGTGTAAATCTGAGCTGTATTTTGTGAAAGCGTTTGAAATTTTACCCAAATGGAAAGCCGGTTTTATCACTTTTCTCCTTATTTCCGCCAAATGAAACTAATATGATATCATCTTCAAGTATAGTTCTTTATAAATTAATATTTCAGATTAGCGTACAGACACATACAGTCAAGTAATTTTGATATCTATTTCAGCAATATTTGAGCAATTTCTATTCGTGCACCCCTGTGCCTTTACCATTGTCTACCGCCCATCGTTTGTAAGTAGGGATAGCGAAAAGTAATTACCATCACAAAGACATATCTTCCTTGGAAAGTGGCTGGTGATTATGCAATGAGACACAAGTCAATTGTCTTCGCATCTGAGCGGCAGATCCAGTTTGACACATACTTCAAATATTTTTGAGTGGCGGCTTCGAGCATGGGATCAAAGCGAATAAGACTGTTGTGACTCCATTTCTCGAACCTCCTTGGTCTCACTGAGGGAACCCAAATCCTCACCTGGTGGACGCCCATGCCCATTGTGTTTCCCAGCTCATCAATAGCATCCAGGACCAGGATGCACGGTCCCATGGCGATGGCAGCCACAAAGGCCTCACAGATGCGGTGGAAGTTGGACAGCTCCTCCGAGTCTCCGCCCGTTTCAGCCGGACCATCACCTATTGTGATACAAACACAATAAAAGAAGGAAATTCCTCTCTGCGAGCATCAAAACGTGATCGAAACAGGGTCGGTGACTACACAGGCATTGTAACAGAAAAATAAGCCATCTGAGTCACAATATTTGGTTAGCAACTACAGAATATGGAGTTGGGGGGGGGGGTTGACAAAAATATGAAGAGCCCATGTGAACTGTATTCAAATGGGCTACACTTAGTATTTGCAGACAGATCACGCATACTGATTTCTAATATAAGTTGGCATGGCATCACCATACGTTACAAAGTACAGTACTCTCCGCATAATCGGGTGGGCTTGGGCAGAGCATTTCTTACCTGATTAAGCGGAGTACCCGACTAACAGGAGAACACGTCTCATTCACATTTGACACATACAATGTGCATGTACATGCATTGTGCACTGCACCAAACACCTACATTGTATGCTTAACAGGCGTGCTTGCATGGCACATTATACCTACCTTACATTTACAATAATTACAATAGTTTACACTCTTTTTATGGACAAATATGTCTTCAGAAAACTTTGTTTTATTACTGTACCTGTATGAACAACAAAGAAAAAAAAAATGACATTCATGATTTCTTAAAGTGATATATATCTGCAATAAAATGTACTTTAAAATTACATTAGAAGAAAATTATTTACCCGTTTATGCGGAGAAGCAACCCATTATCAGGTAATTTTAATGTGCATTGGAAGTGATTTTCACATTACTACCCAATTAAACGGATTACCCGTTTAAGCGATACCCGATTATGCGGAGAGTACTGTACTTAGAAATGATTAATTTTATACAATTAGTCTCTTTACATACAATTGGTGCATGTATAAATCATAAGAGATACACTTGTACATTTTATAGTCATATTACAACTCCATATAATCTAAGTACCAAATATAAATATTCAAATATCAAATGGTTTCAAAAAAGCTTAAAAACACAAGTTGTCGATGTTTGCAAAATATGCCACATAGTTAATTTATCAGACATGACAGCAGAAAGGTGGGCAGCATGTGAATACATAATTGAATGTTTTCTACACTCAATCATTTTCCTGTTGTCTCACAGGTAAAAAACAAACAAACAAACTCAAAATGGAATAATAGACAGTTCCAATATCCTACCTCCATACTGGCCACGGAGTTCAAAGGTCACCCTGCGAAGGAAGCTGCGAATGTCTGTGCTGAGGGCACTGGAGCCCACGTAGTGAGCCAACACCTTGACATTTGGGTGTGAACTCTGGAACTCCCTGACCCAGTTGGCTACCAAGGACGTCTTGCCACATCCTCTTTCACCAACAAGCGTCACTATGGACTTGTAGGCTGGTGCCACTCTGCAAATACAAACAACGGTTTTGATATTGGTGATGATGACAGTAAAAGCATTTAGAGGAGTCATAGCATATCAACAGAAATAACAAAAACAATGATGATAATCGTGATGATATTTATAACTCAGAAAGAGGAGGAAGAGGAGGACAAAGAAGACAAGGACCAAGTAAAAGAAGATGACGAAGATGATGAAAAAGAAGAATAAGGAAGAAGAGGAGGATGAAGATGAAAAAAAATTAAAAAAAATATTGCAATATTTATCCATGAGAGCAACACAAGTAGTACACAAACTCTGCTTTCAATTTGTTACACTGACGCTACCATCAAAGACGCCAGTAAAATTAATAACTATAATAGTCAAGATGAGACCCATCAAACGATGATGAAAATTATAACAATTGGTGTAATATTCATAACCTGACAAGCTATAAAACTTTGACTGCTACCAAAAAAATTATCCTATTTGCCTGTTGTGATTGCTGAAGACTTTGATACAATATTAGAAAGATTAAACGAGAACTTACCGTTTGAAGTTTGATCGTTATTTTATGAGTAATTGGAGGTGAGAGAATTCATGTGAGATCCCGCTCATGCGCATGCGCAGATGTCAATATTTGAAGCAATTGTGGCTACTGTAGTAACCCAATAAAATAGAACTGTCGAGAACTTACTTGAGTTGATCTTGAGTAAGGGAGGGAGAGGTGGGCATGAATTCTCTCACCTCCAATTACTCATAAAATAACGATCAAACTTCAAACGGTAAGTTCTCGTTTAATCTTTCTATTTTATTTCGTAATTCTCGCTTTCGAGAATTCATGTGAGATTTCAAAGGACAGTAGGCACAATAAGCAGAAGTAGCAATTCAGGTAGTAGACACTAACCTGTAAGCTCATGTCATGTCACCAACATGAGGTCCAATCAGTGTTCCAAAACACTGTGAGCAAAACCGCCAGCTGATGCTAACGGCTTATTATAAAACCTGTCAAATGTTCTTTCATTTGTCCAGCCAGCTTGCTTCAGAATATCTGCGACCGGCAGATGACACCTTCTGGCTGCAGACGCTGAGGCTGCTCGTGTAGAATGTGCCTTGAATGTAGTTGTGTCAATTCCAGACGCTTTTAGGACAGACTTGATCCACCTGGCGATAGTAGCCAAACTCGCCTTCTTATGGGGTTTTTGAAAGGTGATGAGCAGTTGCTTTTCTGACTCCCTGATGTCCTTCGTCTGCTTGATATACCGCTTTAGGTAATGCACGACACATAAGCGTTTGTCTCCTGGAAACGCTTTAAATTCAAGAACAGTTCCAACGTTCCCAGGCCTGCTCTGTTTCAGCAGTTTATCTACTAGGATTACTACAGAATCAGTCTTAATGCTGATATTATCAATACATAGCCCATGCAAAGTTTGCAACCTCTGAGCTGATACTAATGCAAGTAACATACATAACTTAAGCGTCAAATCACGTAGAGACAGTCGATGTGCTGGTGCCAACTGGCAAAGATAATCCAAGACTGCTCCTACATCCCATATGGAATTGTAACGAGGTGTAGGCGTTCTAAGCTTAAAAACACCTTTCATGTATCTACATATCAAAGGGTGAGTTCCGACTGTATAATCACACTCATCCAAAATAACAAACGAAGCCATGGCACTCCTGGCTGAATTAATAGCACTGTAACTTGCTTTCTCTTTGTAGTACAATTCGCTAAAAAACTCTAGCAGATTTCCCACTTTGGTATGGGTCCACGGCAATTCGTGATTACTGCAAAATCTCTTCCACTTTTTGATGTAGATGAGGTATTGTTTCTTTGTGGATTCCCTCCATGATGCTCCCAGTATGTTTGCAGTTGCTGTAGTCAGACCCTGGGAGATGAAGTGTCTGCTCCAAGTCTGCAACACAAGAGAGTGAGATTTGTTAATGGGTGTGATATACCCGATACAGGCTGCCTAAGTAGTGATTTAGACTTTGGCATGTGCCATGGTTCTTCAATCAACATATCATTCAGCAATGGGAACCAGGCTTGAGTGGGCCAGTACGGTACTATCAATAGGCCCTGTGCCCGATCCTGCTTTATTTTTTGTAGACATTTTGGTATGAGGCTGAAAGGAGGGAAGGCATAAAAGTTGAGAGGGCCCCAGTCAAGTGTGAACGCATCTACAGCCCAAGCATTTGGATCTGGCATCCATGATACATATGTGGGAAGCTGCGAATTGAGCCTGGATGCAAACAGGTCAATTTCAGGTAATCCAAACCTGCCCACGATCTCATCAAATACTTGTTTGCCAAGCATCCATTCAATGTTGTCATTGAATCTACGGGACATGTAGTCAGCTTCTGTGTTTTGTGTGCCTGGTAGGTGGGCTGCCGTTAACCATATGTTGCGTTCATTACACCACTCCCAGATTTGCACAGCTGCTTCATTACAAGCCTCTGATTTAACACCACCCATATTATTCAGATATGCCACTGCAGTGATGTTATCTAATCGAAGCAAAACATGTACATTACTTGTGTGGGAACAGAATGCTTTCAGTCCAAATCCTGCAGCAACTGTTTCTAAGTAATTTATTTCATTGTTCTGGGCTCTGCTCAATTCCTGGCTGTTCCATCTGCCCCCTGTTTTTGTCTTCATATCGGTTGCGCCCCAACCTTGACCGCTCGCATCTGTGCGTATTTCTATGGTGGCTTTCTTTCTCATCATTGGCCGGGAAACTAAGTGCAAATTTTCGATCCACCACATTAGTTCATTCTTTGCCTTCACAGAGAGTGTCATTTGCCTGTCAAAATGGCCTGTATTGAGTTTCAAGGCACGAATTTTCTCGCTTTCAAGCGCTCTGTAATGCAAAGGCCCATATTGTGCAGCTGGGAATGTAGCCACTAATTTCCCAATGACCCTTGCCACTTCTCTGATTGATGGGTTTTGTGTTTCGTGCAACTCTATGCAAACCTCTCTGATCTCAATTACTTTGTTTTCAGGCAACGTAACAGTCATGTCAAGGGTATTGAGGTTGAATCCTAGAAACTCAATCTTTTGAGATGGTTCTAGCATTGATTTCTCTGGGTGAATGATGAATCCCAATTTGGATAACAGTTCGGTTGTAGCTATGACTGCCTTCTTAGTTTCTGCTTTTGTTTTGCCCATGATTATAGTGTCATCTAAATATGCAAGGACAAGGTGCCCTTCAAGTCTGAGAGAGGCAAGCACTGGCTTTAGCAATTTTGTGAACAGGCGGGGAGCCGATGTTAAGCCATTGGGCAGAGCTTTGAATTGCCATAATTGATCATCCCACATGAATCGCAGGTATTTTCTAGAGTCTGAGTGAATGGGCACAGTGTAATATGCATCGCGTAGGTCGACTGAAGCCATGTAATATCCCTCTGAAAGCAGGGATACTGCAGTGTAAATGTTATCCATTTTGAAATGCTGATACGATATGCTCTTGTTCAACTCAGACAAATCAAGGATTAACCGGATTCCCCCATTCTTCTTTGTTCTGGTGAAAATCTGAGATAAGAATTCTCCTTGTTCATGAGAACATTTTTCGATGACATTTTTCCTCTCAAGGTTTCTTATCTCCTCATGTATTTGAGCAATTTCAGTCTCATTTCTTTTGTAGGGGTATGATGGTTTACTCCTCCTAGGAGGAAATTTGTCAGGATTAAACTCAAGTTTGTATCCTTTAACAGCTTGTAGGATAAATTGGTCTGACGTTAATTTACACCAGTTGTGTATACATGGCTTTAGTCGACCCCCGACCTGTACATGATGTAAGCTGTCTACAGGTACATGTATATCAAAAGCACCTACCTCATTGGTGCTTGGGTCTGACTCGGGGCTGCAGTGTTGAATTACTTCCTCCCCAGTCCCTGTCTGCGAGGGTGGGGTGGCCTGCTCTCTATCTTGGCCGATGCTGGGGTGTACGTGTGGGGGGCTGATTCTGGATGTTTTCCCCAGTTCCTTTTCTGGCCTCGGCCTAAAAAAGGATGCCCAGCAGAACCTGCAGCAAGGTGGCGATCACGATCCCTAGGGATCCAGCCTGCCTGTCTCATTTGGCGTTTTGACGTGTCATACTTCCTGTACGGATGGTAATGTGGTGTGCTGTTGTGCTGCTTTGATTTCATGACACCTGCAGTTGCTTTTCTTTGATCTTGCAGGTCTTTGACCTGTTTCCCAAGGTCGTCGCCGAAGAGAAACTTTGTCACCTTGTTTGCTGGCTTACACAGGTGGTGGAATTGGCTGTTAAGCTCTGGCTTAATACAGTCTCTTCTCAGAGAGTTCAGGGAAAATACAGCATCGCATAACAACGCCAAGGCGTCTTGCTGTGCTTCAGTCATCGTGTCTGGGTTGAGTGTGCGGGCAAACGCACAGAGTCCCTTTGTGAGTGACTTCTCAATGCCCTGTAGTTTGAAGTCTCTGGTTCTCGTCGGTGTAGATAGATTTTCCCAGATGGCTGTATTAACTTTGGGAATGTCGAGGGACTCACAGTTATCTGGGCACGTATACTTGTCGGCGGCTTCTGACAGAGCCTTTTCTTCCATTTTTTGGCCCATCATAAAATCCACTGCTTTAGCGATGTTTGGATGGAGAGGCGCACCGACTCCCGATGGGGCAGCAAATTTGGCGGCAAATTGAGGGATGTCGACGTCATGAAGCTTGTTTGTAATTTCACTCCCCTCATCGTGGCTATCTTGTCCGCTATAATAGTCTAAATAATCGACTTCAGAACTGAAGTCGGTAGCGCTCATTGGAGACGTATTTCCCGTCACCGCGGAGAGATCACCGCTGGCAGAGCTTTGCTCATGAAGCGGCGGTTCACTGGCGGTCGCCGTTCTAGTTGCTCGTGTGCGTGGTGTGTCGCTGCTAACAGCGGCTGGGAGCGCGTTTGCAATACGCGTCACAATGGCCTCCAATTTGTCAAGGCGGGAATTCACACACGATTCCAAATTGGCGCTTGATTTCCCAGAGCTTGGCTTTGCCTTACTCTTGGGTATGATCGGGGTTGACTGTGTCATAGGTGACTTGCAGCTTGGCTCTGCCTTACTGCTCATCTCTGGGCTTGGCTTAGCCTTGCACAGAGTTTTAGTAGCGATAGCTTTCCCTTTCGTAGCTCCTTTGGCTTTAGGTTTGCCCTTACCGGGCCCCATGCTCAGGCCAGCCGACCTGGCGCAGCTCGCACCCGCAGTAGACACTGCGGCTGTCACATTATCCAGCATCTCCGCTACGCTGGTACTTGCCGAGAGCGGTGAAGAATTGTCGTTTGTGACCGCTTTATCGCTAATAGTGAGTTCAATAACTTCTTCGAGACGATTCACGAACTGATTTCAAGAAGATGGAAGGTGAATCTGATCTAACCTTCCCCAAATAGGACAAAAAGACAATTTTTCTGCGCGAATTTTCCTTGTGTATCACACGAGTCCGAATGCGCTGAACGTAGTGACATCTGCGCATGCGCATGAGCGGGATCTCACATGAATTCTCGAAAGCGAGAATTACGAAATAAAATCCTTAATGACAACTTCAGGTATCTTTGATTGAAAACTCAAGAATACAATACTGAACAACATAAAGACTGACAAAACAAGCAAGTACTGGTATCAGGGTTCAACACAATTTTTTTTTTCCTCTGGTGGCCCATTCTGGCCACTAAAATCTTTAATTGTGAAATTCTGGTGGTCTCATAGAAAAAATTATAAATTGGCCCAAAACAAAAAGATACATACAAATCCATCTTGAATCGGGCAACAAAAGATAACCTTTTAAAAAAATATGGTGGCACAAAAGCAATTTCTAGTGGACCTACATGTATAATGCCATATATACCATAAAACTACCAGTATATACATACATCATAACCACAATTCATGTGTGGTGTGAAAGGACGGTGATGATGATCAGAAAAAAACAAAAAAAGGAGAAGAAGGAGTAGGAGAAGGATGAGAATGCTTCTCGGCAGAGACATACTGCGTTTTCTTCTTGCCCTTGACGACCACCCACTCCTCTGACTTCTCACTCGTGGTTGGTGTGTCAGGGTCAATCCAAGCCTCGCAGTGATCCGTCACTTTCTGAAAGAGCTTGTCGATCTCTGGCGTCTTGACAAAGACCCTTCGTCGCGTCTCGGCGTACGCCTCGTGAGCAGCCCACTCCCTGAACTGCTCTCCATCTGCGTGGAAGTCATAGAATGTAAAGCTTACCACGGTACTTACTTTTGTCTATCAGGAGTAATTAACATCATTAATCACAATAATGCTCATTAAGGTTGTATGTCTACTGTTTTGACTTGATTTCCCTTTGTTGGTCAATTTAGTTCATCCATATACCAAGAATATCAATTCATTTATGAATGCATCAGGCCATCTATGAGTAGATCTGATGCAACTTTTAATTCATCGGAGAGTAATGACTATAGATGTTGCAGTTAACAGGTTAATTACTGTAAGTTCTGGACAGTTTGCTGGGTACATATATACATGGCATGCATCTGAGGTTGCTGAAAAGGGGGACTAATATGTTAAGTTGCAGAGTGATATCCATTCACAAGGTCTTGGTAAAATTGTGGTTATCATGGCAATGCTTTGTCTGGCAAACACAAAAATCAGGTCTCCACATATACACCTCAATGCCATAATGTCCACTACATTTGATTTCAATTGCGTCATAATTATGGAAGGAATTCACTTCATGAGATTTTCAAGAAAACATGCAGTTACCATGGCAACATATTGTCAGGTACAAAATAGAGAGTCTAACCCTAATCCCCAACCTAATCATAACCATAACCCTAACCCTAATCCTTATCTTTACTCTAACCTTATCACTATTCAACCAGCATTTAGCCGGGGGGGGGGGGGGGTTAATTGTCGTCGGGGAAAATTGCTGTGATACGCATTATAAATACCAAATTTGGAATCAATTGTTTAAATACTGTGGAAATAGTTCGCTCCACGAGGTTTTGGGAAAATTGTGGTTACCATAGCAATGCTTTCTCCGACAAACACAAAAAACATGTCATTGTACATCTACATCTCAATGTCATCATGTAGGTTTACCGTAAGTTTCATCTAAATTTCTTCAAAATTGTAGGAATTCGCAAAGCAAGATTTGCAACTGACCGCCAAACCAACCGCCCAACCGACCACACACCGACTCCTATACCCCCTTTGATACACTTTGTGAGTGCAGAGGTACAAATATATCAGAAGCGTTTACACAGGAGATGCACAAAAAAAAAGGGGGGGAGGAGGTAAAACATACCAACATCACCAAGAATGTCATCCAGTGGAGGATAAAGGTCATTAATCACTTCCATCCATTCTTCCAGGACCAACTGGCCAAGCTCCTCTGGAGTGCGAAAGAACTTGACCCTCAGGCCCTTGTTGATGATGCGGTGCTTGAGGGCTGTCACTCGCATTTCCGTCTCCTCATTCTCAGCCTGATATATCTGTATGAGATAAGGGTACAAATAACAAAGTATTTTGATGTGACGAGAAAAAACCGTCCCAGTACCAACTATAAAATCTAGATGACTATAATAAATGGTGCAGTCAATTTTGTTAGAACTAGCATGCACCTCCCAGATGGTAGTGCACACATTCTCACGTTCTGTGATTTTAAAGTTACTCTGAGCTCACATTTTTGTTCAAACCACAGCACATCAAGTGTTACACATCATGACTACTAGTTAAAAGGAAGTCCATCGTTATGTCATGTTGCTTTGTATTCGAAATCAGAAAGATCAGAGAAGTAGATCCGTGAAAATTTGGAAACAAAATCAGACACACATGAACAGTCATGAACAGTTAAAGTTCGGAAAGTAACAAGACAAAGTGGCAACTCTTTATGATATTTAAGAGATGAGCAAGTCTCCATTTGGTGTGTGTACAAAAAGTCACAAAGTTTTCATGTATCTCCTGAAAAAATTTTTCCTTCAGATCTGTTCTTAGTATGTCATAAGGATCATCACACTATATGTCTTTGCATGTCCTCCTCAGGAGATAAGTTCTGTGTCCAAATATTTGGGAAAAATGAAAATGAGTTAAACTTCCTGTACAATACAAATGAAGAGCTGCCTAACACATGTCACACAGTGTTGCTGATTTGCTTTACTGTCTAAACTTTAACAGTTCGTAATTTTTTTATGTGTCTAATTTTTTTTCTCACCAAATTTTTACGAATTTTCTTCTCCAGTTTTTCTGTTTTAATACCAAGTGACAGACATTGTAATGTCAGGATATGGATGGAATTTCCCTTTGGTGGACGAAAGGTCTCACAGATCTTAAAAGAGGGCAAAATTTCCACAGGATCTGTCAAAACTTGGCTCATGAATAGCCTGTCAGACTAAAGTTTATCAGTAATGTGGATTTGAAGCCAAGAACATGAAAATATGATGTACCCTTCTTGGGCATGACAGGATCATGTTCGACATGATCATTCAAGCATTCTTCCAAAATGCATTTATGGAGGCCTTTGCTGGACCACTCAAAAGATTGTGGTCTTGATTTATAAGACTATTTACAATGTAGGCGTAATACTTTGCCATAAGTAGTCTCAGTGACATCATACCATTCACGAGGCAAGCAAGGCAAGGGTTTTACAGTACACATATACATGGAATCTCACCAGCAAAACTTTGCAAGTACCTTTATCTCCCTGTTTTAATACCAGGATGCATACTTGACCTCAGATACAACCCACAACTGTTTGTCTAGCACTTTGAATGTGACATGGGCGGCAACGATAATTTACAAACAATGGGCCACGTAAAGCAAATATTTGACATCTAGATTTCTTCTTGGTTTCTCTAACAGATAACTAGTTATTACTATGTCATCAGAACCTTTGATCTGGTCTGCAATTCCTTTTGCTTTGTGCCCCTGTAAGCAAACAGTATTCTTTCTTACAGTACATTCATTCTCTTTGCTTCAGTCAGATCTGTGATTTGCATAATTTGTTGCACAATGTCAAGATATTTTCCATTCATGTACCATACACACAAGGTCTTGAAATCTTAACACCAATTAGTAAATAGAGATAACTGTGAAGTCTTGAATTTCAATTTGCAGCATATATCAGAACATCTTAATCTATTGATGTTTAACTGCAGATTACTTGACTCACAGCTCCTTTCATTAATTATGCTGTACAAAATAAAAGAGAAAATTCATCAGTATAATTCCATACCATGCTCTGTTGATTTTCATGAGTAATATCACAAAATGGTAGAAGTCTATGTAGAATCACACTTAAAATAAAAAGATTATGGAATTTAAAAGTGTGTGTGTGAGACAATAATTAAATGTTACACATCTAATTTACATCAGAGTTATAGTGATTAAAATACTTTTTTCTTTTCTAAAATTTATGAAAAACTTTCATTACTATTTTTCTTTTCTTTTGGCCCATGAATTATTGAAAATTTTGTCGTATGCGATGAAGTCATTTTGCTCTTTTCACTGAAATCTACTTGAATTTTAAGTGGAGTTTCCCTTCAACAATAATCTGCATTCCTCACTGCATTAAGTGAAACTGGAAGTTTTCACCTGAAAATATTACAATCTGTACCATAATCTCAGCTGATGGAAATCAGCTATAGCCTTGAAACCTTTATTGTATCCAACAATTGTTCCTCCTTATATGCTTGAGGCAAATTATTCGACCCCCACACTGACTTTTCTATTATCTACAAATCTACATGCATGTAGGCCTACTGCTTCAGCAAGTATGGGGTCATGTTATTTACATTATGTACATTGTACGTCATGTGAATGAACTGAATCACGGGCAGACCAGGCATACTGCATATAATGGAAGTCCCATTCAAGGGACTATACACTTGATATTTCACAGCAACATCTTCCATGAATCAAGGTGTCTACTACAAAAAAAAAAAAACAATATTGCCATTGCACACTTTTACATTCATTGGACATACAAATGTACAAATGTACATTGTAACATTGTCTGAGCTTCAGCCATGATGTATAAAAGAATTTGAAAGAGATTTCAAAACATCTTGAACATGACATGATACAAATAAGATCCAACTGACATGCTGTGGCAATGATTCAAAACCAAGTATTCAAATGGCCACTCCTGAGGTGCTGTATAGATGTACATAACAGTGTATACATTTTTGTACTACATTGATTTTTGCGGATTCCGCTCTTATTCTGGCAAGCACGCATTCTAAAACTCACAAAAATATCTTCAAAGTCCTTTCCTGCACATTTTGAATACTAAATACACGTAGGTTGACAATTAGGCAATGCAAATTCAAGAACCTGAAAATATGTTTTTGAGCGACTCGGCACAAAAAAAAAAAAAAACAATTATGTAAAAATATTGCCATTTCTGGTAGTTACGCCTAGCTCATGAATCAATTGCATAGTTCTATATGAACTATGGATCACAACGTTCATGCTCCATTCAAACTGTTAACAATGTCACGAACCCAGCTCATTCCGAAAAAATTTTATAGTGACTACAATATGGATAAAAACATGGGCTGTGAACCACAGGCAAATATGACAATTATTCTTTCATATTTGCAATTCAACAGACAGATTGCACCATGCTGGTGAAATTCACAACAATCCAAAGTACATGAACATTGGTTTCCACACACATCAGACGAAACACAGGATATGGTGCAATTCACACTCTTACCCTCATGCTGAATCTGAAATACACCTGCACATACACTGAAAAAAAAAAAGTCCCCAAAAAGAAAAAAAGAAAAATGTAAGGTCCTCCACGCCCAATCCACTGAACTCTTTAAGTTGTTGTTCTATTAGCTATCTCTCCTATGAGCATAAGCTACTTAAAAATAAATAGAATCACAATTCAAAACATCTGATTAATTGGTGGCACTTCCTCACATACATTGTGTAAGTTCTTTTCAGGCACATCCACAACATTCTGTCTTAAAATTGTATGGCCAACATAACGCAAGGTCTAAATTTGCCAGTTACCCTTTTGCTTACTCCAGATTTGAATTACAGAATGCAGTGCAAACATCTATTGCAATGCACATGTCAGCGTGCATAGGGGAGGCACCAGCCCACTGCCCCAGGCCAGTATGCTATGTATTTCTAAAAACAGCCATGTTTAAACAAGAACCAAAACACATCTAGTTCGCATCTGCCAGGAAATTGGCAAAGATAAGTCACCTGCAGTGTTGCTAAACTATGTGTGTACATGAGACTTGCCTACAGCGCACAAGGCCTTATAATCTTGACAACCTTCTACCCTGCATTCACTGTTGTCACATAAAGGAATGCACTGTAAACAAAAATCAATAGCAACATTCACAATCATTTTAAAGATGTTGATTGCAGTGTAGTGCAATGGCCTCAGGCAAGAGGAAGTTGAGCATGTGCTAGATTTAAGTCACTCCATGCCACTGTTTGCATTACTAGTATGACATTTAGAACTGCATGACTGGATTATTCAGCAAACAATGTCACATCATCTGGTAATCCCTTTTTTAGATCAAATCAATTTTTCTTTTCATATAGATGGATATACTATCTGTCCAAAGCACAGAACTGCTTTAAAATCATTGTAGTTCTATGGGGATTTTAAAATCAAATGTGAGACTGGTATATCTACACCAAAGAAGCCTGGTATAGAGTACTAAAGTGTGATGTCATAGCCACTCGTCGTCATGGAAACTGATTCTGAACAACCTCACCTGGCCTGAATAAAATGCACTCAACCAATTACAACCCAAGCTGTAACAAGACTACGACATCATCACTTGGTTTATACCCTATAGAGACTTGTAATATTACACACTGTTGCTAACTACCTTTTTATATAAAATCTGAATTGTTGAATTCAAAATCAAGAACTATCCAAGCTCATGAGGATTGATATAAACACAATGTTAATGTCACTCAGTATTTCTGGGTTATTGTTTTTTCTTCTGATGGTAGGTTTCATAATATCACCCACCTTCAATTTTTCTTGACGAACACTTTCTGGCAGATCAAGAAATTTGTCTTCAATGTGTCTGACATCGCGGACGTAGAAACGACAAAACTTGTTGTCATTCAAGAAGGCCGCCTGAATGATCTCAAGCTCGGTGACGCTGCAATACTGATAGGCTTCTTGCAGGATCCAGTCGTACCCTTTGCTGGCTGCGACGAGATAGTTTCGATCCAGCCATGAGACATTCTTTGGAAGCTTGTCAAGGGAAGAGGGCAGAAGCTTGGCGTCCGCGGGCCTGTGCGTGCCGTATCGTTCCCCAATGAGGCAGATAAAGAACGGGCTGCAGTGGTTCACATACTCCAGACAGAGTGACACTACATTGCCGGATTGGGCCTGCTCATCATTAATCCCCCAACGCAGGTCGACGGGGGCAAAGTAGGTCCCACGAGCATGGCAGACGGAGTTGAGTTGGGGGAAGACGTAGCGGAGGAGATGTCCTCTCTCCTCCTGGAAGTCCAAGAAGGTGGAGCTGATGAAGGGCCGGATGGATTTCCGCCAGCTGAACTGCCGCTTGATGGTGCTGAAACTGCGCTGTAACTTGGGTCTTGACTTCCCCATGCTTGATGCGCCAGAACCGCTGGGAACCACACTACGTTAGATTTGGGAGATCCCTGTCTCAAATATCTGCCTTCCTCACTGAGATGAACATAATGCCCAGATATCTGTGAATGATAAAGAACAGAAATTAATCAGTTATCACAAAGGCAAACTTGAATTTAATGTGTCCACTTATGCTTCAAACACCTCTTAGGAGATGCTTTTAGACCTCGAAATTTGTGTGTGTAAAGTAACTAAACATGCGAATCTCTGCTTGAAATCAGCCAATACAGAATGAGATTTACACATGCCACTATGTATACATGCAGAGTGCTCTTTGATAAAACAGATTAAATGTAAGACTCCACCCACATCAGAACAGCATTTGGTAAATAGGCACACCACAACCCTGCCTGCTGTCAACACTGCAAGCAAGCAAAGTGTGCCACAATGTATTACAAATCACAGGAAGCATAGAGGCAAGGACAATGTTGGACCTTTACGTTCGATGGTAATTACTCACTTCCTCTGAAACAAAGTTGCCCCATAAACGGGACGCTCACGGAAAACCAACCCTGGGAATCCATACAGATACATACAATGTAAGTATGAGGGGCACATCAGATAATCATACAACAAAACTGACAACAACTATAAATATATCAGTTAAATGTCAAAAATATGGGACTTGACACATGTCTGCGATACAATTCACTACAAACAAGAACCAAATCAAGAACAAGAGATTATTAAAGCAGAGGGGTGAAAATGTGCAAAACTTTCAGCTCGTCCAAGAGTGAAACTGAATACCACTGAGCGTAGAAAACTAACAAAAAAGCATCAATTCTGCTGCTCTTCATATCAAAATGAGTCAAAGAGCAAGTGGAGGAAATAACAAACATATGTCTGCATTGACTCTTTCAAATAAAGTGACACAAAACAAACGGGGCATTAAAAGTTGAGATCAAAATCTGATATAATTTTCAAAAAAGGGCCTACAGTTGTACTGTAGGACAAGCGATAATCACATCAATGAAATTACTGTAGATGGTGAGGTAATGATGACAATGCTAACAAGCACAAAAACCTTCATCGTTTTTCCTGGGTTTTTTTAATATTTAACGATTTTTTTTTAAAGTTTTCATTACACATCCCAAAGATACGGTATTTTTATTCTACTTTTATGATTCAGATAATTCATGACCCTTTTTTAGACTGAGAGTGGTGAGAATATGCAGTGATCACTAGCTACAGGGATGTACATTGTACAGTACTTCACTATCACATCTACGTCTCATAATTGCTGTGTACGTCATTTTGTGTGCAAACTATACCTGGGAGGGGTGTGAGACACTGGCATCATTGCCCCATTTTATCTTTAGGAGCTGATATCACTGTCTCTCTGGTCGTTTCGGCTATCCTGGGTTTCAGGAGGATAAAGTATTTGAGGCTTCTAACTTCAGCACAGCCCCTAACGTAACCCTAACCCTAAACTCTTACCCTATTAAACCCTAAAGCCACTTAAATTTAATCCTATCACTTTGATACGTATCACTCATTTTTTCTTTCCAATTCCAGCAGGAGTAAATTAATGGCAGCGCTGAAGTTGGAAGCATAAAATAATTTTTCCCCCTAAAACCCAGGATTGCCATAGTTTCAATGACATTATTGCCAACGGCTCCACAGGCAACCATGCATGTAGATCTTACGGTCTACAAAAATTTCTATCAGAGACATTTAACCCCAAACTAATTCATTGATAGGCATGTTCTTAAACCCAGGCACTGTAATGTACAAACTGAACGTGTTGGGGTCGCCGGTGCGGTTATGATGTTCCAAGTCATATCACTGATAATTTAAGCTTCTTAAGTTTTGTTCAATGAAATTGTGTCAAAATTGCGCAAAACATTTTTCGATCTGCATCAGATCTGTAGAATGTAAATTGAGCCACATCAGACTATGGAATGCATCAATTTTGGCTTCAGTGTTTGTCATTATCACAGAAAAAGATATATCTTAATTGGCAATACACAGTTGCAGTCAGTTGAAAGAATACACACATTGCAAAGCAGGCACTTGTGTTCAAATATAACAGGACAAGTTCCATCTGCAACTGGCGGTAGAGAAGTGTTCGTACTGTTTTATGACATTGAATATCATAGCCCAAATGGCCATTACCTGTAAAATTTTGTTTACGTTTGAGGTAATTCAATCTAGAAATTGATATCCTCTATATGAAACTGCATTAGTACCTAAATATCTTGTCAGCGTTAGGGGGTGCACATACACTTGTATAGATTCTACATTTAGTCAAGATGATGACAATTGTTTACTGTGTTTGAACATTTTGCAGTGTGGGCATTTTCATGTAATTCATGCTTCACTGGACTATATACTGTATTCTTCATAAAAATTCTTTCATCTATTAAAATATTTGAAAAAAAAAAAAGGACAGACATTGATTCACCTGAAAACATTTTGTTTAACTTGTCAGATCATCCTATTAGTTTACCAACATCATCTTATCGATCATGCCGAGTCAGTTCACTCAACATGCATGTTGAGTATGAATGTGTGTGTGTGTGTCCATACAATAGGTTAGAGCTTGACAAGTTAGAGGTGATTTTTATTTAAATTGGCTCAACTATCTCATTTCTCAGCATGGAAGGTCCTCGGTTCAAAGAAAATCTATCTGAGACATGGTACCTTGCCCACCCATACAGCCTACATACAGGTTGCGTCAACACTCTTTCTTTAAAGGACAAGTTCACCTTCATAAACATAAGGATTGAGAGAATGCAGCAATATTAGTAGAACACATCAGTGAAGGTTTGAGGAAAATTGGACGATCGATGCAAAAGTTATGAATCTTTAAAAATTTTGTGTTAGAACTGCTGGATGAGGAGACTACTAAAGCTCGTGATGTCATATGAGTACAACAGTATAAAGAAAATGTAAAGAAAATTCAACATATTTTCACTTTTTTCGCATAATAAAAGAGCACTTGATTTGCCTCTTTCTAAAGGCAATGGGAATAATATGACCCATAACATAAGTCAGTAATGAGTCAAGGGAATGTGTACTTTTTTCAAAAGATGAAATTTTGTGGAATTCTCTTTATATTTTCCTTATATTGTACGCATGTGACATCATCACTGCAGTAGTCTTCTCATCCAGTGGTGATTGCACAAAAACATCAAAAATTCATAACTTTTGAACGGATTGTCCGATTTTCCTCAAACTTTCAATGTGTTCTATTATTTGCTACATTCTCTCAATCCTTATGTTAATGAAGGTGAACTTGTCCTTTAAGTTTTTGCAGGGCAATAATACTAATAGTTTACATGTAGAATAGATGATTTCCAGAGGCAAATCCAAATGTTTTTACTAATGTCCTATTTTAATTATTTACTAAAAAACAGTAACAAACTTGTGTCTTATTTAACACTAACACGTCAAACAAAAACATGCTCACAAACTCTATCATTCTGTAGGGGAAACTCAGATCAGAATCCTCTTGCTTCAAAGTGGATCTTCGGTTCAGGATTCTAAAATAAAATGGTGCGTGTCTACCAAGACTGTAAGAGTAAGGCACTACGTTTAATAGATCTAAGCTGAAAACAGACTTTCCATACAATTTGTAGAACTAACCTGTTAATTAATACAACATAGCCATAGGATACCTACAAGGGGGGAAAAAAAAGCGCAACCGTTCTAAACGTGACAAACTAATGCAGGCATAATGAGCTATCTATTACGAAAGACCATTAGTGCCACGGAGAAAAAAAAAAACTACTATTTCTACTAATCTGTTTAAACAGATTATAATCTGTAATAACAGATTACGGTATTTCTACTAATCTGTTTAAACAGATTACGGTATTTCTTCTAATCTGTTTAAACAGATTATAATCTGTTATAACAGATTACGGTATTTCTACTAATCTGTTTAAACAGATTACGGTATTTCTTCTAATCTGTTTAAACAGATTATAATCTGTTATAACAGATTACGGTAATTCTACTAATCTGTTATAACAGATTATAATCTGTAATAACAGATTAGAAGAAATACCATAATCTGTTTAAACAGATTAGTAGAATTACCATAATCTGTTATTACAGATTATAATCTGTTTAAACAGATTAGAAGAAATACCGTAATCTGTTTAAACAGATTAGTAGAAATACCGTAATCTGTTATAACAGATTATAATCTGTTTAAACAGATTAGTTGAAGTAATGTAATCTGTTTAAACAGATTAGAAGAAATACCGTAATCTGTTTAAACAGATTAGTAGAAATACCGTAATCTGTTATAACAGATTATAATCTGTTTAAACAGATTAGAAGAAATACCGTAATCTGTTTAAACAGATTAGTAGAAATACCGTAATCTGTTATAACAGATTATAATCTGTTTAAACAGATTAGTTGAAATAATGTAATCTGTTTAAACAGATTAGAAGAAATACCGTAATCTGTTTAAACAGATTAGCAGAAATACCGTAATCTGTTTAAACAGATTAGAAGAAATACCGTAATCTGTTTAAACAGATTAGTAGAAATACCGTAATCTGTTATAACAGATTATAATCTGTTTAAACAGATTAGTTGAAATAATGTAATCTGTTATTACAGATTATAATCTGTTATAACAGATTAGTAGAATTACCGTAATCTGTTATAACAGATTATAATCTGTTTAAACAGATTAGAAGAAATACCGTAATCTGTTTAAACAGATTAGTAGAAATACCGTAATCTGTTATTACAGATTATAATCTGTTTAAACAGATTAGTAGAAATAGTAGTTTTTTTTTTTCTCCGTGGCACTAATGGTCTTTCGTAATCTATGTAGTATTGTTAGAGTTTTTAAGAGGAAAACTTGCAGATCTGTGTTGTACATTACATGTTGTATGTTGTCGATCTTACACTTTGGATTTGATAGTACTACAGTAGAACTTTTATTTCACAGCTCATTACTAACCATTTGGTGTCGGTCGCGACTTCTGAGATGGGGGGCTTACCTTGTAATGTGTGCAGCTGCAGCAACCAACAAACTCTCACCATGGAGCTATGGGTAGCTCCATGCTCTCACTAACGTTAGGCCTTCAGATTCTCGTCATCCACGGCCACGGGCACAGCCACAAACAAGACTAGCTCGATACTCTGTCTCTAGTTCATGCAAACTTCGACGAGGATATTGCAAACAGTGTTTCCTTCGAACCTTCTTTTTGTCTTGTTTCAAATACGATGCTAGCCATGTCTAAATACATGGGACATTATTCTGCGTGAGATACTGGCCGCTACTCTACTTGATCTCATCCGCTACATTACGCACAATTAAAAAAAAATGCTGGCAGTTGACCGCGACAGGCAGTGCAGTCCGGATCCATCCCCAGCCCCCTGCACTTTACCCATACCACGACCAGCGGGCTAGCGCTAGCGGCTCAGTAATGTTGCTGTTACCAGGGAGCGGAGGTGAGAAGGGGGTAACTGCAGCTCTGTACTGGTACACGGTACCTGTGGCGCTCCTTACGATCACACCGTTCGGTCCGTACTCCGTGCTTCACCAGCATGCGCCAAACAGCGTCGCCTCTTTAGCAACAGTTCCCACGTTCTAGGTATTCGGATCGATGAGCAACTAAACTTTCCGCAGGTACCAATCATATTGATTTCCCAACAATGACTGGTTGGCAATCTTTGAGCCCATTTCGCGCTGCGCATTTGCACAAAAGACAAACATCGAAAAGGCTTCAACAGACGGGGTCTGGGTTTTGTCACCTTCGTTTTCTTTTCTGTTTGCCCCCCCCCCCCCCCATTATTATTTTCGTCTCTATTCACGATACCGGTATTTTGTTTTTTTCTGTAAACTGCGAATTTATGGAGGCATTTCATGAAGGAACTTGTCGGATAAAATATCTGACAAGTCAATATATCCGACAAGTTTTGAGAAATTCTTTAGTCTGATTGGCTGATTTCTCTGAACTTGTCGGATATAATTGACTTGTCGGACATTTTATCCGACAAGTTCCTTCATGAAATGCCCCCTAGAGGGTCCAGCTTACTAGGGCAATTACTCCCTGGGCAATATAGGTACCCCGAACCCTTCCCCTGACCCTAACCCTAACCCTAATGCTAATCCTGAACCTAATCCTAACCTTAACCCAAACCCGGAATCCTAAACCTCACCTTAACCCTAATCTTTTATCACTATAGTAACCAGTGGCGGATCCACGAGGGGGGGGGGGGGAGGCACACTGGGTGCATGCCCCTTTTTATTTTTCTTGTCAAAACATAAACAAAAAGAAAAAATGGGCGAGACCGGGCGTGCGCCCCCCCCCCCTTTAAATTTGCAAAGGCACCACCCCTTTACGGAATTTCTGAATCCGCCCCTGCTAACCAGTAGGAAATAAATAGAAGGGGGAAATTGCCCTGATACGCAATCAGACCGTACAATATTTTGCTTTGCTGGTGCAACTCGCTGTTTCTTTATATTTGGTGGTCTATCTTGTTATTCATTTCCACTTTGTCTTCACAAAAGTATGAAACAAACATAAACTGAGTTAAAATAAATATCATGATCATTACTGTACAATAATTTATTGTGTCCATTTTAATAAGTACAAAAATATTCGAAACAACAGTGCATGAATTACATCACTTGCAACACTTGCAGTCGTAAGAACCAAAGTGGGGGAAACAAAGCTTGTATTACTTTGGCCCCCGGAAAAAAAAAAAAAAAAAAATCAATTCACATCATAATGAAACACGTATCTCAATAAACAGAATCGGAATGGCTTACGAATGGCAAAGAACCTCGACAATGAGTAAAACTGAAGCTCCGCACCAAGAGGTAGAGAGAGAGAGAGATAAGAGGATATGAAATAATGGGAATAATAGAGATAAGTTGAGATGAGAGGGGAAAGACGAGATGGAGAGAGGATAGGATCGATATCGAGCAAAAAGTTGATAATTTCAAACAGATTATCTTTTCAATAACTTATTCCTAAATGCCTCCTTAAAATTACTCAACATAGATATTTCTTTTAACCCTATAAAGCCCAAGGAGGGCACATGTACCCCTATCATATTTTCATAACATTCGTTTTGCCCTTTACCAAATTTCAATCAAACTTCAACTTTTGAATTTTAATTGCAAATAATATTTTGATGTATAGGCCTAATTTAGCTATGTACGATATTGCTGGTTGCCACGGCGACCGTAAACTTTGTTTGTTTGTTTGTTTGCTTTTATTTCTGCATTCAATCAGATGCAATTTGAATGCAAACTTCAAAAAGTACAAAGACTAAGAATAACAAGTGCAGTGAAATAAATCGATAACAGTACATAAATAGATTCACATAGGTGATTGCATTGAGCAATGTAGATACACAAAACATAAAATAAAATATACAGTATTTTTCAGTAAACAACAGAGATAATTGAATGCAGGAGACCACCATCATAAGCGATTAAGCTTGAAATGGATGGAGGCCTGACTGACATCAATATCCGTCAGACTGACATTAATATCCGTCAGATTTGCATGTTTTTCTGTTCTACTTTCAGTTAATCATGTAATGATGGATGACATGGGGGCTTTCTTGACTGTAATTTGCTGAAGGACCAAAATGTGAAGTACATGGTCGTGAATTACCCTAAAATGGTATTTGTATTATTTCCTTTATTTTTCATACGACATAGAATACGACATACGACATACGACATAGAATTAATTAAATATACCACATATTGTGCCCCCGTTATAATCTCTTTATTATCATTATCATTATGTATCGCCGTCATATTTGATACATGGGTAGAGCAACTCATCATGACCCAATATTTAAAATTTATTAAATTTACCCATTGAAGGCGCTATTTACCAAAATATGAAGAATCTACATAGAAAATAAGCTAAAATCCTTGGGTTTTTTTCTTTGTTTCTTTATCCCTAGTAAGCCTATTGCATATAGGGTGCCTCTGCTTTTATCTCATACATTTTTTTTTTATATATTTGCCACAAAGGAAAAGCAAGTCAACCTTTACTATTTGCTATAATGGTTGAAATTTCTCAAGGTAAACATGTGGGGGCGCTATTCAATACAATATAAAGAAATTAATATTATATGAGACCTCTGATTATTGCTGGGGATGCCTATACACATTTCCATGATACTGGAATTTTGAGTTTGCAGATTAATGACATGATAAACAAATGAAACTACAGGCAAAACTTGCTTGAAAATGACATAGAATAATAAGGGTAGTCTTTGGAAATTGCTGTATTTCTTATTATTTCTATTATTTTATTGTTTGGATGCCTATTAGGTCATATAAAAATAGAGGAAATAATAAAACGACTATCAGGGTAATTCACGACCGTAGCTACTTCACACTTTGGTCCTTCAGCATATTACAGCCAAGAAAATCCCTTTCTCATCCATTATTTTATTGTTAACTGACATTGGAACAGGAAAACATGCAAAATCTGACATGGTTGTCAGTTTACTGTTGCAATGCCAACCCAAAATATCGGACATAATTCAATTATATATCATAATGTTTGCAATAAAATTCTAGGAAAAGTTACCAAATTTTGTTGAAATCGGTTAAAGGGCGTAGCAGCGGCAAATGAAAACATGGTATGGGGCACAATGTGCCCCCCCCCCCCCCCCTCCTTGGGCTTCATAGGGTTAACCCGATGAAATGGTCCCGTCTGGCATCCAACTGGACCCCATGGAAGACAAGCTCTTGCAGGTGAATAATCTCATGGGCTGTCCGATCCAGCCATCTTCTCAGAAGGAAATGAAAAAAAAAAAATCCTTGAACAGTGATTTGCAAACTGCCCAGTCTCACTCCTTGATATAATTCTGTCCCCAGAAGGCAGACTCGTGTATTGGCTCAGCGTATAAAATTTATGCATTTTAGGCGTGGATTAATGATGAAAAGGCAGCAAATGCGAAAGGGAGAGATTTTGAAAGAGCGGGTCCGGAGACGAGGAGTCAAGACTGACAGACTGCAAACCTGAAACTCTGAATGCACTCTGAAATTAAACCTGAAGGCATGCTATAAGAGTTTCGCCGTGACGGAATCGTGGGGATGAAAGGCAACGTAACACCTATAATGCAACTTCAAGAAATGATGAAAAAGTGGTAGCAAACGATTACATCCTTATTCACTATTTATCCTATTGAGGTCCGTCAATCCGAAATGAAATAAGGTTCGCTATTCCGAAGGTTCGTTTAATCTGAAAATGAAGTATAAGGTTAATTATGCCGAAGGTTCGTTAGTCCGAAAATGGAAAAAAAAAAAAATCGCTATTTGGAAAATTCGTTTATCAAAAAACGAAATGAAGCTTGTTAGTTCGAAGGTTTATTTATCCGGAAATAAAATAACGGGTTCGTATTTCCGAAGGTTCCTAGTGCCTACTTCTTCTTTTGTTTTTCGTTGAAATAAAATTTGGATTTACAAATTATATTTAATTTTCGGCCGATCAATCCTTCGCAATAACCAACCATATTTCATTTTCGGATTAATGAACCTTCGGATTAACGCCACACAATTATGTTCGGATTAACAAACCCTAATTTATTTTATTTATATTCATACCTAATTGATACTGATTAACAAACATCTAAGTACTGTATACGGAATATTTGTGTCTCAGAATACCTCCGAAGCGCGCAGTCATCTAGTGGGATGCGTTCGAGCGCTGTCCTATTAAAAAGCGAACCGAATTGTACCAAACCCGCGCCAGAGGAGGGCTCGAACGCTTCTAAAGTGTACCGT
This sequence comes from Diadema setosum, assembly GCA_033980235.1. Classification (NCBI taxonomy): domain Eukaryota; kingdom Metazoa; phylum Echinodermata; class Echinoidea; order Diadematoida; family Diadematidae; genus Diadema; species Diadema setosum. The sequence goes on from CM067060.1 coordinate 38,682,656, forward strand.
GCAGACTAACCGAGCAAAAAAAGAAAAAAAAAAGAAGAAAAAAAAAAGACCACTTTCCGATGTGCTCCGAAAGGGTACCAAAAGCGTACCAAAAGTTCGCATGTATAAGATGCGCGTATAATGCAAATAAGTCACTGCACGATTCAAAAGTTTAGTTAGTACCAGATTGAATGACATTTATAAACAAGAGTGAAAAAGTGAAGTTAAAGAAAACTGCCAATGTTTGAACTGACGAATTTTCAAACGGGAGCATCATTTTGAGAAAATACTTCTAACATTTGAATGGTAAGAAAGCGAAATCTTTATAAAAATTTCGTTGTACTAATCACAAATTTCCAGTGTTTCTGCGTAAGATAATCATAATTAACTCCTGCAAATGAAAGATTTTGTCCCCATTACAATGATAAAATTGGTGATTTCCTTTTTCAGTGCAGCCTCTTTAATGAACAGCGCACGCACACTGGTGACCCATAGATCGAGAAGTTAATTGGCTGCAAGTGTGATCGCACAACAACAGATTGCGAAGACTTCGCGATGATCTTCGATTTCGCCATCTTGTACTTTGTCAAACAGTGTGTCCGCGTCTATACTGATCACTTTGGAAATGATAAAGATCAGTGGTGGTACATCGTAAGCAAGCAGTACGGATCGAATGGTATGATCCACGGTAGCGGTGCCACTGCCTCACTATACGATCACACTGGCATGAGATCAAAGTTTACGAAACTTCTCCCGGACCCCCGCCAATATTCTCGATCTTTGGGCAGTGTGAACGCTTTGACCATTGACCTAAACTACGGGAACCATTTAGTGATAACTTTCGTTTAGTAAATTCTTTTTTAGGGATTAAATTCAAATCACCAACAGTATATAAGAAATGTTCTGCAATGAACACAAAACATACTTTTACTGAATTCATGAAGGCATGTTGTACAGCGCCAGCATAAGGTTGATCACCTACAGCTATAATACACACACTCAATCAACCGTACCGTACCGTGAAGGGCTCACACCTGTAAATATAATGGAATATCCCTGACCGCATCACAAAATCATAACAAAGTTGCTAGAATGAAGAGAAAATATTTAAAAATCAGAAATGCAGTTTGTCAAAAAGGAAATAAATAGCTGCAGATATTGAGTATGAATTCCTCTACAAACTGCATTTTGGTTGAAAGCTTTTCTCATGGAATTTGAAGGGACTGTTTTGATTGGGTGCATGTACAGAAAATATGTAATTTTTTGAGTAAACAAAACTCGTAGTCTGGCTTTGCGAACCCTTGGACAGAGTTAGAGTTGAAGAACCCCCTTGGAAATTTGATGGATGAAAGGGTATATCTCACTTTTTCAGGTTAGTGAAGATGAAACACTTCATTTCTCCCAGCTATTTTATTTTACTTATCTAGTAACTTTTCATCTCTTGTGACATGGGGGATACACCAATCTGTGTTGATGTAATTTGGCTTGCCCAGGAGTTCTTGCATTGTACTAGATCTGGTGCACTAAGCTGTGCAGTTAAATAAGCATGGAAAGTGATGTGCCGCATACTTGAAGCACAGTAATTAATCACACATTGTGAAATCATTTTTGATCAATAGACATGTTGTTAATATTGCTAGAGGTATAATCCTGTAGATAAAAGAGGATAGTAGAAGTCACTTAACTTGGTTGGGTGATGTGAGAATAGATCTCAGAGTGTACAGTTTATTACACATTTCCTTTACTTTAATAAGCTGTAAGTGTAATTGAAGGGAGGTTTGAGTAAGCTCAAGGTCACCTACAAGGTCGAGGTGCTCTACTGTGTTTGCATAGAGTTGTGAGCATGTGGTCTGAGATGTATTTTGAAGTTATGATGTGCACATCAAATTATTTGAATGGCAGCAGAAGTGTTAGTTGAACACAAATTGTCTTCATGATGTAAGTAGCCTTTTGCATTCTTAATGCTATATGCTACCAAACTCTCCAAATGAATGAGAATAAGACAGTACAATGAGTGCTAGTACGGTTTGTGCACATTAGCATTTAGTATATTTATACCTCATATTTCTAGGGCCAGTTGTCCATTTGTAATGCGACAAGTTGCTCTGTGGCAGGGATCGGCATGGTGCTAAGTAAATGCTGAGAGGTACATGCAGGACTGGTGAGTGACACTGTGAGATAAATATACATGCACTGATGTCAGTCATTTTGTATAAATTGGGACAATTGTGTTCATAGTGATGCACAAATGGTTTGGGCTAGCACTCACTGGATGGATATGACACAGATTGTAATAGGGTCATTTTAATAGTACCCCAAGCTCGTATGCCAAAGGAGCCAGATGGTTAATTGTTCGGTTGCATGATATGCCATTATATTGCTCATGTACACGGCAGTGTCAGTTATGTGTCGTTAGAAATGGTGTTAGATCTCTCATTTTGTTAGGGGAGCATATATTATGACTAAATGCACGGTTGTCTGTGCACTTGTTTCCTTCTTTTTTTTTTGTAATGTGAATCGCTGGTACCGGTTCTTGTGTGGAAGAAGTATGGATTTTTATTTATTTTATTTATTGTCTTCTTTATAAAAGCAGGGTAGTCCCATTCAAGCCGCAAGGCCTGCTTTCGAAGGGAGCCCTGCTGTAACAAATCACATTTATGATACAATAAAATATATACATAATGATAATATACAAACACACACAACGATACATTTCATATGATGAAGTAGCAATTAATGCATCATGCTGCAGCAAAGTATATATGCAGGGGATAGTTGCTTGATGGAGTAATACAGAATGTATGACATCATGATTGGTATTTCGTGATTTAAATCACGGGTATCACTGGAAGCAGTAGTCCTGAGGGTTATTGGAAATACAAGCGTGAGTTTGATTACATAATATACAGATCGCAGTAATGTTAGTCCACTTCCTGGACTGTATTCGTAGTGTGCCCGCGTGTGTACGGACGTACGTTGATGGTGTCTGTATGTACACTGTATTACACAATTCACCCCTCCTGAATTTTTGTCGGGAGTACCAATTGGTGGAGTGTCGCAATCAGCGGGTGGGCGCATTGGGTGGGTGCCGAGTGTGTGGTAGCCTTTTGTCAAGGCCCTCTCGCTGTATGGTGAAGAGAGCCCAGCTGAGTTGGGTCGCTAGCGCGCTCGGCTGGGCTCGCTTCGCTCGCCCATTACAGCGAGAGGGCCTTGACAAAAGGCTAAGTGTGTGGGGACTGCGGATGATAAAAATCGTCCAGTATCTGGACTACAGTAATGTAGGCCAAGGGTACATGCATACAGTGTACTGTGTGTAGATACGGAGAACTGCATGGTTTCCTTCTTTATGAAGCAAGTTTCGATTGCTTTGACAAGTACCTACCTTCATTAACATAAAGGATTGAGAGAATGTAGCAATATTAGTAGAACTCATCATTGAAAGTTTGAGGAAAATCGGACAATCCGTTCAAAAGTTTTGAATTTTTGAAGTTTTTGTGCAGTCACCGCTGGATGAGAAGACTACTGCAGTGTATGATGTCACATGCGTGCAGCAATATAAGGAAAATTTAAATAGAATTTCACAAAATTTCATCTTTTGAAAAATTTTACATTCCCTTGACTCGTTACTGACTTATGTTATGGGTAATATTATTCCCATTGTCTTTAGAAAGAGGCAAGTCAAGTGCTCTTTTATTATGCGAAAAAAAAAAGTGAAAGTATGTTGAATTTTCTTTACATTTTCTTTACACTGTTGTACTCATATGACATCACGAGCCTTAGTAGTCTCCTAATCCAGCGGTTCCAACACAAAATTTTAAAAATTCATAACTTTTGCATCGATTGTCCAATTTTCCTCAAACTTTCACTGATGTGTTCTACTAATATTGCTGCAGTATCTCAATCCTTATGTTTATGAAGGTGAACTTGTCCTGTAAGGGAGACGGTAGTGAATGATTTGAAACACATCTTTCTTATGTTGTTAAATGACTGGATTCGATGGTTTTGATCCTATCTTTTTCTTGTGTAAGATGGAGAGAGATGCGTTCATCTCACACCAATTGAATATTTTGCTAATGTTGCACCTTGCTCTTGTAATGTTGTCTGTTTGCTTGTTGAACAGAGGCTGTTCCTCGACAGTGAAGGAGACGAGTTCACCGCAGATTCATTGGCATGTCTGCTGCAGTATATTTTCCCGCGTCATCAGAAAGGCCTCTATGAGGAAATACCCATGTGAGCCCTGAAAGTACAAAGTAGGCCTACTCATAATAGTACCCACGCCGAACAGCAAACAGAAACATTCATACACACTCATGTACACACGCACACACACACACACACACAGAGCGCACAGCACGCAAATACACACACGACGTCAGGCGCTTGCCTACTGCACATAAGTCCACTGTATCATTAAACGGGTCAAGAATTTTGGCTGCTGAACGATCGCGAAAACTTCGTGATCTTATGCCAATCTGACCGCAGGTTTTGAGACAGATAAAACGAAGTTTTGAAGGAAACGCTGCTAGCAGTAGGCCCTATCCTCATCAGCTCATCGAAGTTGCCACGAACTATTGAGCCTTGCCCATACCAGGGAGGTGCCTCCCTGCCCATACCTTGTGGAATTGTGTGACTCCAGTGAGAGTTTGTTGGCAGCTGCACGCATATTATTGAGGTAAGCAAATATATCAGCAAGGATAGCTCAAAACTGGAGAAATTCATAGGTTTGTATCGAAGTTGCCCAAGTAGAAGTTAAAATTGAAGTTTATTATTATCCATGTTCACATGTTTACATGGCATAATATATAACAAAAGACACATGCATGGACGCAGCATAAAAGGTACCATAAAATAGCATGAATGCTAATTAAGTCTGATAGTATACCTGTCGAATACAAAGGTTCTAAAGAGGTATAATTAATACAGCACAAAGAATAGCTCTAGTTTGAAAATACATGTAACATGAACATTTTATTTACGAATATTTACATCATAATACCTGATGAGTTGAAGTCTTGACATGATAATACATGTTCTATTATAAGTGTAAATTGAATATGTGGGTCTAAAAATTATGAGGAAGGAAATATATCGTATGTATGTATATATGTATATATATATAAATATATATATATATATATATATATATATATATATATATATATATATGTATGTATATAAACATGTTGAGAATTCACGTATGGCTCCAATATAACGAAGAATCCAGAAATAAACTATCAATGCATTTTCTTTGCCAACAAAGAATGAGTTTATTTTACTCGAATTTTGGGTGGCCACCACCTTCTTCAGGAGTCTCGACGGGGAATGACGGTACCAAAACACAAATTGAACATGAAGAGCGCGCACTCTTATACAGACTTGGTTGCTATGAGAGTGCGCACCCTTTACAATGGTGTTGTTTTCCTCCAACTTAGTTTTGTTGAGGAGATCTGATTTCCCTTTTACTCAACGAATTGCATTTCTGATCATTTTTGGAGGGTATCCTCGTTTGATGAATTGTCTACCTAGTGCAAGGACCTCTCTGTCAAACACGTCCTCGTCCGAGATGATTTGGCGGAAGCAAAGCATCTGACTGTAAACAATCGATTGCTTGATGTGGTGTGGGTGAAATTAGTCAAATCTCAAATATGAGAAAGAGTCGGTGGGTTTTCGGTACACTTATGTTTGTAGCGTTTGGTTTTCTTGGTCTATCGACACCAATACGTCCAGGAAATGGATCTTCTCTTGTGAACTTTCCATTGTGAATTTGATGCTTTGATTGCATGAATTGAATGCCTGGTGGAAAGCAGCCAGTTGCTCAATAGAGTGATCCCAAATAATGAATGTGTCATCAATGTAACGAACATACGTACTGTAGGTTTCTGATAATAGCTTGACAAAAATTCCTCCTCCAGGGCAGCCATAATGCTGGCGTATACGCCGGTGCCATCTTAGTTCCCATGGCAGTGCCCTTTTTCTGTAGATAATACTTGTCATCAAACTGGAAAAAGTTGTGTTTCAGAATGAATTCTGTCATTTCAGCTAGTGCGTCTATATCTACAGCCTCGTCCTCACTAGCGTGGTCATGGAGGAAGCGGCGTATTGCTTGTACACCGTCCTCATGTGGGATGTTGTATACAGACTTTGAACATCCATGGTGACGAGTGTCGAACCAGGGGCAACTTGAACCGATTCTATCTTTTGTAAGAAGTCCGTCGTGTCTTTGATGTAACTCTTGATTCTCGGTAAAAATGGTTGAGGTTTCTCGTCAACAAATTGAGACATCGGTTCAGTAAGGGAACCGACACTGGACACAATGGGTCTGCCTGGTGGGATTATCGCATGTTGTTTGGCTGCCGCAATGATAGAATCGGAACTTGCTGCTTCCTCTTAAAGTTACACTCGTCAACATTTTAGGAAGCTTGTGCACTTTAGGTAACAAGTAGAATTGACTAACCCTAGCCATCTCAGGAAGAGATATGTTACTGCCTGGCAGTGAATGAGTTTATTGTACATTGAGTACAATAAACTCATTCTCTATTGGCATAGAAAATGCATTACTAGTTTATTTCTGGATTCTTCGTTTTATATTATATATATATATATATATATATATATGCAACCCTTACCTCCTCTATAGGTTTAGGCTATAGATTTGGTTTAGGTTTTGGTTGGTCTGTTATTGCCTCAATTATGAAAATGTGTAAAGTTATGTTTACACTAGTTGACTGGTCATCATTATTAATTCTCTCACATAAACCACCACCACATCCATCACAATCACTCCAGCATGCGCTATATAAACTCCTTACACTAAATGAAGACAACAGACATTTGATTTACGTGGATGCCACATTATATTAGGGTCTTGCAAGTCTGATAGGTTGAAACCATCAATTTGGTGTATCTTAATTATTTCCTTAATTACTCATGCAAATTATAGATGCTAAATATGGAGGTGAATTATAAAACCCTAAACTTCATTTGTGCTACTCACGGTACCGTGCGCGGAGTCCATTGTCCGTTTTATAATTCGGAGGATGCACCAGTCATCAAATTAGATAATTTCAGCGAAACGCGAAATGGGAGGAGGCGTCTCCATGGTTTGGATCCTCAATGTTAACAATGGCAGCGGCGCTCCAGGCTTGGCTCCAAAACGGGGTCTAGAGTGTTCGTCGGGACGTCCAATCTCCATCAATTTTGTTCGGGTACTCGGTATCGACTTTGAATACGCATCAGGAACATGGGCACGACACGATGTAAATCAACGTCTTTTGTCGAAGTCCAAAAGCATCAATTGTAACTGCTGATGCGACATAATCCGCTCCCGGGGTCAGGAAAATCAGACAAGCATCTCAAGTGTACATAAGATAAAAATAGGAGCTGTAGAAAGTTGGTGCAAAGTCTCAGGAAGGTACCATATTGAAGTTTCACGTTGCGCGACTGATCCCCTTTGGAGATTCGTAGAAGTTATGCTTGGAACATTTCTGCTCCTCTGGAGTCCCGAGAAGAAGTCAGGCATTGCTCGAAGTTAGCAGGGTTAGGGCAATATAATTGCTCCCTTCGGAGTCTAAAGGAAAAGTTGCTCTGGATTATAATCATTTGGGAGGCATGACTGCTCCCTTCGGAGTCCAAAGGAGAAATCACATTCAGTTATCATTTTCCCCCACTTCCACATCTCATATCACCTCCATCCTAAACATCCTAAACAATCTTCATTAATATTAAAACCCTCTCTCTACAACTCATATGCTCATTGGTTAACTTTACATGTCAGTCACTGATGGTTGTCGAGTACCATTGGTTGATTACATTTTAGGTTTGGCATAAAGTATAAAACAAATTCTGATTGGTCGAATATTCTTTGGCTCTGCCTATCTTCCTTCCAAACTCTACCAGAAAAAATGATTACTAAGCCATGACTTGCCTTGAACTGTCCATTGATGCATCTGGTTTATTTACGAACCCTTCGAAGTGGTTGTTATTGTGGTTGGGATAGAGGTCTGCATAATCTCCCATTTCTTTACTTTCTCTTCCATTGGGTTTCTCTTTACTCTGACCTCAGTCATTAATGATTCCAAGTTTTAGGACAAAGGTCGCCATTTACTCTGGGCTTGGCCGGTCAGTGGCCTAGACAACATTATTCACACAAGGAAGATAAACTTTGTTTTAGATTTTGCTATCTGTGTAAATGGGACAGCCTGTGGGAGTAATATGGGGGAATTCACATTGAAATATGATCTTTAGGTGTAGTAACAGACTGAGCTCAGAAACACTATGTGAATGGGCAGTTCCTGTATGATTCATAGATAAGGGATGATTTATAGTTTCTGACCCCAGTAGGGAGACCGCATGACCTCTAGTGAGAGGGTGTTGGTTCTGAATGAACATATTGAGAGATAGATGAAACAAAGTAATAGCTTAAGTCAAATAAATCAAAATGTGCTTCCAGTTTGTAGATGGGCACAAAGGATGGAATAAAATCAAAGGACTACATAAACTGGTATTTGGTAAAGCCCCTTTAATAGCCAACTGGCTGGGCTACATATATATATATATAATAGTGTATAATTATTGAGTATGTTCAGCCGTAAAATTGACGGTAGCACACATAAAGATACTTTGGGTATTACAAAGCCAAAGATCTTAACAGAAAAAAAGTATGTTATATGCTGCACTCTAACGGCAGGTCATTCCATATAAAGATATACCCCCAAAAAATGACAAAGAAAACTTTCGTAATTAGTCTTGATTTTAGGCAATTCAGATCTTGTCTTGTGATACTGCTAGTATTTTATCTATGGGATACATGAGCAATATATAGAAGATGAATGAGGCATATTACCATTTATAAGATTACATAACATGGATTAAAACGTTGTACAGTGAATGCTAATTGTAGAGTATTATGGTTGGATATCTGAAGATTTTTTTTTAATTAAGAGAGGTGTACGACAAGGATGTACGTTATCAGCTCTTTTGTTTATTATCGTCGCAGAAAGTTTAGCAGCAAAAAATAAAACAGAATGTGAGAATAAAAGGTATTCAAATACCTAATATCGCATTAGATAATGAGTATAAAGATACTCGAATAATTCAATTTGCTGATGATACTATAATTTTAGTTGATTTTGTTGATTCCCTTAAAGAAGTAATGAAAGAAATAGAAATTTTTGGTGAAAATGCTTGCCAAAAAATTAATTGGTCTAAATCTTAGTTTATGAGATTGAATTTAGATACTCAAAATATTGGAGAATCAAACCTCACAGAGGATGCCGTAAAATGTCTTGTACGTTGGAAAATGTTACAAAGAAGTAGAAAACCATAACTGGGAAGGTAGAATAGGGAAAATAAAAAAATATATTAGATCTACGGAAAATGAGAAGATTGACATCGTGTGGAAAGGTGACAATTATTAAGCAATTAGTTACATCTCAATTGATATACACAGTAGTCTCTGTGCTCTTAAAAATAATTAGGTTAGTAAATAGATTACTGTATTCTTTTTGTGGAATTCCAAACGGGAAAGGTAAAACGTACCGTATGCTGCAACCCTGAAAGAAGAGGAGGACTGAAAATGGTCGATTTGTTTTCAGAATTTTTATCCCTTCGTTTATCATGGATCAAGAAGCATTTTTCTGTGGAACAAACGTCACGGAATTTTAAGATTTTGTTTAAATATTGGACCCATATGATTGAACCATATGATAATGAGATATTATATTTTCAGAGTTGGATTAAAGAGAATGTTATCATAGTGAAACAGATGATAAAAGATGGGGAATGGAAAAATGGTATATTCATAAGTGAAACCTTCCGAGACAGGCAGCTGGTTGCTTCATTTGATTGGACCAAGTAGAAAACAGCATTCCTTGGGTTTTGGTTGGATAAGTTACGAAATAACATACAGATTCCTGTACTGTTGCAAAAGAAGAATTTGATGTCAGGCGCGCCGGAAACAGTTTTGGATTGGGGGGGGGGGGGGACAAATATTGGAGGGGGCTCACCATACATATGTTACACAATATACACATACACACACACACACACATATATATATATATATATATATATATGTATATATATAATATGTATTTATTTATCAAAATCAAACGCACTATGTTTGTTTATATCAAATGAAGGAAATAACACTTTTGAGGGTAATTTAAATGTAATAAATTTTGATAAATTTTGGCGAGCGAGCGCAGCGAGCGAGCCGAACATTTTTGTATTTCAGCTTACAAAACATTGAATTCTAGTCATTTTTTTGCTTATTAAATCTTACAATTCTAATCAAGATATAGTGACAGCCCTATAGATAACGATTTATACCAACAAACTGAAGACTTGAAAAAATGCTCTAAATTAGTACGCGCGAGTGAGCCGAAAATTGTATATTTCCGCCAGGCGTCATCATCACGTTTTGTTCTTATCTTTTTCTCTTTTTTTTTTGGATAAATTTTGGCGACCGAGCGTATAGCGAGTGAGCCGAAAATTCTTGGATTTCAACTTACAGGACATGGAATTCTTTATTTTTTATTTTTTTTTTTTTTTGCTTATTAAATCTTACAATTCAATTCAAGATGTAGTGACGGCCTTATAAATAACGATTTATACCAACAAACAGAGAACTTAAAAATACTCTAAATTAGTACGAGCGAGTGAGCCGAAATTTGTGTATTTCCGCGTCATCATTCCGTTTTGCTCTTATCTTGTTTGATTTGTTTGTTGTTGGGTTTTTTTTGCGCCCCGTATGTTCGAAACCGTTGGCACCCTCTTATGATCCAATCGGCGATCGCTTCAGAACGAAAGAAATTGCAGCCGCTGCTCCGTGTTACATTTTGCCTGCTAAATATAGAATGATATGCGTGAACACAATAGACATTGTCATTTTGTCCGCATCATCTTACGTTTTGTTCTTATCTTTTTTTTGTTGTTGTTGTTTTGATAAATTTTGGCGAGCGAGCGCAGCGAGCGAGCGGATTTTTTTGTGTGTTTCAGCTCAAAAAACATGGAATTCTTGTCATTTTTTTTTTTTTTGCTTAATAAATGTTACAATTCTAATCAAGATATAGTGACGGCCTTATTGATAACGATTTATACCAACAAACTGAGGACTTGAAAAAATACTCTAAATTAGTCAGTGGCGTATCTAGGGAAAACGGCACCCGGGGCAAGCGCGAAAATTGCGCCCCTTATTTCTGAAAAACTGTTCAACCCCAACCCCATCGCGGTAGGGACTTTAAAAAGTCCACATATTATGCATGATATGCTTTTTCAAGCACATAAAAGGGGTCTTTTGAGGGTGATTTAGATGTAATAAATTTTATTATTAAATCTTACTAAATCTTACAATTCTAATCAAGATATAGTGACGGCCTTATAGATAACGATTTATACCAACAAACTGTGAGGGACTTGAAAGAATACTCTAAATTAGTACGCGCGAATGAGCCGAAATTTGTATATTTCCGCGTCATCATCACGGTTTGTTCTTATCTTTTTTGTGATAAATTTTGGCGAGCGAGCGCAGCGAAACAATAAATCATGAACAAAGATGAAACCAAACATGAAGACGACCAGTCTTTGTGACGGACACCTGTCAGTAAAACAAAATAACAGTTTTGTTGTGTATTACATATTCCTGTTTTAAGCTGTTTATAGAGAAGAAAATTTTTGACAAGAAGGATAAGTTTTAACAACGAAATAAGTCTTGACAAAATATATCAACAAATGAAGAGTTTAAAAGATAAATATAAAGTGCACTACTGCACTATAGACGTCAATGTTCAAGTCAACTTACTATCAAAATCAGATAGATAGAGAAAGTTGGTGAGATTCAGGACTAAGAGTCTGATTGTCATCATTGAGTATAGCATGATAAAAAGTAAATGAGGTATGAAAACTTTTCAGGCATGACCGAGAGTCTAGCTGACAGCCTACGCTATCTGTGAAAGTTTGAATCGGGTGTACTACTGCTGGTTCGTAACCGATACCAAATTCTTAGAAATGAGCTGTAATATCAAATCCAAAGTGTAAGATCAACAACACGGTGTAGATTTGCAAGTTTTCCTGTTATCACTGGTTTAGTTTCCCACGTTTAATTTTAACAGTGTGTGTTGCTCTTTTTTTATATACATCTTGGAAGAGTCTGTTTCCAGCTTTTGGTTTTAGTGTCTAGTCATGACACACAATCCCCCCATATAGAATCCTGAAAATCCACTTTGAAAGAAGAGGATTTTGATTGGAAATTTTCCTGACAGAATGTGGTTGTGAGCATGTTTTGTTTAGGGGTTAGTGTGTGTGTGTGTGTGTGTGTGTGTGTGTGTGTGTGTGTGTGTGTGTGTGTGTATGTTTGTTAATCAGCGTTAATAGTAAAAGCATGCTGAGCTGATTTGCCTATAGATGGAAATCATCTGAACTTTATAACAACATACATGCCGTGGACTATATTGTGGTAAGATGATGCTGGTGAGAGGATGATTTTACGAGTCAATACTTTTACATACAAACCATGTCTCAAGCTGAATCAGTGTCAGTGCATAGAGCTTTTTTCTTAATGGTTACATTATAAATGAGAGAATCTATACGAGCATAATCATATATGCATGTTTATATATATATATATATATATATATATATATATATATGCATATATAGCAAAGTGAAGCTCATAAGTAATAACCTCTATAGTAGTCTCCTCATCCAGCGGTTCCAACGCCAAAACTTAAAAAAAAAAAAAAAAAAAAAACATATCCTTTGCATCGATTGTCCGATTTTCCTCAAACTTTCACTGACGTGTTCTACTAATGTTCCTGCTTTCACTCAATCCACATTGCTCTTTGGGTTTGGGGTCCCTTTAGTTTACACCAAAAGATTGTGCGGTCTATGGTGTCAAATGCCTTAGCCAAGTAAAGGAAAAATCCGACGTAAAATTTTCCTTCATCAGATGACTTTATGATAGAATTTAACAAGTTCAAAACATCCATGCTTGTAGAAAAATGGTTACGAAAACAAAACTATTGTGGGATCAGAATATCTCTTTTTCATTAAAGACTCATTAAAACGCTAGTTTCTCTATTGATATCTTAGAAAAGACAAATAAAGGAGCTATAGGTCTAACGATTGATCAGATTCTTGTTATGGTTTACTTGCTTGGCTGTCTGAAGTCTGAATTATTGATAAACCTTATTATTTTCTTTTGTAATACATTGTGGCTTACTATTATGTAGCGTGTCTCTGTTACTAGTGTGACATACCAGGTAATAACATTATTTATGCTGTATATTCTGTTGTGGATGGAGTCTTCATTTAGAGGGCCTGCTTACCTTTGGGAGCAGTGATTTAAAAATGCTCAAGATATCACATATTTTAATGCATATGAGTAGGCCTCTTGTACCACAAAAAAAATCATACCATATGAATTTTTTGCAATAAAGCGTAAAACATAAGGAGATATCAGTAATTTTCTTTAAAAACCGTAACTAGACGGTTATGCCTGGAAACATTTTTTATGATAACTACTGTTCACATTTTGTATATTTAACAATACTTAACATCGATTCAGATTTTAACAATGGTTGTTTCAATCTCTAACTCACGTTTAAGAACTATTTTAAAGCACTAATGCTGTAGGTTTTTGTTTCATCTGCAAATGGTAAAGTATGCCTTTAATCTTCTTTTATATTGAAGAACTCTTTACATAGTATAGGACCTCATTGTAGCAAGTGTACATCTAATTCTGTATTGACTGATTTCAAGCAGGGATTGGCATGTTTGCAGAGTTATACTTTGCACACACAAATATTCAGCTTCGAAAGTATCTCGTAAGAGATGTCATGATTATATCGACACAATGTATTCAAGTTTACCAGTTTAATAACTGATTCATTTCTGTTCTCCGTCATTTACAGATATCTGGGCATTGTGCTGCGCTCAGTAAGAAAGTCATTTGTTTTAGAGCAGGGGACTCCTAAATCTAATGTAGTGTGGTTCGCAGCGATCCTGGCCCATCAAGCATGGAAAAGTCGAGGCCCGAAATCCCGAAATCCATCCGGCCCTTCATCAGCTCCACCTTCTTGGACTTCCAGGAGGAGAGAGGACATCTCCAACGCTACGCCTTCCCAAAACTCAACTCCATCTGCCACGCCCGCGGGACCTACTTTGCCCCCGTCGACCTGCGTTGGGGGATTAATGATGAGCAGGCCCAATCCGGCAACGTAGTGTCACTCTGTTTGGAGTATGTGAACCGCTGCATCCCGTTCTTCATCTGCCTCCTCGGGGAACGATACGGCACGCACAGGTCCGCGGATGCCAAGCTGCTCCCCTCTTCCCTTGACAAGCTTCCAAAGAATGCCTCGTGGCTGGATCGAAACTATCTTGTTGCGGCCAGCAAAGGGTACGACTGGGTCCTGCAGGAAGCCTATCAGCATTGCAGCGTCACAGAGCTTGAGATCATTCAGGCGGCCTTCTTGAATGACAACAAATTTTGTCGTTTCTACATCCGCGATGTCAAACACACTGAAGACAAATTTCTTGGTCTGCCTGAAAGTGTCCGTCAAAAAGAATTAAAGGTGGGTGATCAAAAAAAAAAAAAAGAAGAAGAAAGGAATATATATATACTGGCAATAACATTGTTTTCCTGTCAACTGTCATGAGCTTGGATACTATAGTAGTTTTTATGCCTGTGCCACGCGAAGTGTCGCCGGAGGCATTATATGTTTTCGGATTGTCCATCCGTCCTTCCGTCTGTCCGTCCGTCCGGTCAATCAATTTTGTTGACAGCGTAACTAAAACAACAACAACAACAACAACAACAACAACAACAACAAACAGCAAAAACGTATGAGGTACCTTGATTTAACTTGGCAAATCTATGTAGGCCTATCAGTGGACGAAAGCTGACGAAGTTGTGCCTATCGAATTTAAGGTGCACGTGCACAAGGTTAAAGGTCAAAGGTCAAGGTCAAATTCTCAAAATTTCACTATTTCCCCCATATCTATGCAGTGACTAAAGGCATTTTCACGAAACTTAGTGTATACATGTATTACCCAATAAAAATTCTCTAGGGAAAATTTTGGGCCATGGGATCAAAGTTCAAAGGTCAAGTGAAAATGCTATAATTTCACCTTTTCCTCTATATCTCGGAAATGGCTCAATTAATCTTGAAACTTGCTATTATGAATGTACTGCTTGTCAGTGATTCTCTTTGGACTTTTGGGGTCATGAGGTCAAAGGTCAAGGTCAAAGGTCACGGTCAAATTCTAAGAATTCCACAGTTACCTCCATATCCGTGCAATGGCTGAAGGTATTTTCTTGAATCTTAAAGGGAACCCAAATCCGAAGAGCAATATAGCGACATGTGGATTGAGTGAAAGCCGCAACATAAATAGAACACATCAGTGAAAGTTTGAGGAAAATGGGACAATCGATGCAACAGTTATGATTTTTTTTTTAAGTTTTGATATTGTAACCGCTGGATGAGGACACTAAAAGAGGTTATGACGTATGAGTGACAACAATATAAAGAAAATATAGAGGGAATCCCACAAAAATTTACTTTTCTAGCATAATGTAAGAGCACTTGACTAACCGCTTACAGAAAGCAGAGGGAATAACTGCTACCCTTAACATTTATGTCAGTATCAAGTTGATGGAATGTGTCATTGTCATGAAAAATTAATTTACAATCCATGTACGATTTGTTCCATTGTACGCGCGCCGAGAGCCGAAACATTCATTATTTTGTATACTATCAGGACGACGGAGAGCGCCCATGCGTAGAGGGATCGGAAACATCGTAGCAGCAGCGTTCGGAGTACGGAGTTGAAGCGGGCCTTTTCTCAGATCGGGAACAAATTTTGCACATGTTCAATTTTTTTTTTCCCGATCTCAAGGATCAAAATTGCTCCATTTTGAGTCGTAAAGCAAGCGGGGACATCATAGTGTTAGTGCAAACACCACGGGACGAGCGTAATAAAGTCTTTCTGAGCGTAGTAACATCGGCACAAGATAATGGAAACTAAACTAGACACCGATGTGGTCCCGCTGCTGCGCCGCTCTTGCCTGATCAAAGCACGACCTTCCGCTCTCACTACGTTCTCAACTCTCGTGAAGAAAAAAAAAAAACGAAAAAAAAAATAAGGCTTGTTTTTATAACGCTCTCATAAAGCTGTGTTCCCGCTTTAATTACGCTGTTTCCGGTTCAGCTATAGACGTTGTTCCTAAAATACGCTTTCCCAGACTTATTTAAGCACGTCTTCCGCTCTCGCCGCTCTAAAAGAGACGCAGCCGATACGCTGGAATATTCGAAGCCAAAATGTCTGCCATAAGAAGATCATAGATTTAGAGCGTTCCTAGAGCATTCCCAAACCTCATTGTGTCCAGAAGAGCGGCTCATGCTTTGAATAGCTGATTCTTCACGATCTGAGAAAATAACAAAATCGTGGCGAGCACTTCACTGCAATCAGCACGTTTAAGAATGTTGCAATTGATTGGGTTGTTTGTTTGTTTTTTTTTTAATACAAAGTACGTATTACTTGTGTGACGACAGTGAATGCAGAGAAGGTTGTCAAGATTGTAACCTTGGCCTTGTGCACTTATAGGCAAGTCAGTCTAGAAATACTGAAGGTGACTTTTCCTTGCCAATTTCCTGGCAGATTCCACCTAGATGGATGTGTGTCAGTGTGTGTGTATGTGTGTGTGTGTGTGTGTGTGTGTGTGTGTGCATGTGTGTGTTTTAACATGGCTGTTTTTAGAGATACGATCTGAGGCAGTGGGCTGGAGCCTACCCTACGCACGCTGGCTTGTGCATTACAATTATTTGCACTGCATTTCTACACTCGGCAAAAAGGAAAAACACTTTATCGAGTTCATTTTTTTTTGGCATAGAAGATTCTGATGAAAATCAATGTATTATATACCATATAAAAGGTAATTTAATTAGCTATCAACCTAGTATATAGGTCAAAGCAAACTGTCCAGCTAACATTTGGACGTTTTCTGAATGTTCTTGAAATGTTCCAAGTTCGTTATTTGGACGTTTTGTCAAAGTGTTTTCAGAACGTCTTTTTGTGGAACGTTCTTGACGTATTTAAAAGCAATAAAATCTTACAGAATTTTAAGGACCTAAAAAAAAAAAAAAAATGTGTGCACCAGATCTTTCACTTCTGAGTTCAAAAGTTTCCTCATGTGATGGTGGTGTGGGGGTATCCTTTTTCAATTTACCATTCCCTCACTAGGTTCCTATCCAAAGATTTAGCACACTTCTTGGATTGACAATTTTCCAATATGCCCTCAAATAGTGTGCATACGCGAAATGCTTTCATTTCAAGTCTTAAAAGGCAAAAGCTCCCTAGTGTATTAGGAGGGGTTGGGGGACACCTCCTCCCACACCCTCCCACTTCTATATTAGCCTTCCGGGATACCCCGCCCCCTTACAGCCCTCCCCTTGCTCGGTCCTCCGTTATAGACTCGGTAATATACTTTGGGGATTGACCATTTTCCAAATATTCCACAAAAAGTGTGCATCAGAACGATGTATTTCAATTCTCAAAAATGCAAAAGCTCTGTCGGAGAAGGAAAAAGGGACACATAAAGAGAATTTCACAAAATTTTATCTTTTGAAAAAGTGCACATTTCCTCGACTTGTCACTAACGGGTGTTAAGGTTAATATCCCCCACCCCAGGGCAAGTGTTCTTTTATCATGCGAGAAAAGTGAAAATATGGTGAATTGTCTTTATATCGTTGTACACGTGTGACATCACAAGATGTAGTAGTCTTCTCATCCTGCAGTGACTGTGTAGAAACTTTAAAAAAAATTCATTACTTTGAACGGATTGTCCGATTTTTCTCAAACTTTCACTTACATGTTCCTCTTAAATATTGCTACATTCACTCAATCCCTATGGAAGTCTATGAAAGTCGACCTGTCCTTTAAGAGCATGTAATACTTTCTCTGCTTGCCTTGTGAGTGTCATGATATCACTTTACAGCAGGACAACTTTGCAAAGTAACACTCGAACAGTATTGAAAACTGAGACAGTAAATTTTAGAGTTTCTCTATTTTAATGCCTCCGAGAACAATGACTGAATGGATTTGAATGAATGATGGTATTCTCGAGTGGGGAAATACATATCAAACATTTTCAAATGAATTACTTCTATTACAAAAGAAGTCGCTCCGCGTTATTTGTCTTGGCGCATTTTTGTCTCATTTATACTGACCCGTTATTTTTTGAGCACAAAATATTGATTTTTTTTTTTATTTGTTTAATCTGACACAATTTATGTATAATCATAATGAAAATAATCGTCCAAATATATTTGAAACAATGTTTCGAAGAAATCAGGCCATTCACCACTATCCAAGACGGCGATCGAATGAATTCTATGTGTCATTTTCGAGAACTTTGCAGGCTCAGAACACCTTCATTTATGATGCAAATTATTTGAACTCACTTCATAACAATATTATAACAGCTAAAATTTTTAACTCTTTTAAGAATATATTAAGATTTTTAAATCAAAATCTTATATCATCCAACCGAATTAGGTTTTCTTCATCATCTCAATCAAGTCTTCATTTTCTTTTAACATTAAAGGCATAGTTTACCATTTGCAGATGAAACAGAAACCCAGCATTAGTGGTTAACAAAAAAAAAAGTTGAAATGTGAGTTAGCAATAGAAACAACCACTGTAAAAACTTTAATCCGTAAACTCGATGTTAAGTGTTGTTAAATACACAAAATGTGAACAATAGTTATGATAAAAATTTTTCCAGATAAAAATCGTCTACAGTTACGTTTTATTGAGAAAAGCACTAATATCTCCTTTTATCTTAGGCTTTATTGCGAAAATTTTATATGTGGGATGTTTTGTGATACAACAGACCTACACATACATTTTTGAAATAACTGCTCACAAAGGCAAACAGGACCTTTCAATGATTGCATGCACATCTTTTTTGTTGTTCATTTACTCATTAGAGATAGATAATATGTCAAACACAAGTCCTCAGATGATCCTGTCGTTGTACCGTATATACATACCACTGTGTCTATTCTCTCCTTCTTTTATGTCCGCTTTTCTGCATTCTTAGCGGAATATGTACACAATATTCTTTGCAATGTATTGAATCCAGGTTGTATTCTATTATTACTCTTACATCATGGAATCCAGTTTCCTTGTGTGCACGGTGACACGTGTTGTGGTTTCATTTTTTTCCTCTCTTTTTTTTTTTTTTTTTTGTTCTTCCTAATTTGATTTCATGTTACTTGACATTAGTTCCTTTGATTTTGTTTTATGTCTGTGTGTAGTTTCATTAATTAATTATTTGTTTTCTTATGTATTTTCTGGGGGTCCCATATCGTGCAAGCATTTTAGTGGGACCTATATCCATTCCCATCCTTATTCAATTTCTATTATGCATATGTACACGTATATAAAAAAAAAAAAAACTACAATGATGTTGCAAGTAATTGACAAATTGCCTTACATCGACGGAAATACATTGTTTTCTTTATTTTGTTACTCATTATCACATATTTGGTTAACGTTTTTGCAATTATTACAAATAAATTTTGCTTATACATTGTAAATAATTCTCTCTGACTTTGATGGAAATACGATTAAATTTATATTCGAACCTGAATTTGAATTTGAATTTTGATTATGTTCACGACCTCATCATGCCTGATTCAATACTGTCGTATTGTAAGTATCAAATCCAACGCTACTGAGGAAATCTGCATTCACTCTTGAGTTGCCCATCCACAAACTGAAATTTGACAGGTGATCCTCTAGCAATTTGTTCCTTTTTTAGGATCTGTGACACCTTTCATTTATTAAAGGGAAATTCCATCCTGATATTCTGTCGCTTTTTTAGGGCCCACATGAAAAGAAAAAATCTGAGAAGTAGATCAGTAAATAATTTGAGGGCAAAAATCAAATACTGTCAGATGTTAGATATAGATTGTGGTGTTCCCCTACTCTTTACAATTCATATTGGTAATTTTCACAGATCTTCGAAATTATTATCGTTTATCCTGTTTGTAGATGATTCTAATTTTTTTTCGCCCACCATGATCCTCATACTCTCATACGTACCCTGAACTCAGAATTAATAGGAGTTTCACATTGGATTAAGGCTAATGAATATTGCTAAATCTAAATTTATGATTTTCAGTAATTCAATAGAAGTAATGCCTGGGAACAAATTTATTGATAATGTTTCTCTTGAGCAAGTCAATAGTATAAAACTGCTTGGTATTTGTGTGGATAATAAACTAACATGGAAAGACCATGGTAATGTTCTCTGTAAAACAATCTCACGAAATATAGGTGTAATTAACAGACTGAAAATTTTCTTACCATACACCACATTAACTATGCTTTACTCCAGTTTTATTTTACCGTATTTGAATTATGGAATTTAGTGTTGGTCAACACGCATCGATTTCTTTTAGAAAGAATTTTGATTGCAGAAAAAGTCATTGAGAGTAATTTTAACTTAAATCCGTGCGCTCATACGGAGAATTTGTTTTGTGATAACAAATTATTAAAGATGAATGATTTGTATATATTTTATTTTGGGTCAATTTATGTTTAAATACAGTGATGATAATTTACCACAAATATTTGATCAAATCTTTCGTCGCAGTGATGCGGTACAAAATTATCCTACTCGACGTTCCAGTGAATATTGTTTACCATTACTACGAACAATTCTCGCCCAAATTACATTCGTATTCACTGGCCCGAGATTCTGGAACAGCCTTGACAATACTCTAAAAGATGGTCTGACTTTTCCTTCCTTCAAATCAAAACTGAAAAAATTCTTTTTTTCATATTCCTCACAAAAACAAACAAATAGAAAAAAATGAATTTTTGTCATTTTCATAACAATAAACAAATAAATGAATAAATGATAAGTATTTTTTAAATTGTTAAAAGTTTGTGTTTTATTATAAGCCAAGTTTGTAAACCAAGTTCTCACTTATGCCTTGGTGACCTTTCCAGATAACTGAATTGTAGACACTTGTTTTTGTTTCTCTCCCTTTCTTTGTTTCTCTCCCTTTCTTTGTTATGTCTGTCTTTAGTTTGTTTTCCTGCCTGTTCCGTCCCTGTTTTCGTTCTTGTCCTTGTCATACGACGTCATTATATTAAAATGTTCATATATGGAGTTTTTGACGGATCTTGAGATGCCCTCATCTCCTAGAGTATTTCACAAATTTTACAAGCTATGCTTTTCTTGTGAATTCCTCTTTTCCATGTAGAGTTACCAAATAAGATTGTATTTCTTGTGTATCTATCAAAAAAAAAAAACAAAGTTGATATCATTGTAATATTGTATCCATGTTTTGTTAAAATGTGATTCAAAGTTCCTTAAAATATTATGTACTCATGTAAGCGTTATGTATATTGCTTCGTATCACTTTATATGGAAATAAAATCATTTGAATTGAATTGAATTGATTTGAATTGAAATGAATATATTTGGGCACAGACAAAACTTATCCCCTGAGGAGGACATGGAATTTATATAGCATTCTTGTTATACATTTACTAAGAATAGGTCTGAAGAAAAATTATCCCTAGAGAAATTCAAACGATATTGGTGACTTTTGTGCACAAACAGAACTGTGTTTGTGTGTGTGTCAGATTTTCCTTTTTTTTTTTTTTTTTTTTCTTTTTTTTTTTTTTTTACTGATCCACCTCTAGATTGGGTTTTTTTTTTTCATACAAGGCACATGATATCAGGATGAACTTTCCCTATAACTATAGTAATCATGATGTGTACCACCTGATGTCTACTGTGCTGTAATTTGAACAAAAGCATGTTAAAATTATTTTTAGAGACTGATGCAAATCAGGCATTTTCTGTTATTGGTTTAAGTGAAACCTGGTTAAACTCCAACACTGAAATTTTTTTCAACATTGACGGCTACAATATATTTGCTAATAACAGGCCCGATAAGAGTGGTGGAGGTGTTGCACTGTACATATCGAACGCTTTTGAATGTATTGTTCATGATGATATTTCCAGAATGGATAATATTGTTGAATCATTATTTTTTAGAAATTTACATCCCAGGAATTAGGAATATTGTGGTCGGCATTATGTACAGACCTCCAAACTCCAATATCAAGGATTTTTTAACTTACCTTTCAGATTTGATAAAATCCCCAGTTTTTAAAAATAAGGATTGTTTCTTCCTCGGCGACTTCAATATTGACTTACTCAAGTTGGAAAATGATACTGCCGCACACGAGTTTCTTCAAACATTTTTGTCCTCTTCTTTTCTTCCGCTTATTTCGAAACCTACGCGTGTCACTGATCACTCTGCTACTCTGATCGACAATATGTTTTGTAATACCCTACCCCTTATTAATTCTTATATAATTCTTTCAGATATGACAGACCATTATCCAATTATGACTCATTTTGCGCTTAAAACCTCAGTTAATAATGTTAAATTTTTTTCATCTCCTTTATTGAGTCGTAGAGTCTTGTCTGAAAAGCTAGCTTGTCTTGATGCGGTTCTCGAAACTGTTGATTGGTCAAGAGTTTTTGAAAGTGATGATATTAATTAGTCTTTTGATTATTTCATGGAAACATTTAATTATCATTTGGATAATGTAATTCCGAAACAAAAAAAATAAACCAGATTATAAAAAGACACCTAGGTTGCCGTGGATTACAAAATCAATTCTTCGGTCGATTAACAGGAAAAATCGATTGCATTATAGATACAAATTGGAAAAAAATGAGCGATCAAAACGTAAATACACTTTATATAAAAATACTCTAACTATGATTTTACGTTCTGAGAAGAAAAGATACTATTTCAAGCAATTGCAAAGATACAAGTTTGTTATGAAAAATACTTGGAATGTGTTAAAGCAAGCTATGAATGTCTCGAGTAAAAAATCTGGTTTCGACAACATTAAGTTGAATGATGAAATCATCAGTGACCCTGTTCACATTGCAAATGCTTTCAATTCTTACTTTTCAAAGATAGGTGAAAGTTACGCCCAAAATATTCCTTCGTCAGAGCATCATTTTACTGAATATTTACGCCAGCGCAATTCCAATTCTGTTTATTTTACTCCAACTAATAAACATGAGATTATTGATATTGTATCTTCTCTTAAGAACAAGAGGAGTTCTGGGTATGATGATATAGATAATTTCATTCTTAAAGGTGTTATATCTTCAGTTGTTGATCCACTTGTTCATATATTCAATTTGTCAATTTCTAACGGTGTGTTTCCTGACAAGATGAAACTGGCCAAAGTAATTCCATTATTTAAGAAGGGTGATAAATCTGATGTCAGTAATTATCGTCCAATTTCATTATTATCATCGTTGTCCAAAGTTTTAGAGAAACTCATTTATAAGAGAACTATTGGTTTTTTGAAGTTGCATAATATTTTTACTAATTCGCAATTCGGTTTTCGAGAGAAGCATAATACAACTCATGCTCTTTTATATTTTATTGATAAAGTGGCTCACGCAATTGATAATCATTCTCATTTAATTAGTATTTTCTTGGACTTCTCCAAGGCCTTCGACACTGTTGATCACGATATTCTACTCCACAAGTTATCACATTACGGAATACGTGGGAAGGCCTTGGAGTGGTTCAAGAGTTATTTGGAAAATAGAAGACAGTTTGTTATAATCAAAGATAATTGTTCAGTGATAAGAGAAGTAAATTGTGGTGTTCCGCAGGGAAGTTTATTAGGACCACTGTTATTTATTGCTTATATTAATGATTTTTGTCAGGCATCTGAAGTACTTTCTTTCATTCATTTTGCTGACGATACTAATGTATTTTTTGCCCATAATGATGCTAATTTTCTTGTTCAAAAAGTTAATTCTGAATTACAAAAAGTGAGTAATTGGGTAAGAGCCAACAAAATATCCTTGAATGCCCAAAAAACGAAATACATGATTTTCAGTAATACTATTGATACTCTGAGTACAGCTATAGTTTTGAATGATATTCAGTTAGAAAGAGTTTCACATCTTAAATTCCTTGGAATTATTGTTGACGACAAACTTTCCTGGAAGTTACATATTGATTATATATCCAACACAATCTCGCGTAATATAGGCGTTATAAATATAATGAATTCGTATATTCCACAAAAATCATTACTTATGTTATATTCTTCATTGATATTGCCTTATCTTAATTATGGTGTTTTAGTATGGGGTAACACTCATCAGAATCTACTGGATAGAGTGTTCCTTCTACAAAAGAAAGCTCTCCGTATCATCTGTTATCCTTCCATACCCTCCCACTCAAATTTGTTATTTTCCTCCAATAAGCTATTAAAAATTAAAGATTTGTTTTTATATAATTTGGGGCAATTTATGTACATGTACAGCAACGACTCACTCCCGTCCATTTTGCTTCTATGTTTCAAAGAAATCAATCATTCCATGAGTATCCCACTCGACGCTCCAATGAATTTCATTTACCTCTTTTACGAACGATGTTTGCTAAGAACACACTTATTTACACTGGCCCAACTTACTGGAATTCCCTGAATAATGATATAAAAGATTCCCCCTCTATATATTCATTTAAAAGAAGATTAAAGTTTTTTTTATTGCAATTTTATGATCCCACAGAATTGAATTAGCCTGTTGGCTTATTTCAATTCCTTTTCGAAGAACTTGGCTTACAAGTGATATACCGTATTTTCTCGTCTCTCTTGTCCTGAGACACCTACAGAGTAGGTTTGATTTCATTTATATTATTTCTGCATCTATTTCTCTATACTTTTCTATATAATGGTATCCTTTTCACGCGTCCCATCATTTTTTTTTTCAATGAATTCTGTCGAGGATCACTGGATCTGTTCTGTCTTTCTGTCCGTTGTATTGTCTTCCTGTTATATTAGTCTTGTCTCGTTCTGTCTTGTCTCGTTCTGTCTTGTCTATGAGTCCCCCTTTATTAGTTTCGCCGTCCCAGTTTCGTTTTCTGTTTACTCGCCTGAGTATGTATGTCTGTTTGATACTCTATCTTCCTAGAGGGCTTCCAGACTTTTTTCTTTTTTACTTTATTCCCAGTCTTTCTTCCCCTTTTTGCATCCGTTCAATTTCTATTGACATTCTGTACTTGAGGGGCCCACATTCTACAAGCATTGTCTTTTTAGTGGGTCCCTCCATTTTTCGATGTCTTACGTATTATGTCGTCCTTATCACTTCAGTCAAGTTTCATTACAACGTATTTCTTATTCCAAGGTTCCTCGATTTTATTTTTCTCAATTTACTTTGTCTTGACTATGCAACCTTATTCTCTGTTACCAAAGAAAGTGAAATGTTTATGTTCTTTTCGAAAAATGAAATAAAGCATGAATTGAATTGAATTGAATTTGCAGGACGTGTGAGCACTTGTTGGCCTACGTCTCGGAGGTACGGTAAATTATAGCTTAAACTGACTTGTGCCATGGTGATATTTTAACCAATATCCCCTTCAAACTTGGGTAGGTACTGGGATGTATTTTAGAGTGCCTCTTCCTGTCCCCCTAACCACTTTCTTATTTTTCCTATCGTCTTGTACAGATATATCAGGCTGAGAATGAAGAGACGGAGAAGCGACTTACGGCCCTCAAGCGCCGCATCATCGACAAGGGCCTGAGGGTCAAGTTCTTTCGCACTCCGGAGGAACTTTGCAAGTTGGTCCTGGAAGAATGGATGGAAGTGATTAATGACCTCTATCCTCCATTGGATGATATCCCCGGTGGTGTTGGTATGCTGTGACCCTTTTTCTTCTCTATCTCTCTGTCTCTCTCCTTTTTCTTTTTTCTTTTTTTTTTTTTTTTTTGCATCTCCTGTGTAAAATATTTTCACATATTTTTTGAGGTAAGATATTTCGAGTTCTAACTTTTTGCCTTTTTATTCGACATATTCAAATATGAATATAAATTAATCAATGCCACTCATGTTTATTTGAGATAGATATTAGTTTTCTTTTCAGTGATGTGCTTTTTATTTGAATCTGAATCATGTGGCTTTTAAGTAAGATTTCTGAAGGAAAATTCAAATTGACACGTCTTCAGTCATTGCTTTATGAGGGTTGAGAGAAAAATGTGAGAAACAACTAATGTGAAAATGTTAATCACTATGATCATTGTTAAGTATTGTTAGATTTAAGGGGGAAAAAATAATTATATGCATCTAATGTAAAATTTGGGGAAGGGTTAGGAAGGGGATACCACCCTCCCATATGAGGGAACTTTAACATTTTAAAGTGAAAGATATGGCGCACAATTTTTGAGAAAATATTTGGTAAAATTGTCACTCTCAAAAGACAAGTGTACAAAGTCCGTCTATAAAGGGGCCGAGCGAGGGAGCTTTTGCGTTTCTATGACTGCAATTCAACGATTATGGTGCATACACTTCAAATTGAATATTTGGACAATTTTCCATTCAAACTGGTTCAACATTTTTCCACATCTCTGGAATTATGGGGGGGGGGAGATATGTTTGCCCTCAACATTTTCTTAGGGAGGGGCAATGGTGCCCCTGATCATCCCTGGGTGTCCTTATAGATATTCATGACTGAGTCATCACCGTTTACTCAAATGATTCAGGAAATGGGGGGGGGGGGTAAATTCTGGGGCTTTGTTTGTTTTATTTTCTTTTTCTGGCAGGAACATTTTGGTAAGGTGGTCCAGAGTGGCGCGAATCATAGCAGGTATACTGGTATGGTATTCTACGTTTTCAGCGTCTCAATCATGCTTTAAGTTGTTATTTGGGGAGCGAGCGAAGCGAGCGAGCGCATTAGAATATCATGCATTCAAATCCTATAGATGAAATACTGTTCAAGGGGTGGTATAGTATTGGTTGAAGTGAGGTTTTAGCCCTTAAATGTTTGCAAGAGAAACCTCTTTGTGAACCTCTTTGTGAAATGTTACAGAGCATACAATTCTAAAAAGAATACAAAGTTCATTTGATGAAAACCGGTTTGGGAATGGGTGAGATATCAAATACAAAGTGAAATAAAGCAATCCTTATAAACGGCGGATCTCACCTTTTATTAGGATGTCTTTGTTTTGGATATGTCAACTATATCAAAACCAATTTTCATCAAATAGATTTTTAATTCCTCTTAGAATTGTATACTCTTACATATTTCATAAGATGTTTCTCATTATCTCAAATTATCATCCAAAATGTTGAAAACATGAAGCTGCATCTCAAACAAAAATATACCGTCTTTTTGAGCTCAGCTTACCTCTCAATAAGGTGGGCGCGCGTCCGAACGTCATGCAATATGCCAAATTGATACAATCACATTTCTTCTTCATTCCACTTTTTTTTCATGGGGGGGGGGGGGAGTTGTTTGTCCTGGCCACCCCATCCTATTCCTCCAAGAGGGGGGATGCATCCCAACCCCCCCCCCCCCCCCACCGATTCACACCCATGTTATATGAACAGATGGAAAATATTGCACAAAAGAAAAAGCTAATAGGAAACAGCAACAATGAGAAGTAGAAACATCTTTGTTAATGTGCAACTTAACAATACAGTACCCTTTTTCAGCAACCTCAGATGCGTGTCATGTTTATGTATCAATGCAGCAAATTGTCCAGTAAAATGCGTCTGTTCCGGAACTCACAATCATCAACCTGCTTACTGCATCGCATATTATGTAGTCATTACTCTGATAAATTAAAAGTTGCATCAGATGTAGGCCTACTCATAGATGACCTAATTTAATGCAATCGTGAATGATAATTATTCTTTTAAAAATTAATTAGCTGAATTGACTGACAATGGGAAAGCCTGCCAGTGAAAACAATAGACAATAAAACCTAAGTAAGCATTGTTGTAATTAATGATGTTACTAACTCCAGGTAGAAAAAAGAAAGAAAGAGGTACAATAAGCTTTATATCCTGTGACTTCTGCTCAGATGGAGAGCAGTTCAGGGAGTGGACTGCTCATGAGGCGTACGCCGAGACGCGACGAAGGGTCTTTGTGAAGACGCCAGAAATCGAAAAGCTCTTTCAGAAAGTGACGGATCACTGTAAGGCTTCGATTAACCCCGACACACTAACAACGAGTGAGGAATCCGAAAGGTTTGTCGTCAAGGGCAAGAAGAAAACACAATTTGCCTGCAAAAAAAAAAAAAAAAAATTAAAACAAAAACATTAAAATAGTATGGGTGCCATGAGAGGTTAAACCTTGGTTTATACTGTCCGCCGATGTTTTATGATGTTTGGTTGCTTGTTCATTTTCCATCTGAAAAGATGGCTGGATAGCCCATATTCAGCTATGTTAAGCTGGTCATCCACGGAATCCAGTTGGATGTGAGGTGGGACCACTTCACCGGGTTTAACACCCTGCTCTTGCAATGAATGAATGAAGCGGGATCTCAATGTTATAAGATATTGTATGACAAATATTATCAATATGTGTCTTCCAAGAAAGTTTATTATCGATTGTCAATCCTAGAAACTTCGTCGATGAAACTACATCTATAACATTATCATCTGATACTATATTATTAGGAAGACTATTCTGGGAATTACTAAACAACATACATTTGGTTTTGAGAACGTTCAAAGACAATTTGTTTGATCTTATCCAATAAAGTAAATTTTGAAGTTCTGAATTTATGGTATCCACCAAAATTTGTGGATCTGAATGTGAAAAAATACGTTTGAATCATCTCCATCAACAACAAAAAGATAAAAATAAATATTCATCATACCATTTATATACGTTATAACAAAAGAGGTCCCAATAAATTGCCTTGAGGAACATCTAACTGATTGATTTCTTTATGGAACTTTGACCAGATAAAGAAGCATTTTGTTTGCGATCAGTAAGGTAGCTTAGTCACGCAATTTATAAAGAAGTATTTCATGATCGATGGTGTCGAAGGCCTTGAAGAAGTCCAGGAAAACTCCCACTGTATGAGAACATTGGTCTCCGGCTTTGGCGACTTTTTCAACAAAGGAGAGAATAACTTGAGATGAGTTGTGGTCTTAATACGAAATCCGAATTGAGAGTTAGAAATAATATCATACAAATCAAGAAATTTAAGGAGTCTTGGTATATAGAATATACAATTTTTTTTCTAACAATTTAGAAATCGGAGACAGCAAAGAAATTGGTCTATATTTACAAATATTTTCTTTATTATCTTTCTCATAAATTGGGATTACTTTAGCGATTTTCATTTCCAATGGACCAACACCATTACTTAATGATAAATTACAAATATGACTTCAATGATTCAACAATACTCTCACTAATATTCTTCAAAATAATATTATCGATATGATCACGCCCAGAAATGTTTTTGGTTTTCCAAATTCATTACAATATCCTTTATTTCTAAACTAGGAACTAGATCAAAGAAAAATGATTTAGAATTGGGTAATGCAAGAAATTCATGGAATTTCTTTTGAGATGTGGGAACATTTTTTGCGAGTCATACCCAACCTGGGGAAAAAAATGATTAAATGTATCGGCGAAAATTATTATTTACATGTGAATGACTAAATCACGGAATCTCAGTTCTTGATTCGCATGTGCGGCATCACTGTGTACCAAGTGTATGGAAGTTGACGGGGGGGGGGGGGGGGGTGAGGGGACTGTGTGGGAGAAGTATAGTCCCCTTCTAGCCCTTGCACGTTTAAAATTGAAATAGAACTATCTGATGCACACTTTTGTGGAATGTTCTGGAAATCGTCAATCCCCAAATTGTGCCAAGTGTAATTTACTCTATGAATAGGAAACGAGTGGAGAAAGGGTAAGTTTAAAGAGGATGAGGGAACATTTGAATTTTTCAGAATTTAAGTGACATATTTAATGCACACTTTTTGATGAAATATCTGCATTTGCCCAACTCTCCAAAGTGTATTATGGGCGACGAAATGGGGGAGGATGTGGGAAGGGGTATCCCCCTCCCACACGAGGAAAAGTTTTGCATTTTCAGAATTGAAAGTCAAGGATCTGGTGCATAATATTGGTGAGTATTTGGACAGTTTTCTATCAAAAAAGCAGGAAATTTTCATCATTACAGGAATTATAGGTGGACAGAATGACACGTTTGCCCCCTAGCCCTCCAGGATCGACACCAATGCATACGAGCAAGCTTTTGCATTTTCAGAATTAAGATGAAAATATCTCGTAAACACATTTATGGTGGAATCTGGGAAAGTTTCAATCCAAAAAGTGTACTAAATCTATGGGGGGAACCCTCCGTTGATTGAAAGTATCTATAGATAATAGTTATTATCTCCTCCCACCCACCCGACAATGCCCGAAGGAACTTTTGCAAACAGACCTGGTGCACACTTTACATGAAATATTTGGAAATCCTAAAAGTGTAGAAAGGACCGAAGAGTAGGGGAGGGTATAGAAATGGGTAGGCCTATCCCCCTCTCACCCCCTCTCAGGGAGATTTTGTATTTTCAGAATTAAAATTCAGCCATCTTCGGGTAAAATATTTAGACAGTTTTCTAAAAATAAAAAAATAAAAAAAGAAAGAAAATGTCCACATCTCGGGAATTACGAGGAGGAGCAAAATGATATGTTTGCCCCCAATATTTTTAATGGGGGAACCACCCCCCCCCCCCCTTCCCCATCGACGCCTCTGCATATGAGGGAACTTTTGTAAGTGAAAGATCTGCTGCACACTCTTTGATAAAATATTTGGAAATACCAATACGTCAATCTCAAAAGTGTACAAAGTCTATCGAAAGGGACCCAGTGGAAGAGGTTTTGCATAATTGCAATTTTACGATCTGGTGCATACTTCTGCCGGTATTTGGACAATTTTCCATCAAGAAAGTTCGAGATTTGTCCTCATCTCGGGAATTGTTTGGGAGACAAATGATTTGTTTGCCCCCAACATTTCCTTGGGGCGGGGAAATGCCCCTTTGAGCCCCCCTCGCCCCCCCCCCCCACCCCCCGTAGGATCGACGCCGGGATCATCCCTGTGTGTGCCCATAAACACCCTTCATGTTTGCAATGTATGATACGTAACATAAACGGAATGGTTTGCCGTTACTGTTCCAAGCAGTGCATTGCTAACGTCAATTCGCGATGCGCCATTAAATTTCGAATGATCAGGTCACCGATGTGCCTTTATTTCAACATTCAACTATCCGTTACATCCACTAACAAATTGAGCTGAAAATGGTAGATGTTTATATACATTAATGATCATTCTCTGCACACTACATGAAGTCATGCAGCAGGTATTGGCTGTATAAAGCAATGGTGTATAAACCGCTTCCTGAATTTTGACCCGTTTCAGCGGGGAAAAAGGGGCAGTTAATTATAATAATTATACACCATTATTTATGATGCATGTATATGGGAATTCAATTCTTTAGCAGCCATCCTGAATATCTCAGCAACCTCAAGAATGCAAAAGTTGCATCGTCCATATTGGATTCAGCACCCTCGAAATAAGATAAAGCTTCATTTTTTTGTCCAATTGTGACCAGTTATGAGGAAATATACATGAATATGTAGGAATTTTAGATTTTGATGACCATTTTGGTGACCATTTTGAATATTTCAAAACCCGCCTCAAGGATGCAAGAGTTGCATCATCCAAATTCGGATTCGTCAGCCCCCTCGAAACAGGGAAAAAAAACATAGGGCGGATGGTAAAACAGGGTTAAGTCCTCCTCCTATTCCTTCTTCTCCTTCTGTTCTTCCACATCATCATCACCATGCTCTCACACACTCACACACTAGTTATGATAATTATGTTCGTGTATTGTTCTATGTATATACCTTATGTCCCCCCCCCCCAAAAAAAAAAATAAAATAAAATAAAAAATACAACGGTCCCCTCTGCTTTAAAACATAGTAAATTAATCCAAATACAATATCTGAAATCATAATTTATTACCGACATCGAGAGAAAACCCCATCCGATTTGCTTCAGTGTCAAGGAGAAATGAGGATTTTTTGTCGAGCATGTCGGGAGTCCCTTCCCTCCAAGTTTTGTCCATTGTGTTCGCACATTGATATGCAATTCCAAGAGCATCCAGTGCCAAACTTGGAAGAATCAGAACCATGACAAGTTTTAAAACTATTCACATTTTCTCTGTGAACATTTAACCAAAATGAATGGGATTTTCTGCAAAATATAGGTAAGATGTTATATTTTTAGACCCTGAAATAGCATTCAGGCTGTTTTATCGTATTTTATCGGATTGCGAAAATCCGATTGTAATTTTTGGGGGAACATACTGTATGCAGAACTTGACATTAGCGGTGGCCTGATGGGCCCAAAGTTGATATCATGCCACCAATTTTTTTAAAAGGTTTGGTGGCCCGGTCGGGCAACCGAGATTCAAAATGGAATCGTATATCGTGTCTTAATTGGGCCAATATATCTTTGAATGGGTCCACCAGAATGTCACATGTAAAGATTTTAATGGCCCATCGGCAACCAGAGAAAAAAAAAGTACTGTTGAGCGCTGATATATGTATTTGTTAGTTCATATGTTTTGTCAGTCTTTATGGTTTTCATTATTGTATTCTTGAGTTTTTAAATCAAAGATACGTGAAGTTGTCATTGGGGAATGTTGTATCAAAGTCATAGCGATTACAGCAGGCAAGAGGTTATGTGGTAGCAATCAAAGTGTTATAGGTTTTCAGGTAATGAATATTTAGCACATTTTTTCATCATTTTTTTAGCTGTCTCATATTCGATATCTATAGTTTTCAGTAGTGTCACTGGTGTCTATAATGGTTAAGTGTCAGGTTAACAGAAATATTAAGCAAGGCCTGCCTGACACTAGTGTTGCAATCCCAGATGAATACCGCCATCTTTTTTTTATCATCTTCCTCCTCTTTTTCTTTTTCTTCTTTGTCGTCATCTTTGTCATCTTCTATGAATTGGTCCATGTCTTCTTTCTCTTCTTCTTTTTCTTCTTCTCCTCTTCCTATTCCTCCTTCCATGTTATTATAGTTGCAATAATTTTAGTTAATTTTTGTTGATATGTTACTACTGCTCTATAAATCGTATCGTTAATGGTATCATGATTGCCAATGTCAAAACCATATTTTTTTTTTTTTTTTTTTGTATTTGCAGAGCTGCACCAGCCTACAAATCCATAGTGACCCTTGCTGGTGAAAGAGGGTGCGGCAAGACGTCCTTGGTAGCCAACTGGGTCAGGGAATTCCAGAGTTCACACCCGAATGTCAAGGTGTTGGCTCACTACGTGGGGTCCAGTGCCCTCAGCACGGACATCCACAGCTTCCTTCACAGGGTGACCTTCGAACTCCGCGGCCAGTATGGAGGTAGGGTACTGGAATTCTGTTTTTATCGAAATTTATTAATTTTTAAGTTTTTATTTAACCCGCGAGAGAACAGGAAAATCATTGAATTTAGAACATGTTAAATTGCATATTGACATCCTGCTCACTTGTCTAATCTGATGTCTGATACATCTACTTCGTCGCATGCTTTGCAGACATCCGCAACTTGTGTTTTTAGCTTTTTGTTTTGTTATACATTTTAGTCTGTATATGATAGAATGTGCAGTTATAGATAGAATAGATAGATAGAAAAAATATATTAAATCAACTAGCTTTATTAAAGTAGTTTGTATCATATACGCTGATATGATGTAAAATTATATAAACAGTCATTATACATGATCCGTCCACACAGTTCATTTGCATTGTGCTGTTGTACCGTCCACATGTCTGTTTTTGTCTTTGTCAGACAAAAAAAAAAACAACAACAACTAAATGATAATTATATAAGCTCCATATTCTGTAGTTGTTACCCAACAAGATAATGTGACGGAAAAAAGACTAATATATTGTTGTATTACCAGTGTAGTCACCAAACCCTGTTTTGATCAATGTTGATGCTCTTATTTGTCCTATCGAGAGATGAATTTCTTTCCTTCATTGCATTGTATATATCGTAACAGGAGATAGTCTGGCCGGAATGGATGGAGACTCGGAGGAGCTGTCCAGCTTCCACCGCATCTGCAAGGCCTTTGTGGCCGCCATCGCCGTGAGACCATGCATCCTGGTCCTGGATGCTATTGATGAGCTGGGAAGCACAATGGGCATGGGTGTCCACCAGGTGAGGATTTGGGTTCCCTCATGCAGTGAGACAGTGCTCTCTACTTACATTGTTGAGCAGGTATAATATGAGGAGGTATAATATGAGATCCCGCTAGCGCATGCGCCAACAATATTCAAAGCAATAGTGTGCCCACAGTCACAAGAATCAGGAAATAAAACTACGAGAATTTACTGAAGTTTGAGTAATCCCAGGGAGGGAAGAGGGGGGCATATTATACCTCCCCTAAAATTACTCATTAAAATAAATCTCAAACTTCGAACGGTAAGTTCTCGTTTAATCTTTCTATTTTAATTCGTAGTTCTCCGTACGGGATATATGAGAGTTCAAAGACACTGTGGGTACATTGACATGCAAAAGATGTGTATGAACTGATACCATTAAAAGAAAGATTAGACACACTATAAAATCAAATCACCTGGTGTGGCTGTTAATCTGGTCAGTTCAACCAGCAGGTAAATGTCTTTACTCTCAGGTAGTGTTTACTGCATACTACATTGTAGATCTGTTGGCATTCAGTGCCCCAACACAGCCGGCCTTGCTTAGAATCTCATCGACCGGAACCTCCACTCCTCTTTGCGGCAGAGGTAGCTGCCGCTTTTGTTGAGTGAGGCTTGAAAATGTCCGTATCAATTCCAGCTGCGGACATCGTGGTACGGAGCCATCGCGAAATCGTTTGTCTTGTCATGTGCTTGTGTGGTTTACGGTAGCTAATGAAGAGTCGCTTTTCACTTTCTCTTAGCTGCTCGGTACGTCGGACATACTGGTGCAGATACCGAAGCACACACAAGCGCCTAGCTGTCAGCTGGATAGGCTTTCAATTTAATATGTTTGCAACAACTTTTATTTCTCGGCTGGTGTTGCTTTAGCAAAGTGTCAAAAGAAAAAACAACAGAACTCTTTTTCAAAATCATGTTGTCCAGAGACAAAAGAGACAGAGATTGCACCCTTTGTGCAGTGACAAGCGCCATTAACATGACCACCTTTAGCGTCAGTTGCATAAGTGAAAGTGAGTTTGCTGGCGACATTTTTCGGAGATAGTTTAACACCACTTTAACATCCCAGATGTGACTGTATCTTGCTACTGGGGGTCTAAGCTGGAAAACTCCTTTGAAAAACTGGCAAATCACGGGATGTGATCCCACAGTGTGAGAACAATCAAGCACCACCAGAGTAGATAGAGCACTTCTTGCTGTATCTAAACAACTGTAACTCGCTCCTTGTTGTTGAAACAACTCTGTGAAGAAATCCAAAACCAGGCTTGCGGTGGTGTGAATGATGTCAACCCGTCTGCGTCTGCAGAAATCTTTCCATTTTTTAGTGTAGACTCCATATTGTGTCTTGGTTGAGGATCTCCAGGATACTGAAATAATGTCAACTGTCTAGTCACTCAGCCCTGTGTTTTTGTACTGTCTCCGCATATCCTGCAACATAATAATTCAAGACGGTCATTAAGAGGATGTGGGGTATTGGAGACTGGCAGCTTTTAACAGATCTCTGCTCTTTTTCAGGCAGAGGGGCTCCCCCCAACTATTAGCCCTTTAAGTCGTGGATACCAAGCTTGTGTAGGCCAATTAGGAACGACTACTAGCCCTGCTGCTTTATCTGCCTGTACCTTTTGTAAGCATTTTGCAATTAGAAAGGCGGGAAGGCATGAGACTTCAGCGGACCCCAATCTGTCAGAAAAGCATTGACTGAGTCTGCTTCTGACTCTGGATACCATGAGGTTATCGAGGTACTGGTGCATTCAATCTCGATGCAAAAAGATCAATTTCCGGGGTACCAAAATGGTCCACAACCATCTTTGAACACCTCTCTGTTAAGCATCCACTCTGATTTGTCATTAAATTTTCTGGACATGGTATCTGCCTCTGTGTTAAGCCGCCCAGGGAGGTGCTCTGCAGTGAGCCATATATTTCTCTCAATGCACCATCCCCAGATCCTGCATGCTACCTCATCAGTCTCTAAATTTACATCCTCCCATATTGTTTAGATATGCCACAGCTGTGGTATTGTCTAGTCT
Source organism: Diadema setosum (assembly GCA_033980235.1). Lineage (NCBI taxonomy): Eukaryota > Metazoa > Echinodermata > Echinoidea > Diadematoida > Diadematidae > Diadema > Diadema setosum. The sequence goes on from CM067060.1 coordinate 38,718,756, forward strand.
GATTAATATGTGCACATCATGCATATCTGCACAAAGGGCCATCAATCCAAACTCCGCTGCCAGAGTTTCCAGAAAATTAATGTCATTATTTCTTGCCCTGGCCATTTCTTGTTCATTCAATCTTCCTCCTGCCTTTATGCGGAGGTCTCTAGCACCCCATCCAGCCCCACTTGCATCAGTGCGTATCTCATGTTGCGGTCCTTTCCGCTGTATTGGGGCTTTAAATCCTTTCACATTAAGAAGCCACCACCTTAGGTACTGCTTAGCATTCTCAGATAAATGCATTGGATGGTCAAAATGACCCCTATTCCTCTTAAGAGCATTTATCTTATCCCTTTCTAGGGAGCGATAGTGGAGTGGGCCGTACTGAATAGCATTGGAATGTAGAAATGATCTTCCCAATCACTCTGGCAACAATGCGGACTGATGGCTTATTCTGCCCAAGAAGGTCTGAACATGCCTCAATTACCTCTTCCTCCTAACTTTCTGGGAGTGAGATGGTCACTGCGAGGGAGTCCAAAGTAAATCCTAAGAATTGAATTACTTGGGTTGGTTGAAGTACTGATTTCTCAGGGTGAACAAGGAAACCAAGCTGAGAAAATAAGATTGTAGTTGCTTGAACCGCTTTATGAGTAAGCTCTGCATCTTTTCCTATTATGATGGTATCGTCCAAGTACTGTGACAACCACACGCTCTTCCTGCGACAGGGAAGCAAAAACTGGTTTGAGGAGTTTAGTGAATAATCTAGGGGCTGTGCTCAGACCGTTTGGGAGGACCTTAAACTGATACAACTGCGATTGCCATACAAACTTCAGGTATTTCTTATGGCTAGGGTGGATTGGGACAGAGTAATAGGCATCCTGGAGGTCGACTGAAGCAAGAAAACAATTAGACGAGATCAAATCCGTGGCTACGTGAATACCATCCATCTTGAAATGTTGGTAATTCATGTACTTATTACGATCAGACAGATTAAGAATTATTCTGAGGCTGCCATTTTTCTTAGGCCTCGTGAAAATGTTTGACACAAATTCTCCACTTTCATGTGTACATGGTTCGATCACGTTCTTAGCCACAAGTTTTTGTGTTTCTTCCTGAATGGCTTCTCTTTCTTTGTTGTCTTTCTGATATTCAAAGATAGGATAGGATGTCGATGGTGGTCCCAGTTCTGGGTCAAGCTAAAGTTCATACCCCTTTTGTATACCTTACAAAATGAACGGGTCGGATGTTATTTTGCACCACTCATCATAAAATTGCTTCAGTCGACCTCCAAATTGAGCATTATGCATAAGACTGAGAATTTGGATAACTTACCTCTTCAAGGCAAGCTCCTGTTAAACTCTCCTTGGAGCCTGGCCTGGCCCTGGCCTCTACTGTGAGGGGTGGGGCGGCGGTCTGCTCTTCGTGGCTGGAAGTGCCGCTTGTAGTCTGTGCGTCTGCCCCTGAAAACGTGCCCCTAAAAAAGGCCGATTTGAGTTCCCTGACTGTGGCGTATCCCTGTGGGATGTCCAGCCTGCATCTTGATATCTGTTGCGCGAATATAGGTGAAAACCGCGACGCCCTCGGAAATCTCTGTATTGTCCCCGCATGACACCTGCGGTGGCCTTTTGTTGTTCTTGTAGGTCTTTAACTTGTTTGGGCAAGTCATCTCCAAATAAAAATTTCCCAATTGGTGTAGAGGGTTTGCACAAATGCGTGAATCGTGAATTCATGTCAGGGCGGATGAGGTGTTTTCTGATGCAGCTCAGTTCAAACGTAGCATTGCTGAGAAGAGCAAGAGCATCTTGCTGCTGTTCTGAAAATATCCGTGGAGTCAATCGTACGCATGAAGGCAACAAGACCTCTGGAGAAAGAGTGCTGAACCCGCTGGAGTTTCAAGTCTCTGCTTTTTGTGCCCGATTTCAAGTTCTCCCAAATAGGAGGATTAACTCTAGGTACATCAAGAGGCTGCATTTGTTTGGGGAAGGATATTTCTTGGCAGTCTCTTCCAGAGAGTTTTCTTCCAATTCATGAGTAAGCATGTACGTGACTGATTGTCATCAACAGCCTCCCCAACCTCACTTGGGCGTGCAAATTTCGCGGCGAGAGAGGGCACGCTTGCATCAGGATCCATCTCATGTTCATGTTCCCCTGTGGGGAAAGAAACAGTAGAACTACTCCTCTCTTCATTGTACTGATCATCATAATCACTGTCATGCTCTCTTTCACAGTCATATGCACCTCCTTGATAGGCAGAGCAGTGGGCATCGTGGCCCGCAGAGGCTGACTGACGACGTGAGCTTGAAGCCGATCTGCCGCTAGGCGAGGGGGTAGACGGGAGATGGTCAATTACTTTTGCTAGCAAACCTTCCAGGTTCTGAAGTCTTTTCTCCATACTAGCAGTGTCCGAAGAACCCGCGGTAGCGGGAGAAACGCTCTTTCCTTTGCCACATTTCTCTTTTCCTTTACTTCCACCAGCTTTTGCCGTGGGCACTAACGAATGCGTCGCACTCGATTTGCTCTTCGTGCTGTCCGCGCCTGGCTTTGCCGGCGTCTGGGCCGAAGTTCCAGGGGCAGAGCGCGGATGTGCCGGCCTCACCTCCGCTGCTGCATTCCCTTCCATGCGAGCTGATAAGTCCGAACAAACTGACGAAAATTTTCCTCTAAACAGTAGGAATATAATCAAAATCAGCTTCGCACATAAACTACTAGCATCCAAACAAAAACGTAGGAGCTTAAAAATAACGTCGATGTCAAGGGAATACGGCGAGTGAACACGATTTAGAAACTAGTTGGCGAGAGAGATTTTAGAACGGCGCCATATTGCGAGCGAATTGTTGGCGCATGCGCGAGCGGGATCTCATATTATGCCGTGCGGAGAATTACGAATTAAAATATGGTATTTTGCAACCTACATCAGTTTTATGTATAGGTGTCTTTTGATACCACATTTTCCCACAAATGGGCCTTCTCTGTAGAACCACCATTGAGAATGCATCCATTGAATCCTCCCGTTCCAAATCCCTTCCTTGACAGGTGAAAGAGCTGAAATGGCTACCCGCAGTCCTCCCGCCACACTGCAAGATCGTCATCACCACAGTCCGCTCAGACCCGACGTATGAGTCGCTGTCTTGTCGCCAGGACAGCGAGGTCCTTATTGTGCCGCTTTTCACCAGCACGGAGGACAAGGCTGCCGTCATTAAGCAACACTTAGAGATGCATTGCAAATGCCTGGGTGCTGGCCACCTCGAGACCATCGTCAACTGCAAGATGAGCTCACGGCCCCTCTTCCTCACCATCGTGGCCAGCGAGCTGCGAGTCTGCGGCACCTATGACAACTTGTCGGCCCTCCTGGACCGCTATGTCAGTGCGCCCTCCTTCCGCGACCTCTGGAAACGCATCATCTCCAGGTGGACCCAAGAGTATGGATGGTGCACAGAAGGCAGACTGTCAGCTTCACATTCTGCCCCTATGCACACTGATGGTATTACTAAAGTGTATTTTGGCTTAATTCCGTAGTGTACTTCTGTCGCTTTTAACGTGTCATTAAACACAATAAGATTGCTTCTTTCTTAGTGAGATACATGTAGTTGTTTGGGTATTATTTTTTGTGTTATAATTATATAGGTTTTGCACATGCATCTTGCTTTATCATCCTGCTGTTTTATTCCAGCATGTAATTATATCTTCAGCTATTTCTGTTTTTATATAATCAAAATGCTATGCTGACGCGTGGCTTTGAGCTATAGATCTTAGGTCTGTAGGTGCAAAGAATACATGCTTCCCTGATGTTGAGCTGAGAATGCTGATGCTAGTTTGTGTTGGATGTGAGATTTGTTGATCCCTGCAAACTCTGGATAATTCCTTTCGAGTTGTCATTTATTTGTGCCTAGATATATCACGATCCTTCCAAATATCTGTGCTCCTAAGTTCTAAAGTGGAATTGCAACAGTAGAATCAAGCCGGAAGTGTACAGTGGGAGGAGGTTAACCAATAGTTTTTCAGACAATATGTGGCGTTGTCGGTCCCATGGTTGTTTGCCAATTAAATGTGTTAGTGATTCATGATTAGCTACCACCAGGAAAGATAAGTCTGAATCTCAAACTAAAGCCTCAAAACTCATTCTTAAGCAACTAAATGTTTGTAGACATTTCTTTTCTTGATGCTGTCTGTAAATTTGATCAGGGCAGCATTCATGGAACTTGTCAATAACTGACAACTGCTATAAGCTACTGAAATCCTTTCATCTGATTGGCTGAGAGCAAATTTGTCAGTGAGAAATTACTGACCAGAAAAAAAGAAGAAAACATGACGAAATGCCCCCCTGAAGTCAGTGATATCATGAACGAAACTTTCATTGTCATTTTGCTTTTCATTTTCTAGTTGTAATCAAGGTAACATTTTAACCCCCCCCCCCCCCCATCCATCTTCCCTCATCCCAACCCAACTCCCAGCCTTCACAGGATGGGTAGCAGAGACCCTGAGGCTCTTGGTCTGTTCCAGGCACGGACTCAGCGAAGCAGACATCCTGGCCCTCCTGGAGGAGATAGGATACCGCGACCAGTCCAAGATCACCGGTTTTGACTTTGCCCTCTTCCGCTCGGCCGCCTCTGAAGCGCTGATGGAGCGGCCCGGGGGACTGTTTGGATTCTTTCACCAGGAAATGAGGGATGCTGTGCTCAATTCTCTCCTCGGAGGTAATGGTAATGATGGTGAAGACAACAAAAATGGTATACCACGTCCTGCTGCTACTAATGATTGCAATGTTATCATCAAATCTATACTGCCATTATCATCATAGTAAACTGCTTTCATAGTGACATACTGTTTGTGTAGCCACCGCTATGTACACATACTACGTTTGTATGTATGTATATATACTTACATAATTATATGTATATAATATATATACAGTTGTCCTAAAAACTATTCATACGCCATGGAAAATAACACTCCTTTTAAAATTCTTAATCTGGAAAAGTTATAATGTTGATATACCCTGCGTATCTTTTGTCTACTTATAGGTATGCACAAATCCAGATGTGAGTTGGCTGAACCTCATTTGCATAATAATAGATATTGCCAAAAAATATTTTTAGCTCATGTTTAAAATTATTCATACCCCTGCAAGTGTCTCGTCATAAATGACCTTTTTCAACTATACCCATTGTTGCGCATTCCTGTAAATGTGCTAATCTTTGTCAGAAAGATGTTTCAAAATGTTTCAATGGAATAATACCCCTTTTTTGTTGGCCAGATGTTAAAAAAACAACCAAAATATGATCTTTCAAGAAGAGTATAAATAGAAGGAAAGTAGCAATTCATTCTCAGTTTCAGATCATTATGGCCTAGAATAGGGAGCTTAGTGAGGACTTCCGTCAACGTCTAATGCTTGCCCACTTAAAAGAGAAGGAGTCATTTCAAGGTCATTTCAAAGCAGTATAATGTCCCAGTGGCAATTGTCCGAAACATAATCAACAAGTTCAAAAGGCTCAACACTTAAAAACCTCAGCGGGCATGGCATGAAGTGTATAGGTATTCTCCAAACTTGCAAGAAAACTCTCCAGAGATGCCAACAACAACAACAACCCCTATTGACTACAACCAAAGTCCTCCTTGAAATGCTTGACCTGGCAGGGACGAAGGTGTCAAGGTCCACCATCGAGCAAGTCTTGCACAGAGGAGCTCTCCATGGGTGTAGTCCAAGGAAACAATGTTGCTCTAAAAGAAACATCTTGAGGCTTGGCTGATGACCTTTGCTAGAGGTCATCTGAAGCAAGATCCCAGCTTATGGTCAGCCATCCTGTGGTCAGATGAGATGAAGTTGGAGATATTTGGCCATAGGGATGATGCGAATTTGTCTGAAGGAAGAAGCAAGAAGCAATACAAGCCCTGCTTCTCTTCCAGTGGTACGGGGTACCTTCTAAAAAATTCTGTGTCCACCATCAAGCATGGTGGTGGAAGCATGCTGCTTTAGGTATGCCTCTCTTCCAGCGGCACAGGGAACCTTGTCAAGGTCCAAGGAATCATGAGAAAGGAGGATTATGTCAGGATCCTTGATGAAAATGTGAAGGAGTCCGCTAAGAAATTCCATCTGGGCACACCTGGACGTACCAGCACTGCTATGACCGAAACATGCCGCCCAGGCAGCGAAGAAATGGTTCATGAACAATGGTGTCAATGTCCTGGAATGACCAATGCAAAGTCCTGATGGAATCTGATCAAGAACTTGTGGCGGGATTTGAAGAGTCTTGATGGAATCCGATCAAGAACTTGTGGCGAGACCAGTGTGATGGCTAGGACCGAACCTGACAAATCTGACTCACCTTGAGGCTTTTGCCACAGAAGAGTGAGCCAACACCCCACAGAAGACATGCGGGAAGCTTGTGGACTTATACAAGAATCGTCTAAAAGCGACCATAAAGAACAAGGACTATGCTATTGACTACTAAGGAAAGACATTGGATTCAGTTAGCCTAGGGTATGAATAATTTTGAACATGGCAAATTCTTGAAAATCCATGTATAGAAGATCCCTGAAATGAAGAAAGTGTGTTTTGTTGTTATTCTGTCATTTGCTGGTCACATAAAACGCATGATCAAACTTGACAAAATGCATTCATTTCATTACAAAAATAAAAAATACCACAAAATAACAAGGCTATGAATAATTCTGAGGACAACTGTATATATATATATATATATATATATATATATATGTGTGTGTGTGTGTGTGTGTGTAAACATACACATACTGAATTTATATGTATCCAGATAACACCTTTACTGTGCCAAATGTGAGTTCTCTACTCTACTGCCCGCCATTGCCTCAACCACCGCCACCAAAATCTTCAAACCCATTTTGCCCCATTATGAACTGTGAAACTGGGAATAAAACCTGGCAACCGATTCCTCCCTTAATCCCCAGGCGTCAACGACCAGATACAGCAGTGCCACAAGCACCTTGCGGAGTATTTCCTCCACCAGCCCGCCTCCCGTCGCCGGGTGGAGGAGCTGCCCTACCACCTGGACCGGTGTGGCGACATGCATGGTCTCAACGAGGTCATCACCAACCCAGAGTAGGTTTTGGCCCTTGACTGAGAAGGATGACATGATTGTGTTCATTGTTTTGATGGTATCACCAATCTTATACTTGTTAATACTGTGAGGACATCATAGGGCATGATGGTTGTTGGGGGTCAGTTTCGGAGATTCCGCAGCAACTTTGGCAATCCCCACATATAGCAAATATACACATATAGTACTCAAACAGAACAGGAACGTTAAGTACAATCTGACATCCATGTTCCATTTTTTTGATAAAAATGCACCAAGTGCTTATTAAGGTACAATGAAATAGACAAAGTTTACAAGACAACATTGACCCATGACCTTTAATCTGTGACATCATTACCTCCACATCCATTCTGTCTTTTAAAGTCTTTGAAGTCTTATTAAGGGTGCTGTGTAGTTGCTGTGAATTCAGGACGGTGAAGAAGATATCATTACATATTGAGTGACATCTGGAAGCTAAGTAAGCCTCGGGCATGGTGGTATCTAAGCGCATACTACACATGATAATAATTCATTGTGTCTCCCGAAAGAGTTCAGGGAATATTATGGATCATTTTTTCTCGTCACACCACGCTCACCGCAGAGATGTTTTTACTTTTTTTTCTTTTTTTTGTGAACTCGTTGCAGTGCCCTCTTAAATCTTTGTTCGATTTCCTTCTCCCACATCCGTTCAGCACCTTCCTGACAATGCAGGCAGACACCTCCCAGAACATCGCCCTCAAACTAGACCTCCTCCACTACTGCAACCGACTCACCAAGGAGAACTTCAATGTCACTGAGTCACTGATCAAGATGGTGGCGACCGTCCTTGAGTGCGAAGACAACAGTGAGGAAGATGAAGAAGACTTTGACAAACAGAAGATCCGATGCAAGGGAGCTCTTCTGGCGAAGCACGTTGGGATGTTCCTGGCGGAAAAGTCCAACTTTACACAGGCCAATGAGGTGCTGATGTTGGCGTATAACAAAATCATAGACATGATAGAGGTATTGACACTATGTCTCACTCCACCTACATGTATGTGTATCATTATGTCCAGTGCATGTGCAGCTCTTTATATTTCTATGAATATAGTTGGTTGGATGGACTGCAGTGTGATATGGAAAGAAAAATGTCACTCATAATAGAAATAAGTTCAGTCTTACAGATTTTATGAATGGATCACTTACTGTTAGGGGTAAGTTGCTTGTTGTCCAAGTAATTGCAGTAATGCTCAGTGACAGTCAAGAGTTAAGATACAACTCTGAGGTCAGAGCATTTGATAATCAGACATGGGGATCTTTGTCGATCATTTAACAGACTTTATTTCACATGTTAAAATGGTGATTTCCCTTGTGAAAAGAAGAATAGCTCTTAACCCTCTCACATCATCTCAATCTCTGTTGCCATGGCAGAGTTTCCCTTTGACGCACAAGGAGCAGCTCCTTCTGGTGGAGGTGCAGGAGAGCATCGGAGAGTGCCACCGCTACGAGCTCCGCAAGGAAAAAGCCAAGCAATTCTTCAACAAGGCACTAAAGACAGTGGAGCGCATCATCAAGGAGGAATCCTATGATGATATCAAGCCACTGTTGGAGAGCAAAGGTACGTCTTCCAGACTCATCTGTACTTGAAACTGATGCCTTGTCGATTTTACACTCTGCAGGCAACACATTGCTCTTGTATCTGAGATGTTGTAAAAAGCATATTCTGTACATTGATTTGCAGATGTACAGTGACTTCCATGTTCGTTTTCCACTTGATTTGATTTGATATGATTTAATTTGATTTATTGGTTTCTGTATCATCATTGTACATGCACATTCATGTACATACATAAACATAAGTGGTTCGCAGAATATTTTTTCTTCATTGCCGTTGCACAATGTACAGCAAAACGTACAACAAATATACAACAATGAATAATACAGTGGGGCTACAGCATAAGCGTGGCTTGATTTGCGTGCAGCCCCCGTACATTATACACATCGGAAGGAGAATAGGAGGGAGGGATGACTTGCATAGAGATAGGATAGTTGAAAGGAGAAAGGAAAAGGAGAGGTCTGTCTGCTTTCACTAAAGGTTTATACAAAGTAAGTTCACCTGTATCACTGATTACCAAGGCATGACAAAATATTTTCTTACCGACGTTGAAGGATGAGAACTTAAAAGATGAGAGTTCCCCCCCCAAAAAAAAAAAACCAACAACAACAACAACAACCATAAACAAAAACATATTATGTAGCAGTAACATAACGAGGCGGGATGAGCATGCAGGCAGTTTATGTGTTATCATAAAGTGAACATCAGGGCAAATAAGCCAAAGTAAATCTTATTTAAATGTTTCTGAAGTGTAGTATTAAACATGGGACAAATATAATGTAATAGATGATACTCTTTTACTTGTTTGTGACCATCTAGTAGCTTGAGGGTTTAAATATTAAAGATTGACCTCCGAAGCATTACATAGCAGTTACGTTCAGACGGGAGCCCTTAACCTCGAAGTTATGAAACTTCGAGGTTAGAGCTTGTAGTTAGGGACCGTGAAGACGCACTCGTAGTTAGCAAACCTCGAGGTTTGCTCGATATTTCGAGCCACGAGAAATCTTATGGTTAGCGCTCTATCCACGAGCCGCGGGGGGTCCCCACGCGTAGTTACGCACCGTGTGGACACAAAAAACAACGAACTCGAAGTTAAGAGTGACCTCGCCGTAAACTCCAGCCCCCACAATTTCCCTCTGCTTCCGGGTCAACCTACCAAACCTACACTACTAATACACTACACGTGAAAAACCTATGACGCACGACACAACAACATCATCTTTTCTTTCCATGCGCTTGATCTCTGAAACTGAACACGTCGAACTCGCTACTGTATTCTATATTCTTCTCCGACGCTAAAAAAAAAAAAAAAAAAAAAAAAAAAAAATGTTTTCGACGAATATCTTCATAAAGGCATACCATGACAGAGAAAAAGAGTACCTGTAAGCAAGTCCGACAGGGTTGGACTAAAGAATAAATAGACGCCTTGTTAGCAGTGTGGGCTGAATCTTCCGGTTTTGTGGTTTTAACATCGAGTGGGACCCACTCGTAGTTACGGGGGACAGAAGCTTAACCTCGAAGTTTCGTAACCTCGAGGTTAAAGGGACTGTACAGTACTGGTTGAGGTGGGAATTCATGTTTTGAGCATTCCTAAGTGAGATAATGAAAAGCTTCTTATGAAATATGAAAGAGCATGTAATTTTAAGAAGGATTCAACGTTTATTTGATGAAGATTGGTTTTCAAATGGCTGAGATATCCATAATAGTGCTAATAATAAAAGGCGACATGCCACAACTTTATTAGGATCTCTTTGTTTCACCTTGTTTTTGGATATCTCGGCCATTTCAAAACCGATTTTCATCGAATAAACTTTTATGATACCCTTTAGAATTGCATGCTCTTTGACATTTCACAGAGTGGTTCCTGAATATCTCGCAAAACGACCAGAACTGTACACACCCTTTAAGATTCGTCGTGTGGACACACGTCGTAGTTAGGGGGCAAGAGCTAAACCTCGAGTTTCCTAACCTCGAGGTTAGGGCCTGCCGTCTGAACGTAACTCATATGACGGCAAGGTGATAATATCTCAGCAAAATTCTTCACCACTGATTTGTATCTCATATTCATGGGTGCCTTCTTCTCTCCCGCTGTCCAGGACGACTTCTCTGTCGCCTGGGTAACATGGCAATTCACGACAATCAACTAAAAGGAACCGAGGAGGATCTGGTTGAAGCAAGTGAGTGCATGAAGAGGGCAGGCAGTGAAGCTGGCATCGCCACGGCCCAATTCCACCTGGGCTTTCTCAAGTAAGTTTCTTTTCTTAATAGTTACAGTGTGCCCGCCCTCCATCAGTACTGGCTTGTGTATGAGTGCTTGGCATGCCAAGATTTATCTCTTTTTTTTAAGTGAAACTCTAACTGCGTGTTCAAGTTGATTGAATGAAAAGTCAGCTGCAAAACACTGAAATCTTTTGTCACAAGCAAAGGAAATCTTTTGTCACAAACAGGAAATTATGAAGTTTTGGAAGTTGAGGTTTTATACGTTCTGTTGAATGGGTTTTGGTCACAGTCACAAATATAAATGGAAAGAGATCTTTTGCTTCTCCAATGTGCTTGCACTCAAGTCTTCTTCATATTTCCTTTTGTAAAATCGCATCCACAGTGAGAAAGGAATATTTTTTTAATTCTTCAAGTGAATTACACTTACTGAAAAAAAAAATCTCTGACACTGTCAACGTATTAGCCAAATTTTATGCCAAATTTTATGCCTAAAGATTTCAGATCTTCGTCTCTATGAGATCACAAAATCTAAACCCAATTCAACTGAAATGCTGACAAACAAAGGCATATCGTAGTTGTTTAATCGCATTTTGAACTTGCTGTGAAACCAGCTCAGCAGTCACAGATATCTTAGATATCATGATATAGATGTGCTAGCAATGAACCAAGCAAGACTGCAGATTATACTGCAAGATTATTCCGTCTTCTCTACATGCAGAGGTTCTAAACACTAACAAGACATGCCCATCTCAACCAATTTGATAGTGATAAAGAGAACTTTTTCTGAGATTACCGAGGACTAAACTCGTCTCAGTTCACAAAATACCCATATTGGTTTATTGGTTGATATTGGTGGTCCTGAACACATTGTTTTAAGACTTGAGTTGAACATTTTTTATACGTACGTTACATTCTTTTCTTTTCTTCCGCGATATAACATAACATACACATACATACATACATACATACATACATACACAACATTACATAATATACGTATGTGTATCACATGGTTGGAAATTCCACATGTAATGCGCTATTAAAAGCACACACACACACACACACGCATAAATCACCCCCAGCATAAGGTGAAAGTTAAAGACCCAGTACTCGTGCATGAATATTTTGATTTGACAGAATGCTTTAGGAATGATATTGATATCTACTATAGTGGTCATTTCTACTGATGTATTCAGAATACTCTACAAGTTTCAAAACTTGTAGTGTATTGTGACCGCGATATTTACTAGCCGAAATAAAGTAACTTCTCATCTTTCAAGCCATTTGGCAGCCGTAAAGCCATTTTTCTTTCTATTTGGCAAAATTGAGTTGTCAATGGCATCTTTTTTTTTTTTTTTTTTTGCAGTATGATGTTAATATCAATCTTTTCAGAACGTTTAAAAACACCATATATGCCATTTTGGATTTCATTAATTTTTTTTTTTTTTTTTTGATTGATCTGACAAATTTGTTCAACTGATTTTAATTAAAAAACATATATTCTCACTTTTCACCCCGGGTTGTATCCCCCACTTCATTTCATATTACATCTTCACTGTTTATGAGAAAATATAAAGGAATTTCCATTTATACACATCTCAAAACTTTCAAAGATGCAAAAGTTTCATCAACCAGATTTTGATTTAGCACCTTCGAATATATAGCTAGGGTAAGACCATCAATAATCATCTAAATTAATTGCCAATTTTTAAAGAATAATTTATGGGGAAATATTATATTCCTACTGGAATTTCATTTTTTTTTACAGCTTTTTTTTTTAGGTCGTCTTGAATATCTCGAACCCTAAAGAATACAAAAGTCGCATCAAGCAGATTTGGATTCAGCACCCTTGGAATAGTGTAGAATCCCCAGTTTGTTTGTTTTTTTCAATTTGTCACAGTTGAGAAGGAAATATACATGGGAGTTTCCATTTTTGGTAGCCATTTTGGCAGCCATCTTGAATATCGCAATACCTTCAAGAATGCATTAAGAGTTGCATTATCCAGCTTCGCCTTAAGCACTCTTGAAATAGTATTGAAACATATACACTTTTTCTTTTTCAAATTTTCACTATTTAGAAGGAAATACAATGGCATTTCCATTTTTGGCAGCCATTTAAGAGGCCATCTTGAATATCAATAAGCCCTCTAGGATGCAAGAGTTGCATTATGCAGATTTGTTTCCACCACCTTCGAAATATATAGGGTTAAACCATTACTAATAGTTGTTTTCAATTTCTTATCATTTTAATTTTAAAGGAAAAACAATAGTAGTCCAAGAGCATTAGGCCAAATTAGGCTTCAATTTGGACATTTCTGGTAACAAGTTGATTTTTCTGTCTGGAATAACATATTAAAAGTCCTCATAAATCCTCCTTGAGCGTTTTCCACAATCCAAGAAGGCATCCAAAATGGCAGTCATTTCCTGAAATTCTTTTAACTTTTCAACCTGGGAACCCAAGATCAAAATTTAAATGTCTAAATATATGCTTTGAAGCATGAAGAACTCAATGAATAGTTGACAAACATAAGTACCATAAATCCAAGATGGCGACCAAAATGGCCACCATTTCCTGGAATTCTGATAACTTTTCAACCAGGTAACCAAAATAAAAAATTTTATTGTCTAAATAATGTTCTGAAACATGGAGAACACAATAAAATACATATTAAGATATGTTTAAGCACTCAAGTACCCATAAAACCGCCCGAGCTCTTCCTAAAATGCAAAATTTCATGCAAAATGGTTGGCAATGAAAACCTCATAGTTATGTAAATAGTATATGATGAAATGTAATTTTTCATCGGGAAAATATTCTAAAAACTTTTTATTAAAAATAACTCCTATGTGTAAAGTAAAAAAAAGAAGAAATGAAAACATCTGAATGTTAAAATCAAGGTGTGTGTCCTTGTTACGAGAGAAACATTTCACCATCAGTTTTGTTGCTAAACAGACAGCCTACTTTGAAGGCGATATTTTTCACCATGGTCTATTTCGTCGCCTCAAGCACATGAGATGAAAATTCAGTGTTAGCCTCTTTCTTTTTTTTTTTTACCAACACATTTGATGTCTATTACCATAAGTTGAGTTCCAGTGATTTGAAACTGTCGATTATCACCTAGGAAGTAAAAAAAAAAAAAAAATCGGTATCTCTACTACATACATCTCAAAATATATATTTAGACATTTAAGTGCGTATCGGGGTTACTTAGACGTAGGGTTATGAAAAAAAAAAAGAATTGGCGGCCATTTTGGAAACCATTTCTGAAAGTGCTTAAGCCCTTTATGTGGGTTTCAGAATCTCTGAATAAGTATTTTATTTGGTTCCTTGTGACTCAAAACGTATATTTTGACTTTTAAAGTGTGTTCAGGTGAAATCTACTTGCAAAGTAATGAGAAAAATACCCAGAAAATGGCGGCCATTTTGGATTGCGGTACTTGGTTAAACATGCTTCAACAACTTTTGATATGTATTCTATTGTGTTTTTCATGCTTCAAAACATATATTTAGACATTTAAATTTTGTATTTGGGATACCTGGTTGAAAACTTATAAGAATTTTAGGAAATGGCAGCAATTTTGGACGTCATCTTGGATTGCGGAACACACTCAAGGGGGATTCATAAGGACTTTTATTATGTAATTCTAAACACAAGTCATTCCTGGAGCTATCCTTAAAAAAAAAATAAATGAATAAAAAAAAAAATAAGCTTGTTACCAGAAATGTCCATGTTAAATCTAATGCTCTTGGCCTAATGGGACTTTCCATTTTTGGCAACCGTCATGAATATTTTTAAACCCCCACAGATTCAAGTGTTACATCATTCTGATTTGGATTCAGCATCCCGAAATAGGGTAACACCATCACAAAACATTGGGCGGACAGTAATTGAATATAAACAATGTTCAGCCTCTGGCTCCCAGGCTACTTTTCAAGTAGTTCGCACGAAACGCAGTGAGACGTGTGTGTAGATCCCAAATATTGCCTGTGTAATGATGTGAGTGTGTGGTGTGTCGAGCCACATTGTTACGATCTGTGTGGATAACTTTTATCGAACATAAATTGCTGCTAATTTCAAATTCTACTATTTCTAGCTTCTTCTCAGACCTACTTCATCATGCCAACGTTGCCAGAGTTGGCATAATTGTGCTTTCTGGCATATTTTGTGATGCTTGAGCATGTAGCAGTATGCTATAGGCATAATTAGGCTTTTCCCCCATAATTCTAGCATAATATTGTTACAGGTAAATACGGGTACACTGTTTGAGTACTGTGCTACGTTTTTGTGTTTGTTTGTTTCTTTGCTTGGCTTGAAAATCTGTGAACATTAATATTTTTTTTTCTTGCCAACCAAATTGGTGAGATAACTGGGATATCAGGATTTTTTTTTTTTTTTTTTTTTTGCTTATTTACAGCCAATTTTGTTGAGAGAATTTATTTTTTTCTCAGCTAGTTCTCCTTGGGTGATACGATGGAACATTGGAACATGCCAGTTTAGCATAATTTGGGGCTGCCTCAAGCACAATCCCATTTTTTATGCTGGCCATACTGTATCACACATCCGCCCATCAATCATTTTCTCACGCCTCCCAGAAGGTTAGCCAGGCTGAGGACGCCAACAATTTAGTACATGGCTGTTTCTTGCAAATTACAGCTACTAGGCCTATTTCATATTAATAATACAGACGTCTCTGTAAGAACGGTGTCATCCATTTAGTAATGTTAGTTATACATTCTTCAAAACAAGACTAATTCACCCTTGAAGAAAGTTTGGGAAAACTGTTCAAAATTATGTCTTTCATGCACCTAACCATTTTCCATGTCACAAACAGATGAGAATTGATGCAAGTAAAATTGCATTATTATCCAAAAATATTAGTAATACAAAATTCCTATCTTTGGAGAGGGGCACATCCTCTTACATCCCAAACGAGTAGTGGATAGATGAATAATGGAGGGATAGACGGATGTGGATTGATGGATAATGAAAGGGTATGGGATGGATAAATAGTGGATGGATAATGAAAAGATATTGGATGGATGAATAATGGATGAATGGATGATGATTGGATGGATGCTGACTGTAAATTATCTTGTTTCCTGCTACAGGATGAAGATGAAACAGTACGGCCCCGCCCAAGCCAGTCTACAGGAGGCTCTCCAGGTCAGAGAGCGGTGGTACGGGACTGTTCACCCATTGGTGGCAGAAGTTCTCAATGAGCTTGCAGGGTTGCTCGGCATGCAGGATAATAAGGAAGGGTGCGTATAACAAACAGTCTGTCACTAAGATGGCACCTGTTTTTTTTTTTTTTTTTTTTTATTCAAACAGATGAATGCTGGTGTAGGATGTTTTTAGTACAGTACAACCTTCTTGCTTTCAAATGACTGTATAATGGGATAGCATTAAAGAATAATGCTGCATGCTTAAAGCAAAGGGAGCTGATGGAGTGTCTATAATTACTTGAATATCAGTGTTTAATTGCATTTGGCCTCTTTTAAGACATGAAAATAAGATGGTGCGTATCCTGAACATAGAATTGTTAACAACTTCCCATATGTATTGCTGTGCAGCAAAGAGGATTGTATATCTGAGTAGATTACTTATACAGACCAACATTTTGCAATTGCTGTCATGTTGTTTTGGTGTTTAGTGTCAAGTGTTTGGAAGGTGGAAATAGAAGTACTGCATTATGAGTTCAATACATTTTGTCTACCTATACAGCTATGACAGGCTGAGAGCAGAGTCTTATTACAGGAGGGCCCTAAAGATCAGAGAGGAAGCCTTTGGTGATGACCATGTGCTGTTTGCCACGACGCTATATCATCTCGGTAAGCAGAAATGATTACAATTTTACCTCTATTTTGTCAAACTCTCCATAAAGTTTTCACATCTTTGATACAGTAGCTAGCCAGCTAGTGCTGGCACAAAATTTCAATAATCAAAATTTAGTGTTTGTTGGCACATCCTCGTACATAAAAACTAGTTCTTACACATTTTTGGCATGACATTCTTTGCTCTTCCCATGATAACTGAGGTGAGGTGTTAGTTCTTTTTGAGTTACATAGTGATAGGAATTTTGCCAACAATTAATTTCTGACAGCTAAAGATTGTAATTGGCATAGGTGCACTACTTGGTTGAGGAAAATTAAATCATTCTCCTTTGTCTACACTATTTTCCTGAATATCAAGTTTTAACACATATTCATGTTGAAGACCACATAATATGTGTAATGGGAATACTAAATATTTTTCTGATTACAAAAAGTCATGCTTAGATAGCACTGAATATTGTGCAAAACGTAACTCGTTGGTGATTTAAGGTGATGTGACGAGGTTTCACTTGCTCTTTTCATCGATAAAGGCAAACTTCTGAGGAAGGATGAGAGTCTCCAGTCCAAGAAGGAGGCCCTAGCTGTGATGAGCCGAGCTCTTGACATCCGCACTACCAAGTTTGGTGCTCACCACAAGCTGACCTACCACATACAGGCTGCCATGCATAGTTTGGAAAAGGAAGTGAACGCCTTGGAGAGCTTGGAAGAGGATCCCAACAGGGGTGGCCCTTAAAATACTTTAGTGTCGCATTTCATTTTGTTCGTGTCAAAGACCTTGTGGTAAAGTAAAGTTAAACAGCTTGTAACATCGTCTTACTCCCACACGTGCGCACACATGTGCGATTCCCCTTTGTTTTCCTATGCAGAGACAATTTGTCGAAACGTCTCCAAATTTTGTAAGTACATGGAAGTTGACTACACAGATGTATCTTCATAATCTTCCCGTATGCATATCACCCCCTTGTTCGTGGAAATGAAAGTTGAAATTGATATATGAAGGAATGTTATTACTTTTGAATTGATATCACCATACTTTTCTCAAGTACTGATTTGATTTCTATAGGTGAATAATATTTGTTCACCCCCTATATATCACCTATGTCATCTTAAAGTGACGTGTTTGATTTCTTATTGTTTTATGTGATTTTTCTTGAAGTTTGCAGTGAAAAAAAAAAATGTGTGGTTTTTGTCTTAAATTTTACAAGATTTGTTTTAGTGTGTATGTATGCTTGTAACGTACTTAAATTTCGTGTTTTTTTTTACCGACATAGATTTATTTATTTATTTATTTATTCATTCATTTTTAAGGTTGTGTTTGTGTGTGTGTGTTTGTAGGATTCGACTCTATTTTTTTTTTTTTCGTCTTGTGGCCCGTCCAGGCCCCAAAAATCTTTAAATCTGAAATGTTGATGGTCCCAAAAAGATATGAAGTGGCCCGAAATAGAAGCAAAAGTTAACAATCCATTTTGAATCTTAGTTGCCCAATTGGGTTGCATTAAGATATATGAATTTGGTGGCCCGACAGAAATTTTAGTGGCCGTGGGCCGCCCCAATTTGTGTGTGTGTGTGTGTTTGTGTGTGTGTGTGTGTATATATATATATCTATATATATATATATATATATATATATATATATATATATATATATTCATGTCTCCAACCTCTGCCAAAAGTACAAAAACTTGCTTATGAATGTTGATAACTATGCACTAGTGTGATGGTATACCATTTAAATCAACATATTACAAAAATGGAATGTTACATTTTGTGTATACCCATCCTAATATAATCATGTCAATGTAATAAGAAACTAGGAGTGTATAGAATGGTATCCTAACTGCCAGTAAGTTGAATTATTTGCTTTAGGGTGAGTGTAGAATTACATCATAATTACTGGAGAATGAAAATGATTTGTTTTAGCATGATTAGTATGCATTAAAGATGCTGAATTCAGGAATACAATATTCAAAGCAATTCTTCTTCTTCTTTTTTTTTCTGTCAGCCTGCTCTCTTCCATCAACGGTCTTCTCACTTTTGTTAAATATGCAATGACTTTATTGTCTTCAGAATATTCCCCTAAAATCTGTGGTGTGCTTGATGTTTTAGTATTGTATTCTGACATATCTGTTGAACAATGCTGTTCTGTACCAAGCTTTTTTGCACAAGCATATCAAAAAATCAGATATTTATGCCAAGTCATGTATCAATAAGGAATTGTTAAACAAGTCACAGACTTGGTCAAATTGTCAGTCCTGGGCCCATGAGTGTCCAAATATATTAACCTGAACGGTGTTCTCGGCGCAATTGAAGCTTGTCTTAAATGAAAAAATGAAATTTTCACAGCACAATACTGAAAATTTGATCGAATTCGGATGAAAAATAAGGAAGTTATGGCATTTTGAACTTTCATCAATTTTTTCAGAAAACAGTTCTTTAACAGCCATATATGCAAATAGTTTAGTGATGATGTCACCCCCTTACAAATTGCCATGATTATAGTCTGTACATTAAATTTTGAAATTTCCAGTTTTTCATTCAAATGCGATTACACTCCAGTCTTGAATCCTGAGATATATAATTAATCATCATTCTGAAGTTATTTAACCAGGAATAACATCATGTTTACACCTGTCTTCAATGACAGATACATTGCATTTTTGTCTTTCTTCTTGTACATGATAGGTGGAAAATTGTGTGGTGGTGGCATCTTCAGGTCTTTCATTTGTATGTTCATTTCATCTGTTCGAGAACTCATGTTCTGCAAAAAATTAGTGAAACTTCAAAATTTCATAACTTCCCTAATTTCATCTGATTTTGATCAATTTTTTTCACAGTTGATGTTGACAGATTTTACTATTTCTTATCAGCTTGAAGGGGAAGGCTTGTAACTGATCAGTGGGAATCAGTGGGAATGCTGGGAGATGATTGTTCCAATCCTTATGGGATTCATTCAAGAGTACATTATATTATATCTATTGTGTGAAAATTATTTGCTTCAGAATGGTCTCATATTCAAGTAATGTGCAGTTTAATGTTTCCAGGTTAGCATGCCTGCTCCGAAACTAAGAGCCAAGGTTTTTCTCAATTTGATTACTCTGCATCAGTAAATACATTACGGGCAAGAAAGATTCATGATCAAAGATGGAAAATAAACAAGAAAAAAAAAGAGTATTCTTTTTTCCTCAAATGTTCAACTCCCTGTGGATCCCCCCCCCCCCCCCAAATCATATGCAGATATGCATGTGTCACTTTTCTGGGTCAGGAACATAGTTAAATTTGATTAACCGTTGGAGAGCATCACTGTTTGTTTGTTTTTTTGGTGTGTGTTTTTTTTTTTTTTTTGCATTAAGAAAAAAGAAAAATTGTAAAGCAACAGCATTTCATTTCTTTCATGAGTGTTTCAATATTCCAAGAGAAATTATCAGAAATCGTTGAAGAATACAGATCTAACTTTGTTGTGTAGCTTGGAAAGTAATGATACTGCATCATTCCTTTATTTTATCTTACGTTAGCACATGAATATCATATCATCTTTCTCTGAAATATGCTTGCTCATGCAGTTGCAACCAAGTGCCAAGAATTCTATGCATCTATGCAAATGCACCATGCAGCTGAAAAACGGTGGGAAAATAAGAGCAAGGCAAAGAGGCCATTATCTGTATATACTCGGTGAAGATGAAAAATGTCACACGTAACTATGTTCATACCATGGACCTACAGGTCCATGTTCATACTTAACGCGATGCAAAGAAAACACAGATAATGCACGTGCCCTCCCTATATTGTACAGAGAATCACATGTTGGTACATTATTTGGAGGGCTTAATTGATAAAGTAAAACATCATTGTGCAGTGTATCTTAGAAAACTAAGTGTCCAGCATGGGAAAGTAAGTGTAAATTGTAAAGTAAAATGTGTGGCGAATTATGTAACTTCAATTTTGTGCTTACATACCTTCTTAATCGTGGTGTCTGACAGGCAGATGATGGGAAATAGAATATTAAATTTTACATGAAGAATTTATATGCATACACTAATGATATGACTCCATTTGATGTGATTTGTGGTAACTACCAAATGAAGTCATTTAACGTATGCTCACTTTTAGTTTTGTTGAATATCTGTGCTTAATGGATATGTCGAATTACATTTATGCATCACACAATATTCAGATTTCTTTAGGTACAGTTCGATATGTAGATCACTACATGTTTTAATGCCATTTTTGTACAAAGGACACTAAAGTGCCACCCATTTGTAAAAACATGGAGAAATACTTCTTTAAATGCAGTGTGTTGCATTTCATGCTGAATACAGAATACAGGCACTCCTGTTATAACGAAATCCTCGGGACCGGCAGTTTTCTTTCGTCGTAACGAAAAATGAACCAGTATAAATACTTGTTCTCTCTTGAAGCTAGCTATTGTTCTCTAGGGGATTATCTATTGTTTTCCGCGACCTATCCTTAAAAACAGCGCCTCAATTGGTATCGAAAAGACCCTCATACACTACTGTCGAATAATAGAGGAAATTATGAATGAATGTGGCCTTATTTTATTAAATGATGGCACGGGCACCCGTGTAGACCCCCATTCGGGCAGACAATCCTGTCTGGATTTAACCTTTGTCTCACCAGACTTAGCCGCGAAATGCGTTTGGAAAGTGACCACAATTCCCTTGGAAGTGATCATTTTATGATTCAATTATATTTTGGGAAGAAAATCCCGCTATTATACTCCCGAAAGAGAATAGAAACAAGTGGATATTAAGCCCGGCAAATTGGACTCTTTCCATGAAGAAAGCTAAGGAAAGAATCACACCTAAAACTAGAAACCAAAAATATTCAAAAGTTTTACGACAATGTAGTCGGAGAAATTAACAATATTGCGGATGAATGCATCCCCAAGAAAAACAGCAGTAAACGTCCGTTTAAAACGGTACCATGGTGGAATAGTAAATGTGATAAAGTAATACGAGCTCGAAACAAAGCAAGAAATAAGTTATGTAAAAGAATCACTGAAGAAACACTGGCTGATTTCACCTTGAAAAAAGCCATTGCACAAAAAACACTATAAGTAGAGGGAAAAGGGGAGTATTGGAAAGATTTCTGCAATAAAATGAATAGATATACTCCTCTGTCCAAGGTCTGGAAGCAAATACGAAGAATGAATGGCATAAACACTCCTGATACAGACTGTATACCTCCACTTAAAAGTGAAGAAAGCGCAAATCAATGGATTTGCTCTGATAAAAATAAGGCTAACTTATTGGCGAAGAAAATATCCTCCGCGAGCTCTAAGGAAAATGTCACACCCTCGTTTTCGATTCGAAAAGAGGAAATCCAGAAATTAACAAATACAAAGTTGCACCGACAAGTAACAGGCATACTCGACGATCCTTTTAACATGAACGAATTGAACCGTGCCATTACACAAGCTAAGAACACAACCCCGGGTCAAGATGGATTATGGATGGCCATGATAGCTCATCTACCCCCAACAGCTCTAGAGGTACTGCTCTCACTCTATAATGCAATTTGGGATTAGCAAATCCTACCTATACAGTGGAGTCATGCCATCCTAAAACCAATTTTGAAAAAAAGGCGTAAATAAAAACAGTACAGATTCTTATCGGCCCATAGCCCTGATACCCACACTAAACAAATTAATGGAAAGATTAGTTAATAATCGTCTTGTATGGTACTTAGAAAAAAAAATAAAATGGTAACCCGAACACAAAGCGCTTTCAGGTCCGATCGTTGTTGCACAAACCACATGGTTAGTTTAGATACAAATATCAGGAAAGCATTCGCAAATAAGAAGCATCTATTAGCCATTTTTCTGGATTTTCAAAAGGCATAATTATGATCTGTAGAAAAGCATTAGTATGGAAACTGCTTGACATAGGCATACAGGGTAAAATTACAATTTGGCTAGACAAATATCTCACCAAACGTACTTTTCAGGTACAAGTGAATGACACTCTTTCTGATATTTACGAGCGAGCAAATGGTATCACCCAAGGGAGTGTCTTTAGCCCCACCCTTTTTAATGTATTCGTCAACGATTTAGGAAAGGATTTAAAGCACTGCAAATTA
The DNA here is from genome assembly GCA_033980235.1 of Diadema setosum. NCBI lineage: Eukaryota > Metazoa > Echinodermata > Echinoidea > Diadematoida > Diadematidae > Diadema > Diadema setosum. The sequence goes on from CM067060.1 coordinate 38,741,533, forward strand.
GCTCAATATGCTGATGGCGCAACTATCTGGAATAGCCACAGAAATATAAAATTTCTAGCAGGCCAAGTACAGACTGACATAAAGCAAATCTAACAATGGTGCGAAATCTGGGGCATGAGATTATCTGAAGAAAAAACTAAGGCAATATTGTTCTCCCGACGACGCCCCGAATCACCAAGCATAAAAATAATGGCAAAAGAAATAGAGTATGTTACTCAGTATACATAATATTATCTTGGACTTCATTTTGACTCCAAACTTACATGGAATAAGCACACTGAAAGCATATCGGATAAATGTAAGAACAGAATAAATGTATTGGAATGTATGATCGGAAATGACTGGGGTTCAGATACTAAGACTATGCTCTTAATGTATAGAGCTCTCATAAGACCATTCCTAGACTATGGATGTGAGGCCTTCAACTCAGCCTCTACCAAAACCAAGCGAAAACTAGATAGCATACAATATAATGAATGCTTGAGAGTATGTATACTGGCACCATAGCGTTCACCTCTCTCACCGCCCTCAAGATCGAATGTGGTGAAATGCCTCTGGAAATCAGGCGGTCACTTTTAAGCCAGAACTTCAGAGTGAACATCGCCCATATCCCAAACATGCACCCAACAAGAGACAGTTTAGAAGACTGCTGGCAGTATATAGAACAACTAACTGGGGAGAAGAAGTACCATTCGCCATGGCCATACGCACCGCAGACACCTCGGATGAAAATATCAGATACCCCTCCATGGCACTTGATACCGCCATCAGTGTCAGCGCAGCTACACGAAACAGTCAATAAGAAAAATACAATCAGCTTCGAAGCAAAGGCTGAGGCTCACGAATACATCTACACAAAATGGAGGGATTACATCAGAATTTTCACAGACGGGTCAAAGTCATCGAAGGGAGAAAGCAGTGCTGCTGTTTATATACCCAGTCATAAAGTACAGAAATAGCAAAGAGACTATCTCCCGTATCAACCTACAAAGCGGAGCAAATTGCACTGCTCATGGCACTCCAGTGGATCCAGAGCCACATCGATAAATCAAACCCAAGCTCAAAGTATGTAATTCTAACAGATTCTTTAAGCTCACTGAAAGCAATGGAAAACAATCCATTATGTATCATGACAAACATCTTAGAATTATATACTGAACTATCAAAAGCGGGTTCACACATTCATTTCGAATGGATACCGTCTCATGTTGGGATAAGCGGAAACGAGAAAGAGGACTCGCTGGCAAATTATGCTCTATCCCTACCAATTACTTACAATGTTCCGCCAAATAAGCAAGAGATCAAACAAACAAAAAAAAAACTACCAGCAACATATGCATTCATGGCAAAACGAATGGACATCATCTGCCCGTGGCTGCTTCCTTTTTGAAATCCAACCTACCATTAAAACAAAATATGAAAGTAATGCCAGAAATAGGAGAGAAGAAACCATTCTGAACAGGCTCAGAGTAGGAAGCTGAACGAAGAGTTTTTCAAACTCAACAAGCATGCAAACGGTCTATGCGACCACTGCAAGCTGCCAGAGACAGTGCAACATTTGTTTTTCCATTGCACCAAATTCAATGAGCAGAGGTTGAAACTAGCAAAATCACTGCGTGTAGGTAAAATATCCATGCAAGCCCTATTTCACCTTTCCTCGCAGAGAGCAATTATACATTTCTTGAAAGAGATCAAAAAATATGAAACGATCTGAAATTGTCTACTGAGTATATCAACACCACCGCATTGATATAATATAAACGTAACAACATTAGATTTCAAATTTCAAAGGGAAAATTGACAGAAATGTGCATTTTGCAGTTAACATGCACATTATTGTATTCTTTCTCTGTGATAATAAATACCATTGAATTGTTATCATTTGTCTGTCATACAAAAGAAGAAGAAAAAGAAGAAACAAACAAAAATAATAATAACTCGCAGTATGTGCCAACCAGTCCTGGGGAGGGAGAGGGAAATTTGAATCTTTCGGGAAAGTCTAGGGGCGTCCAGTTTTTCGTCTGATGCCTTTTCCATTCCCGGGCTGCACGTCACAAACACTGCACGGACATAATTACTATGTATGACGACGCACTGAATGTTAGATGAAAACAACATCAGTGCTAACGGCGGGGAAAAACTAGTTAAAAACACCCACATTACAGTACTGACAGACAAAACACAATCAATTGACAATGATTTGAATTCCTGAGCTTGACATGATCTGTTATTTTTGTTGCATTAATGCCTTTACTTTACATAATTTTTCGTCGGTTATGTTATATTTCTGTTTGCTGCATTTTTCACCTAACCTATTTGTTATCCTCATAGTGTGCGCTTCCTTTCGTTTTGAAATAGTTCCATTTTAATTTTAGCTACATGAACGCTTTCACTTAACATAACGTGCATGGTTAATTTTGTGTGTGAACAGCTCTAATCCAACATCCGTTGTCAACCCATTTTTTTTTCCTGCTATGTTATAGCTTTTTGTTTTGTTTCATTTGATTTGTTTGTCATATTTCTGTTATATGTCTGTCCTCTCTATCCCCCCTTTCCCCCTTAACCTATCATTTTATTGATATATCGGATTTAGAGGCGTCAATAACAGGTCCTGGCACGGTAAACACCTCTCGCGCATCGGAGGGGACTAGGCCTCCTGAGACTGAGAAATCTGCTCAAAGCACAGAGCCGGATTGTCCAGAAGATGCAACCCAGAACAAACAAAAATAATAAAAAAAAATAATATAATAAAGTGAGAGGAAGGTTTCACTGACGCCGGACCTGGGACCCCTCATGAAAAGTGCGGTAACAACAAAGAAAGCCAAAAAGATACAGAGACCCGCTGATATAGATGGCGTCAATATTCGGCACACGAATTGTACGCCACAAAATCTAATAACAACAACATACTGGGGATGCCTACATAATATTCGTATCACATTTACATAATGTTGGAATTTTTAGTTTGTAGATTGATGACATGAAAATGAAACTACAGGCAAAACTTGTTTGAAAATGACACAAAATAAAACGGTAGTATTTGGAAATTGCTGTATTGTCTATCATTTCTATTATTTTATTGTTTGGATGCCTATATGTCACATAAAATAGAGGAAATTACAGGAAAACCATTTCAGGGTAATTCACGACCATAATTATTTCACATTTTGGTCCTTCAGCACAAATGAAGTTAGATCGTTATTTTGAAGGTTTGTTAGAGTCCGAAAAAGAAATCAGGTTCGTCATTCCGAAGGTTCGTTTAATCCGTAGATTAAATAAGGTTAGCTGTATATGCCGAAGGTTTGTTTGTCCGAAAATGGAAAACAAAAGTTCTTTATTTCGAAAGTCCGTTAATCCGGAAATGAAATATTAAGGTTCATATTTCCGCAGGTAAGTTAGTGCGCACTTTTTTCTCTTTTTTTTTTTTCGTTAAAATGAAATTCGGATTAAAGAATTGTATTTAAATATTATTCGGCTGATCCATCCTTCGGAAAAACAAACGTTTTCATTTTCGGGTTAACGAACCCACGGAATAACGAACCTTATATCCTTTTCGAATTAAATCAATGAACCTTATATCATTTTTGAATTAATGAACCTTCGGAATAACGTTACATTTATTTTGAACCAACCCTAGTTTATTTTCAGATTAACAAACATCTAAGCACGAAATATCATTGTGTTTCAGAACAACGAAGCTTCGGAATATAAACAAACCTTGGGCCCCCATTTCATTTTCAGACTGACAAATTCGGACTGTCACCACACAGAATATGTTTTGGACAGTTCCTTATAGAAGGCAAGTTATAAAGAATGTAATTTTCAGCGACCACACTACAAAACTAAATCTAAAAAATTTTGTGCAAGAAAAATTTCCCGTTGTAAAATATACACTCGTGTGCGTCGCCCTTTATTCGGGAGTAGAAGACATGCCGGGCGCGAACCACGCCGTAAGCGCTGTTGTGAATCGGAGTGCAAGAACAATATTGGTTTTCAGAGTGTGGCAATATGAAATCATGAATGTGACTATTGAGCAAAGGATTATGTCGACTCAGGCCAGAGAATTTACACATATTTCAACTCATTTCGACATACGCTATTAATCGACTTATGAATGTCGACTTAGACGTGGAAATGTTCAAGGATACCAAAAGAAAAAACCGCTGGACTTTTCTGCCGTGTCGACTTAAGCGAGTTGTCGACTTATGCGATGTCGACTTCTGTGAGGTTGACTGGGGTATAGTAGGCTTACATCGTGAAAAGACGCATTCGCAGAAATACCACGATCTACAATTTTGATCTAGTTACTGTCTGAATGGACTCAATAGTTGCTTCTCATGCCTCTGTATATGCATGATTTAAAATTTCGTAATATAATTCCCCCAAGAGTATGCTCCAGATCGTTGAATGTCAGTTCTAAGTATGCAAAAGTCGCGGCGTGTGTGGATCCCGTTCCCCCTCCCCTTCCCCCTTCCCACAACCTCCCTCTTCTCTAATTCAATCAGTATAAAGTAATAGCAAAAGACGCACACGCGGAAATTTAACCATTCACACTCCTTGAGTATTCATTTTTCTTACTTGGTATTGAACTTTTTTCATTTATTCCCCTAGAAGTGTCCACCAGGGCCCCGTTTTATAAAACTTGTTATCAGTGACAACTGCCACATTTCTGTGACAAAATTGCTCTTAGCCAATGAGATGCAAGGATTTCACTAGCTTATAACAACTTAACGACAACTTGTCACTGATAACAAGTTTTATGAACGGGGCCCAGATCGTTGAATTTCTGTTCTAAAAATGCAGAAGCTCCCCATCTTCCTCTTGGTCCAGCTCCATAAACTTAGTAGGCCCCACAGTGAAGAAAAAGAGGTGACAGATACGACAATGTAGCCATTCGCGATGTCCTTGAATATATACATTTTTTTGGACTGATCGAAAATTGTTCCAAATATTTCCTCAAAAAAATGAGTGTGCACCAGATCGTTGAAGTTCAGTTCTGAAAATGCAAAACCTCTCTTTTGTGGGGGGGGGGGGGGTGGGGGATTTCCGTAGGCTAAGTTATACACAGTAAAGACGCAAACTGAAAACGATATGACAATTTATACCACATTGGCCATTCACGTTGCCTTGAATGTTCATTTTTTTTTTCGATTGAAAATATAGTATGCAAAAGTGCCAAAGTGCAAAAGTGTGCACGAAATCGTAGAATTGCAGTTCTAAAAAAGCAACACCCTCTCCTTGGTTCAGTTCCGATAGACTTCGTACGCCATAAGGATCACACACATGCACATGACATGCAGATACCACAAGCCAATCGCAATGGACCCTTGAATATAAATTTTTCCTACTTTTCGATTAAAAATTTTCCAAGTATTTCCCCAAAGTTTGTACCATGCAGATCGTTAAATTTCGGTGCTAAAAATGCAAAATCTACCTAGCGCTGGAGGCCTAGGGAATACCCCCTCCCACACCCTGCCACTTTTCCTACGTCTGGCCATGTATAGTATTATGTGTGTGTGTGTGTGTGTGTGTGTGTGTGTGTGTGTGGCTCCTTGAACAAATATTGTGATTGCCTCTTTGGGCCTCAAATCATACCCCAGGTCATGAGGACCTGTCTAGCCACTGGTGGGCTGTATGATTCGTGGGTGTCGAACTCATGACGCAGTGGCAGATCCAGAGGAGGGGGCGCACCGGGCGCGCGCCCCCTCTTTATTTGTTTTTAAAACAAAAGAAATAAAAAGACAAAAAATGAGACGAAACCCGGGAGTAGCACCAGAAATATTGTTCCCCACCCCCCCCCCCCCACCCCTTCACGGAATTCCTGGATCCGCCTATGTGACGTGCATCATATCATAAAGGAGTGACTACAAAAATACACATCAAAGACAGTCAATGATTCATAGAGTTATTGCTTTATTCAGCCAATTATGATAGACCTTCTCTAAGGTAGCATTATAACACACAATGCATATTACACTATACAAAGGACGACTGATTACATGTCATCTTTGTTATAGGGAAATATAGTCATGATAGATACAGACCAAGGATCCCTGTGTACATCGTTGCATAACAACATACAGGAGTACATAGATTGATGAACACACAATTCATTATTGAGAACTCAAGTTCACTCCACTGCATAATATAGACCTCCGTTACTTGTGAACATCCTTCGGTAATCATGAAAGAACATTCCAGAATACAGCAGCTACCTGTCTTTGTGTCAGGGAGAATTAAGATAGTAAAGCAAATGATCTAGCTTTCAAAATCAGTAAGATATATTTTACAGTATACATACTAAACACAAAATTAATATTTGTGATGTGGATGAAAGCAAGTGCCGCCTTCTGACAGATTTGCTATGTACACACGAGACAATACACGGGCAATTACAATGTATTTAAAATGGGGACGAATGGATTAAGATTATGTCTTTATAAATAGTGTAAACTGACATTAGAGTTTATATTTCAACAGCTGATAGGAGCAGAAGGCACACCATTCAAATATACTACAATGTATGGATATTCATGTATAACAAAATCTTATACAGCGCATTCCCGTTACAACGAACACTGTCATAACGAAGTGAAAGTTCATGTCCCAAAATCAAAATCTTTTCCGAGCGCCACTGACAAAGAAAAACAGAAGAAATAGGCCTACGCCCCGTTATAACGAAATGCTGATCCCTTACAAAAATCATCAACAACAACAACAACAACAAAACAAGGAACAAACATTTACAGAGCGTCTATGCATGGGCGGAATCACTCTGCGTTCACTCCCGTGTGCCAGGCACCGTTTGTGAGAACTTGGGTTATTATGATACGAAATGAAGTAAGGTTCGTTATTACGAAACACAAATTCTGATATACCTAGATGTTCGTTAATTTGAAAATGAAATAGGGCTCGTTATTATACGAACATTGCTACGTAAATTATTCGAAAGGCTCGTTAGTAACGTTTGTTATTCCAACAATGAAATAGATTCTTTAATAGGTTCGTTAATCCGAAAAATGATAGGAATCTCCATAGGCCCTATGTTCGTTAATCGGAACATGAAATAAGGTTCGTTAATCTACGAGAGAGGGAGAGAGAGAGGGAGAGAGGGAGGGAGAGGGAGAGAAGATGAGTACACCAACAAAACTTCGGAATTACAAACCTTATATCTTCTTCGGATAAGCGAACCCCTAGACCCTTTCTCTCTCTCTCTTTTTTTTTTTTTATTAACAAACCTTCGGACTAATGAACATTACATTGTATTTCATTTTCGGATCAACGAACCTTCGGCACAATAAACCTTATCTCACTTCCGGAATAACGAACTTTCAGAATAACGAATCTTCAGAATAGCAAACGAATCTTCAGAATAACGAACTCTATTTTACTTTCGGATTAAAGAACCTTCGAAATAACGAATCCTAAGAATGGCGTACCTTTGGAATTGGGAGCCTTCAGAATAAGGACTCTTCGGGATAACGAACTTTAGTACTAACGAACTTTGGAATGAAGAACTGCAACCGAATCCTAAACCATAACTTTTTATACATGTTTTCAAACGAGGCATGAAAGTGCAAGCAAATTTATGCTCTATTAATGTAACATATAAACGAAATCAATGAGATTGCAGCCCATTTGGCAGAGCTTCCCAGCGTAAGATGAGTATTAAATAAAATCAATGTACGTATGGTTTGCGTATTTATACTTATTTGTTCAGTTATTACGAAATTTCGTTATAACGAAAGAAAACCGTCGGTCCCGAGGATTTCGTGATAACGGGAGTGCACTGTATTCTGTATTCAGTATGAAATGCATCACACTGTATTTGGAATCTACTTCTCAATGTTATCACAAATGGGGGGGGGGGGGGCACTTTAGTGTCTTTTGTACCAAAATGGCATAAAAACATGTAGTGACCTATGCATCGAATTGTACCTTAGAAACCTTAAAATTGTGTGATGCATAAATGTAGTTCGACATGTCCATTAACCACAAATATTCAACAAAACTAAAAGTGAGCATACGTTAGATGACTGCATTTTGATGTTAGCACAAATCACATTAAAATGGAGTCACATAATCAATGTATGCATAATATTCCTCATGTAAAATTTAATATTTTATTTCTGCCTATCACACACTATGATGAACTAGGAACATTCGCACAGAACACTGCAGAATTGAATCCGCCATACATTTTACTTTACACTTACTTTCCCCTGCTGAACACCTTTTATAGTTTTCTTAGATGTAATACACAGTGATATTTTACTTTGTCCATTAATTAATCAAGTCCGCCAAAGATGCAGTGTGCAATAATGTACCAACATATGATTCATTCCATATGGAGAACACGTAGTGTATCTGGGTTTATGGTGTTAGGTATGAATATGTGACACTTTTTTCTTCACCAAGTCTAATGTCCTCTTTGCGTTGCTCTAATTATCCCCCCCCCCGATTTTTCAGCTCGTTGCAACTGCATGAGCAACCATTTTTCAGAGAAAGATGAAATGATATTCATGTGCTAACGTATGATAACATAAAGGAATTATGCAGTATCATTACTTTCCAAGTTACACCACAAAGTTAAATCTACATTCTTCAATGATTTCTGACAATTTCTATAGAAATATTGAAACACTCATAAAAGAAATGAAATGCTACTGCTTTGTAATTTTTCTCTTTTTTTAAAGCAAACACACAGACACACACAAAGAAAACAGTGAGGCTTCCCAACAGTTAATCAAATTAACCATCTCCCTAACCCAGAAAAGTGACACATGCATATCTGAATATGATGGGGGGGGGGGGAGGGGAGGGAATCCACTGGGAGTTGAACATTATATTTGAGAACCCCCCCCCCCCCCCAAAAAAAAAAAAAAAAAAAAAAAAAAAAAAAAAAAAAAAAAAAAACTTGTTTATTTTCCATCTTTGATCATGAATCTTTCTTGCCCGCAATGTATTTACTGATGCAGAGTAATCAAATTGAGCAAAACCTTGGCTTTTATTTTCGGAGAACTGTCAGACGCTAAAGAGAGGGGCCCAAATAGTGAAGTGTGATGCTTCATCTTTTTTTTTATTCGTTTTTGTTTGATTGCTTGCTTGATGTCATGCACAACACATTATGCAAAACAATCTGTCACTTAGTTTTGAAGTCTTTTAGTTTCTAAATATTGAGATAAATCAATGTATTCAATGTATGAAAGAATTGGTGATGGGAGCAGCTATCCTCGGTGGTAGAAAATGGTTTCTTCTTGATATTTGAAGACTGATTAAACCTCACTTTTGGTTCTTTTCATGGCAGAGTTTGATTTAGGAGACTTACTACCTCATTGCGAATGGAAGAATACCATACACTTAAAAAAGGAATTCCCGTCCATTTATGTTAGCCTGATAAGAAATAGTACAATCTTTTGAAGTTCAACTGTGAAAATTTGATCAAAATCGGATGAAAATTAGGGAAGTTATGAAGTTGTGAAGTTTCACTAATTTCTGCAGAACAAATCTCGTACAGTTGATATGAACATGCAAATGAGTGAGCTGATGATGTCATCACCACACAAGTTTCCATTGATCATGTACAAAAAAAAAGACAAAAATGCAATGTTTTTGTCATTGAAGACAGGTGTAAAATGAATGATAATCAGTTATATATTTCAGGATTTAAGACTGGAGTGTAATCGCATTTGAATGAAAAACTGGAAATTTCAAAATCTAATGTACAGACTATATGGCAAGTTGTGCGGGGATGACATCATCACTTCACTATTTGCATATTCATATTGGCTGTTAAAGAACTGGTGAAACTTCAAAATGCCATGCATAACTTCTTTATTTTTCATCTGATTTTCACATTTTCATTGTTGTGCTGAGAAAATTTTATTCCCTATTCTTTAAATACTAAGGCTTTCAATTGCGCTGGAATGCCGTTCAGGTTAATAAATTGGGACATACATAGGCCCAGGACTGACAACTTGACCAAGTTTGTGACTGTTTAACAGTTCCTTACATGACTTGGCATAAATATCTGATTTGAGACGTTGGAACAAAGGTGCAGTACAGCATTGGTCAAAGAGATATATCAGAACACAATACTAAAACATCAAGCACATCACAAATTTTAGGGGAATATTCTGAAAGACAATAAAGTCATTGCATTTAACAAAAGGGAGAAGAGCATTGACGGAAGAGAGCAGGCTGACAGGAAAAGAAAAACAACAAAAACGAAGAATTTCTTTGAATGTGTATTCCTAAAATCAGCATCTTTAATGCATACTAATCATACTAAAGCAAATCATTTTCAGTCTCCAGTAATTATGATGTAATTCTACACTCACGCTAAAGCAAACAATTTTTAGTTTCTGGCAGTTAGGATACCATTCTATACACACCTAGTTTCTAATCACATTGGCATACTATATTAGGATGGGTACACACAAAATGTAACATTCCATTATTGGAATATCTTGATAAAAATGGCACCGTCAAGTTAGTGCATAATGATTAGCTTTCACCAGCAAGTCTATCATATAACATATATATATATATATATATATATATATATATATATATATATATATATATATATATATACATATTATATATATATATATATATATATAAGGAGTGAGAGGTCTGAAAATACACAAGAGCAAGACACAGTGCGGTAAGTCTCAAGACCGTTTATTGCCTGTCAATAGTAATTCGGAGCTAGTTGATAGTTTGGATCAACCCCACAATACTCATCAAAAGCTGTTTGAGATTAAGGATCGAAAGGTCTTGCAGAGTCTGGAACGTCGCTCTAACATAAATTGGCCGAAGACGACAAATTCACCGGCTTGGACTGCATTCGATGAAGATGTTACTAGAATAGTAAAATCTTTTATGTATGGCACTATTGAACAAAAGATTGAGAAATACAATACGTATGTCTATGCAGTAGCTGTAGAACATTTTGGAGTGAAAGTTGCAAAAGTTTCTCCACAAATACCTCAAATGAGCAGGAGAAAGCATAGGCTGAAAGGACTTCGTAAGCAACAGACGTTTCTTCGTACTCGATACAAGAAAGCTCCCGACGCAGAGAAGAGTGGAATTAACGAACTTCTTAAGCAAGTACACGACCAAATCCTAGACCTAAGGAGAAAGGAAAGAGCAGCGAAAAGAAGAAGAGAAAGGAAGCGCACACGAAAGGAGTTCATGCGTAACCCGTATCGCACAGGAAAGAAAGTCCTTAAACCTTCATGCGACTCCAAATCACAGCTTAACTGTAGCAAAGACGACTTAAATACTCATCTGCGTCAAACCTATTCAGGTAATGAAGAGGAGGAGTTTCAGGCATGGCCAGGAAGCGTTCCTGTGGAACCCCCAACCGAGCCCTTCAATGAGGAACCTCCTTCTTTTCATGAACTTCAGGACATTCTAAAGAAAACAAGGAACGCGTCTGCACCTGGGCAAAATGGAATCCCCTACAAGATGTACAAGAGATGTCCTCGCTTGCTTCGCTTGTTGTGGAGTCTTATGCAGGTTGTATGGCGCACGAAAAAGATACCAGTAATATGGAGAGTAGCTGAAGGAGTGTACATTCCGAAATCGGGATCTGCTAACGAGAAGACAATTTCTGACTTTCGTCCAATTTCGCTCCTTAAAGTAGAAGCAAAACTGTTTTTTGTTATACCTGCACAACGCATTGAGAAATACATGAGAGCCAACAAATATCTTGACACGACTATCCAGAAAGGTGGAGTTGAAGGTCATCCAGGTGTATGGGAACACAATCATATCTACATTATGGGAGGTCATCAAGGATGCCAAAACGTCTCAAAAGAACCTCTCGGCTATTTGGTTGGACTTAGCGAACGCGTATGGGTCTGTCCCTCATGCAGCAATTAAATTTGCCCTGCAGTGGTACCACATCACGGAAACTACTACGCTGGACTTTATGCAAGGTTTTCAGTACGAGATTGGACTTCTGACTGGCAGCAATTTTCTATCGGCATCTTCATGGGATGTACTCTCTCTCCGATCCTCTTTGTTGTCACTTTCAACCTGCTGAACGATTTTCTGAAGCCCACACCCGTCACACAATATCGTCTGAAGGAAAAAGACTTCAAAGTTCCTGTACTAAAGGAATATATGGATGATATTACTATCCTCACTGCATCTGTCTCGTCTGCCAAGACGGTGCTAGCAAGGGTTAACGAGTTCATGCAGTGGAGCAAAATGAAGATCAAGCCAATGAAATCCAGGTCCCTTGTTATGGAGAGAGGCAAGGTTGCGGATATTCAGCCCTTCGAAGTAGATGGCCAACTTATACCAGGAGTACAGACTAAACCTGTGAAATTTCTCGGACGTGTCATAGACGGCCGCCTTGACGACAAAGTCGCTCGTGAAGACGTAATCGTGGAGCTGACATCTTTACTGAAGATTGTCGACAAATGCCATCTAACAGGCATGATGAAATGCTGGTTATACCAACACCTCATCGCTCCAAAGATTCAGTGGAAACTGCTAATATATGATGTTCCATTATCCCAGGTGGAACGCATGGAGGTGTGTGTTGCCGTAAAGTTACGGAGATGGTTGGGAATGAGCAGAATTCTAACCGACATCGCATTGTTCTGTCATCAATCGAAGCTTCATCTGCCGATGGAAGGTTTAGTATCATCTATGAAGAAGACGATAGTCAACGCGACCCAGCAACTTCAACAAAGTTCAGATGTAGTAGTTTCGAGAATTCAACCGAAGGTGAGGTGTGGTCGCAAGTGGAACCCAGATCTAGCCATTGAAAGGGCCGAGGGCGCCCTTCGCATGGAAGACTTGGTAGGAGGTCAGTTCGGACGTCAGGGCCTAGGATCAGGTCAAATCAGAAAACCAGTTTCTAAACTTAAGCCTAATGAGCGCCGCGCGGAGATCGTCAGCTTAGCTGTGAGGGAACATGACGACATCCAGTACGTCCGCGCGGTCCAGATGTCGGTGCAGGGGGCATGGACTTCGTGGGAAAATGTGCGACAGAGAAAGCTTTCATGGAGAAATCTCTTCGACATGAGTCCTAGACTCCTTCAATTTCTACTTGGCGCGACGTATGATCGGATACCACACCATCACCCGTTAACCTAAAACGATGGGGTACAGCGCATGAAGACTCTTGCAACCTGTGCAAAGAGAGAGCCACCACTTCACATATTCTCGCGGGATGCCCCACGAGTCTCGGACAGGGAAGATACACTTGGCGGCATAATCGAGTTCTGCGCGTTATCGCCGAGGCATGTAGCAATCAAATTGGACAATGCAACACCAAACCTATTCCAGCCAAACGATGTCATGTGAATTTTGTGAAGGAAGGTGAACAAAGCAAGACAAAATCACAGAGGGCCTTTTCTTCGTGCTTAGATGAGGCAAACGATTGGAAAATCTTGGCTGATCTAGACAAGAAACTTGTCTTCCCTCAAATTGTTTTCGTCACCAGCCTACGCCCGGATATCGTGATATGGTCGGAGGAAAAAAGGCAGGTGTTTATCATTGAACTGACTGTACCAGATGAAGCAAGCATGCAAAGAGCTCGCGAGAGAAAACGTGACAAATACGAAGACCTCGTTTTGGAGATTCAAAAACGGAGATGGAAGGTAGACCTTTGGACAATAGAGGTCGGCTGCCGTGGATTCTCCAATGGGTCTTTAGCCTACGTCCTACGACGTCTAGGTAGTGGAACGAGGACGACAAGGAGAGTAGAAGGAGAAGCATGCAGCCGTGCTGAGAGGACCTCGTTTCACTTGTGGTTGATGAGAAATGAGACTCAGTGGTCCACGCCTACCTATATGACGTCATAATACCTACTCAGAGACAATAACCATGGTGCCCAACAACGCGAGTACAACTGTGGCAACGCGCGTACAACTCTTGCAACGCGCACGCATGGTTTCATCACCTACTCAGATCATTTGATATGCAGGTTAGTTGAAAAATCCGTTCGGCCAGGAGCAAACGTATTTTGTACGTTTGCTTCAGAAACGGATTTAATTTTACATCTTTTTCGCACCCTGGCCGCTGACGAAGAGTGCGACTACCTGCTTGTACAATTATGACTTGCGAGCTCCTCCGGCAGGAAGGAGTTTCCTGAATTTGCCGTTTTGGTTTTTCATATTATTATATATAATTGGGGCTCATCATTAGCGCTGGCCCAGGGCCACAATGTCGGGCCACCAAATACATATATCTTTTGGTGACCCCATCGAGCAACAAAGATTCAAAATGGATTGTTACTTTTGCTTCTATTTCAGGCCACTACATATCATTTTGGGGAGCCATCAACATTTCAGATTTAAAGATTCCAGGGGCCTGAACGGGCCACAAGACGAAAAAAGCTTAAGAGTCGAGTCCTACAAACACACACACACACACACACCCTCCCACACACACAAATAAAAATATAAGCAAATAAATCTATGTTGGTAAAAAAACACACCAAAATTTAAAGTAAGTTACAAGCATACAAACACACTAAAACAAATTTTCTAAAATTTAAGACTAAAACCACACCATATTTTTTTATGCCTCCGCCACGAAGTGGTGCCGGAGGCATTATGTTTTCGGGTTGTCCGTCCGTCCGTCCGTACGTCCGTCCGCTTTCGTTTACGCGATAACTTGAGTAATATTGACTGGAATTTTACCAAACTTGGTCCAAGTATAAAGTATGATGGGGCAATTAATTGATAAGATTTTGGGTGAAATCAGCTAAAAAAGTCAAAGGTCAAAGGTCAAGGTCAAATCATGAAATTGTATCGGTTTACGCGATAACTCAAGACTGGATCGAGCAAATTTCACCAAACTTTGTCGGAGGATGATGTATGATGGGGCAATTACTTGATAAGTTTTTTACTGAAATCGGACAGAGGTCAAAGGTCAAAGATCAAGGTCAAATCCTAAAATTTATCTGTTTACGTGATAACTCAAAACTGGATGAAGCAGCTTTTACCAAACTTGGTCCAAGGATGATGTATGATGGGACAATTAGTTGAGTAGATTTTAGTGACATTGGCAAGAGGTCAAAGGTCAAAAGGTCAAGGTCAAATGCTAAAAATGTTGTTATTTCCCTCATATCTATGCAATGCCCGAAGGTATTTTCTTGAAACTTAGTGTAGACATGTACTACTGCGTAAAGATTCTCCAAAGAGAGTTTCATGTCATAAGGTCAAAGGTGAAAAGGTCAAAGGTTAGGTGAAAATGTTGCAATATCACTTTTCTCGCAAATGGTTCAATGTATCTTCATGGAACTTGGTGCATACACATGTACTGACTGGCAGGGATTATCTAGGGAATTGAGGGGTGGTGGGTCAATAGTCAGGGGGGTCAAAGGTCAAGGTCAACTCCTCAAAATTCTACTATTTCCCTCATATACTAGTATATGCAATGCTTGCATTATTAGTTTTAAAACTTAATATATACATGCATTACCTAATGGAGATTCTCCGGGAAATTTCCAGCCAGAATGTCAAAGGTCAAAGGTTAAGGGTCAAAGGATAGGTTTCAATGCCCCCTCCCAAAAAAAAAACCTGTTTTGTACTTTAATTACACTCTTTCTTCATATCTTGGAAATTACTCAATGCATAAACTTATAAAAGGGTCCGTCAGAAGTCAAATAAAAATTCTCAATTCCCTAAATATGTGTACCTGCACTCTTAGACAATTATAGCATACCCAGTTCAAGGAAAGTGAACATTCAAGATATTTCTGACAAACCTGTCATTTCAATATTTTGCCAGTTATGTGAAACTGTCATCACACATTGTGAAGACATTGTACTATACACCTATTGGAAGAATCATGCATTATGGCGGAGGCATCAGTCGCCATAGCGACATTTCTAGTTTTTTTTTACTGCAAACTTCAAGAAAAATCACTTTAAACAACAAGATATGAAACTCGTCACTTTAAGATGACTTAGGTGATATGCAGGGGGTAATCAGATATCGTTCACCTATAGAAATCAGATCAGTACTTTTACAAAAGTATGGTGCTATTAATTCAAAAGTAATCGCACTCTTTCATATCTCAATTTCAACTCTCATTTCCACGAACAAGGGAGGGATATGCGGACTGGAAGTTACATGAAGATACATCCGTGTAGTCGAGTTCTTTGTACCTACAAAATTTAGATACGTTTCCACAAGATGTTTCTGCAATGCAAAACAACGGGGATTCGCACACTTTTATGTGTGAGTAAATGTGGGAGTAAGTCGATATCACAAACTGTTTAACTTTATATTTACCACAAAGTCTTTGACACGAACAAAATGAAACGTGACACTAAAGTATTTTAAGGGCCACCCCTGTTGGGTTCCTCTTCCAAGCTCTCCTAGGCGTTCAGTTCCTCTTCCAAACTCTTCATGGCATCCTGTATGTGGTGGGTCAGCTCGTGGTGAGCACCAAACTTGGTGGTGCGGATGTCAAGGGCTTGGCTCATCAAAGCTAGGGACTCTTTCTTGGACTGGAGACTCTCATCCTTCCTCAAAAGTTTACCTTTATCGATAAAGAGAGCGAGTGAAACTTCGTCACATCACGTAAAATCATCAAGGAGTTATTATTTTGCACAATATTCAGTGCTATAAAGCATGACTTTTTCTAATTAGAAAAAATATCCAGTATTCGCATTACACACACTTATGGTCTTCAACATAACAACTGTAAATGAATTTCATCATTGCTGTTATTTTAGATGTCTTCAAGTTTGGGTTTGTAGAGGCAGGTCATAAAAACAGCAAATATAATCCTAGAAGTTAGGCTAAACACAACAAAGCCCACCATTTATGCATGTGTGTTAAAACTTGATATTCAGGAAATGTAGACAACGGAGAATCGTTTAATTTTCCTCAACCAAATGTAGTGCACCAACGTCAATTACAATCTTTTAGCTGTCAGAAATTACTTGTTGGCAAAGTTCCTATCACTATGTAACTTAAAAAGAACTAACATATCACCTCAGTTATCATGGAAAGAGCAAAGAATGTCATTACAAAAATGTGTAAAAAGAAGTTTTTATGTACGAGGATGTGCCAACAAACACCAAATTTTGATTATTGAAATATTGTGCCAGCACTAGCTGGCAAGCTACTGTATCAAAGATGTGAAAACTTTATGGAGAGTTTGACAAAATAAGAGGTAAAATTGTCATCATTTCTGCTTACCCAGATGATATAGCGTTGTGGCAAACAGCACATGGTCATCACCGAAGGCGTCCTCTCTAATCTTCAGCGCCCTCCTGTAGTACGACTCTGCTCTCAGCCTGTCATAGCTGCATAGGTAGACATAAGGTATTGAACTCTTAATGCAGCACTTTTATTTCCCACTTTACAAACATTTACATGACAGCAAATGGAAAATGTTGGTCTGTATAAGTAATCTACTCGGATATACCTACTAGTAATCCTCTTTGCTGCATAGCAATTCATATGGGAAGTTGTCTACAATTCTATGTTCAGGATATGCACCATCTTAATTTCATGTCTTAAAAAATGGCAAAATGCAAACACTGATATTCAAGTAATTATAGACACTCCATCAGCTCCCTTTGCTTTAAGCATGCAGCATTATTCTTTAATGCTATCCCATTATACAGTCATTTGAAAGCAAGAAGGTTGTAAGCGCTGTACTGAAAACATCCTACACCAGCAGCCTCTGTTTTGAATTAGAAAACGGGTGCAATGCCATCTTAGTGACAGACCGTTTGTTATACACACCCTTCCTTATTATCCTGCATGCCGAGCAACCCTGCAAGCTCATTGAGAACTTCTGCCACCAATGGGTGAACAGACCCGTACCACCGCTCTCTGACCTGGAGAGCTTCCTGTAGACTGGCTTGGGCGGGGCCGTACTGTTTCATCTTCATCCTGTAGAAGGAAACAAGACAATTTACAGTCAGCATCCATCCAGTCATCATCCATTCATTATCCATCCATCCATTCATTAATCCATTCATTATTCATCCATCCAATATCTTTTCATTATCCATCCACTATTTATCCATCCCATACCCTTTCATTATCCATCCATCCACTATTTATCCATCTATCTCTCCATTATTCATCTATCCACTACTCGTTTTGGTTGTAGGAGGATGTGTCCCTTTCCCATGATAGGAATCTTGTGTTACTATTATTTGGGGATCATAATGTAATTTTACTTGCATCAATTTTCATCTGTTTGTGACACGGAAATGGTTAGGTGCATGACAGACGTCATTTTGAATAGTTTCCCCCAACTTTTTTCAAGGGTGAATGAGTCTTGTTTTGAAGAATGTAAACTAACATTTCTAAATGGATGACTCCATTCTTATAGAGACCTCTAAATCATTCATTTAGAATAGGCCTATAGTAAATAACTGTATAATTTGCAAGAAACAGCCATGTACCAATTGTTGGTATCCTCTGGCCAACCTTCTTGGAGGCGTGAGAAAATGATTGATGGGCGGATGTGTGATACAGTGTGGCAGCATCAAAAATGGGATTTTGGTTGAGACCCAAATTTGAGACCCAAATTATGCTCAATTGGCATAATGTCATCTTACATCGTGTCATCCAAGGAGAACTAGCTGAAAAAAATAATAAATTCTCTCAACAAAATTGGCTGCAGATAAGCAAATGGAAAAAAAAAAATCCTGACATCCCAGCTATCTCACCAAATTGGCTGACAAGCAAAAATATTAATCTTCACATATTTTCATGAAAGGCAAACAAACATAAAGACGTAGCATAGTACACAAACAGTATACGGCTTTTTCCTGTAACAATTATGCTAGAATTATGGGGGAAAGCCTAATTGTGCCTTTAGCATACTGCTAAATGCGCAAGCATAACAAATTATGCCAGAAAGCACAATTAGGCCTATGCCAACTCTGGCAACGTTGGCGTGATATAGTAGGTCTGAGGAGATTCGAAGCTAGAAATAGTAGAATTCGAAAGGAGCAGCCATTAATGTTCGATAAAAGTTAAATACACAGATCGTAACAACACCGCTCGAAACGCCACACACCAACATGATTAAACAGGCAATATTTGGGATCCACACACAAATCCAACTGAGCTTCATACGAATTATTGGCAAAGTAGCCTGAGTGCCAGAGGCTGAACATTATTTTACTGTCCGCCCCATGTTTTGAATCCAAATCTGAATGATGTAACATTTGGATCTGTGAGGGTTTCAAAATATTCATGATGGTTGCCAAAAAAGGAAAGTCCCATGTATTTCCTTATAGATTAAAATTATTTAAAAAAAATGAAAATAACTACCGGTAATGATTTAACCCTATATATTTTGAGGGTGCTGCATCCTAATCTGCATGATTATGATACAACTCTTGCATCCTTGTGGGTTTTGAGATATTCAAGATGGCTGCCAAAATGCTGGGTACATTACTAGCACACCTATATCGTGATCTCCAATATAATCTGCTGGAGCTGGTTTCACAGCAAGTTCAAGACTTGAGTGCAAGCACATTGGAGAGGCATAAAAATCTCTTTCCATTTGCATTTGTGACTGTGACCAAAACCCTTCAACAGACCAAAACCTCAATTTCCAAAACTTCATAACTTTCTTCGGTTGAGAAAAAAGTTTCAATTTTTCAGTGTTTTCCAGCTGATTTTTCATTCAATCAACTTGAACAGGCAGTGGAGTTTCTCTTAAATAAAAAAAAAAAAAGATAAATCTTGGCATGCCAAGCACACATGCACAAGCCAGTACTGAATTTTGTATGGAGGGCAAGCACACTTTTACTAAGAAAAGAAACCTTACTTGAGAAAACCCAGATTAAATTGGGCTGTGGCGATGCCAGCTACACTGCCAGCCTTCTTCATGCACTCGCTTGCTTCTACCAGGGCCTCCTCGGCTGCTCCCAGTTGACCGTCGTGAGCTGCCATATTACCCAGCAGAGAGAGAAGTCGCCCTGATGGACAGCGGGAGAGAAAAAGGCACCCATGAATGGGAGATACATCAGTGGTATCCAACCCCAACCAGTCCTCTGGGGAATTTTGCTAAGAAATTATCTTGTCATCATTGATTTTACACAGCATCAACCCTAAGAAATATGATGCTTGGGAAATAATGGTTAACATTATACACCCTCAAGCTACCAGATAGCTGCAAATGATAAATAGAGTGTTATCCCTTATGCTGTCCCATTTTTGATACTAGACTTCAGAAACATTTAGAAAAGTTAACTTGGTTTATCTTACTTAGCTTGATGACCACTTCATGGTAAAACATAAACTGCTTGAATGCTCATCTGGCCTACTAAATGTTACTGCTACATACGGGTTGTTTGTTGTTGTTGGTTTTTTTTTTGGGGGGGGGGAGGGAGGTGGGTCTCATCTTTCAAGACAAAAACGAGCATAGAAATCACTGCATGTCTGCAAATCAAAGTACAGAATGTGCTTTGTACAGATACAACAGAGATGCAAAGTGATGAGTGCAAAATCAAAAAGGCATCAGTTTTAAGTACAGATGACTCAGGAAGACGTACCTTTGCTCTCCAACAGTGGCTTGATATCATCATAAGATTCCTCCTTGATGATGTGTGCCAGTGTGTTGAGCGCCTTGTTGAAGAATTGCTTGGCGTCATCCTTGCGGAGCTCGTAGCGGTGGCGCTCTCCTATGCTCTCTTGCACCTCCACCAGAAGGAGCTGCTCCTTGTGCGTCAAGGGGGACTTCTGCCATGGCAACAGAGGTTGAAATGTGAAAGGATAAACTGCTCTTTTTCTTTTTATTTCAAGGGAAATCACCATTTTAACAAGTGAAATAAAGTCTGTTGAATGGAAGTAGAACCCAACGTCTGACTATCAAATGCTCTGACTACAAAGTTGTATCTTAACTCTGGTCTGTCACTGCGCATTACTTGGACAACAAGCCACTTACACCTAACTGTGAGTGATCCATTTGTAAAATTTGTAAGTCTGAACTAATTTCCATTATGAGTGACAGGAAGCATTTTTTTTTTCTTTCCATATCACACTGCAGTCCATACAACACCCCATGGTCATAGAAATATAACGAGCTGTATACTGGACATATACACATATGTGGAGTGGGACGTTGTGTCAATACCTCTATGATCCTGTAATATGCCAACATCAGCATCTCATTGGCCTGTGTAAAGTTAGTCTTCTCCGCCAGGAATTTCCCCACGTGCATCGCCAGAAGAGCTCCCTTGCATCGGATCTTCTGTTCGTCAAACTCTTCTTCATCTTCCTCACTGTTGTCCTCACGCCCGACGACGCTCGCCACCATCTTCGTCAGCGATTCGGTGACATTGAAGTTCTCCTTGGTGAGGCGGTTGCAGTAGTGAAGGAGGTCCAGCTTGAGGGCGATGTTCTGGGAGGTGTCCGCCTGCATCGTGAGGAAGGTGCTGAAAGGATGTGGGAGAAGGAAATCGAACAAAGTTTTAAGAGTGCACTGCAGCAAGTATAGAGCGCTCACAAAAATAAAGTATCTGCGGCAAATGTGGCGCGACGAGCCCAAATAATATCCTCCCAACTCTTTTTGGGGGACTCAATATTACCAGTTTGTGCTGAAAAACAACTATGTCTGAAGCTTACTTACTTCCAGTTGTCACTCACAATCATTATCTTCTTTACCATCCTGAATTCTGGGTGACTACACCGCATCCTTAATAAGACTTCAAGACTTATAGATTAGAATTGATGTGGAGGTATTGATGTCACAGATTAGAGGTCATGGGTCAATATTAATGTTGTCTTGTAAACTTTTTCTTTCTCATTGTACCTTAGCAAGCACTTGGTGCATTTTGACAGTACATTGATGCCAGAGAACTTAACATTCATGTTCTGTTTGAGTACATGTGTATATTTGCTAATGTGGGGATTGTAAAAGTTGCCATGGAATTTCTAAAAATGAACCCAACAACCACCACGCCCTTTACTCTTCTAGTATTAACGAGTGTAAGATTGGTGACATCATCAAAACAACTAACACAATGATGTTACCCTTCTCAGTCGAGGGTCAACCTACTCTGGGTCGGTGATGACCTTGCTGAGACCATACATGTCGCCACACCGGTCCAGGTGGTAGGGCAGCTCCTCCACCCGCCGACGGGAGGCGGGCTGGTGGAGGAAGTACTCCGCTAGGTGCTTGTGGCACTGCTGAATCTGGTCGTTAACGCCTAAGGATCGAGGGAGGATTCGGTTACCAGGTTTCATTCCGAGTTCACGGTTCATAACGGGTTTGAAGATTTTGGTGGTGGTGGTTGTGGCAATGGAGGCCAGTAAAGCATAGAACTCACACTCAATATTAGCACAGTAAAGGTACGTGTTATCTGGATACATACAATTTCAGTATGTCTATTTGTGTGCGTACTGTGTATATACAGTATAATAATGTATGTATACATATGTATATATATATATATACATGTATATATATATATATATATAAACATATATACATATATATGTATATATATTCATATATACATGTATATATATATAAACATATATACACATATATGTATATATATATTCATATACATAGATATACGTATATATATATGTATATATATATATATATATATAAATACATGTAATACATAAGGATATATAGATACATGTACATAATACATATAATTATATATACAAGTATACATACATGCATACACGTGCTTGTACATAGATAACAAATCGGCTAGTTACACAAAACAGGATGTCCCTGTAAAAGGAGTTTATGATGATAATGACAGCATAAATTTGATCATAGCATTGTAAATATTAGTAGCAGCAGTGGTATACCATTTTTGTTTTAATCCCCATCATTATCATCACCTTCAAGTAGGGAGTTAAGCACAGCATCCCTCATTTCCTGGTGAAAGAATCCAAACAGTCCCCCGGGCCGCTCAACCAGGGCCTCGGAGGCTTCCGAGCGGAAAAGGGCAAAGTCAAAGCTGGTGACCTTGGACTTGCCCCGGTATCCCATCTTCTGCAGGAGGTCCAGAATGTCT
Organism: Diadema setosum; assembly: GCA_033980235.1. Taxonomy (NCBI): domain Eukaryota; kingdom Metazoa; phylum Echinodermata; class Echinoidea; order Diadematoida; family Diadematidae; genus Diadema; species Diadema setosum. Next base: position 38,764,532 of record CM067060.1, read on the forward strand.
GCTTCACTGAGTCCGTGCCTGGAGCAAACCATGAGCCTCAGGGTCTGTGCTACCCATCCTGTGAAGGCTGGGAGTTGGGTTGAGATGAGAGAAGATGGATGGGGAATGAAATGTTAACTTGATTACAACTAGAAAATGAAAAGCAATATGACATGAAAGATATGATATCACCTGGCTTCAGAGGGGCATTTCGTCAAGTTCGTGGTGTTTTTTTTTCTGGTCAGTAATTTTTTCACTGACAAATTTGCTCTCAGCCAATTAGATGAAAGGATTTCAGTAGCTTATAACAGTTGTCAGTGACTCACAAGTTCCAAGAAATGCTGCCGTGATCACATTTACAGAGAGCATCAAGAAAAGAAATGTCTACAAACATCCAATTATTGCTTGACAGTGAGTTTTGAGGTTTGCGGTTTTATTTTGAGATTAAGACTTATCTTTCCTGGTGGGTAGCTAGTAAGGAAGCACCATCACATTTAGTTGGCAAGCAAACATGGAATCGACAACTCATCCTGTCTGAAGAACTATAGGTATTAAACTCCTGCCATTGTATACTTCCAGCTTGATTCGCCTGCTGTTGCAATTCCACTTATATGAGCACAGATGCTTGGAAGGATCGTGGTATTTCTAGGCACAACAGCTGGGAAGGAATTACCCACAGTTTGCAGGGATCAACAATATCCCGCAACATCCCGCACAAACTATAAACTAGCATCAGCATGTATTGCCAGTTCTACATCAGGGAAAGATGGCCCGTGTTCTTTGCACCAAGAGACTTAGATCATATATTGGTACAGCTCAAGTCACACTACTTCAACATAGCATTTTGATTATATAAAATCAGCTGAAGGTATGATTATACATGGTGAAATAGAACAACAGGATGAAATAGTAAGATGTGCAAAAGCCTCATGATTACACAAGAAATAATGTCCAAAAATCTATCTTAAGGGTTCAGCAATCCTAATGTGTTTAATGACACAAAAGCAACAGAAGTAGTCTATGAAATTTAGTCAAAGTACACTTTGGTAATACCATCAGTGTGCATAGGGGCAAAATGTAGGGCTGACGGCCTCCCTTCAGTGCTCCATCCGTAATCCTGTGTCCACCTCGAGATGATGCATTTCCAGAGGTCCTGGAAGGAGGGTGCACTGACGTAGCGGTCCAGGAGGGTCGACAAGTTTCCGAAGGTACCGCAGGCCCGCAGCTCGCTGGCGAGGATGGTGAGGAAGAGGGGCCGTGAGCTCATCTTGCACTTGACTATGGTCTCTAGGTGGCGATCATCCAAGCATTTGCAGTGAATCTCCAGATGTTTCTTAATGACGGCAGTTTTGTCCTCCGTACTGGTGAAAAGAGGCACAGCGAGGACCTCGCTGTCCTGGCGAGAAGACAGCGACTCATACGTTGGGTCTGAACGGATTGTGGTGATGACGATCTTGCAGTGCGCCGGGAGTTCAGTGGGCAGCCATTTCAGTTCTTTCACCTGTCAAGGAAGGGATGTGGAATTGAAGCGATCAATGGATGCATTCTCAATGGTATTTGACAGAGAAAGTCTATTTGTGGGAATATGTCGAAGGACACCTATAATATTATACACAACTGATGTAGGCTGCAAAAGGCCATAATCTTACTCCTAAGAACGTGTCAAAACAGAACAAAAGAAGAGGCAGGTGCCATCATACTTGATATGGTTAAAGTAGAGTGTTGAAGTAAATAACAAACTAAAATATGATTGCTTACATCCCTATTTGATCACTCGTAAACATGCACCAATTTGATCATATCAACACATCAAACACAAAGACCTCTTGAAATTATTGAACAACATGCGAAATTTCCAAAATTTAATCTTGACCCAGACTAGCCTTTTTCAGTATTTTTCAAATTAATCACGGTGTCTAAAATTTGAACAAATGTTGACTTATCACATAAATCATAGATCAAACTTCTAGCATAACGCTATATAAAAATTGACCACAACATTCGACCGTGCTGAAAAGATCCAAACTATTGTAAAATCACTCTTCATCATAAAAGAAGTTTGATGAAATGCATAACATACAGACCGTGAATGACTGAATGGTTTCAATTTCTATCTAAATGAACAAACAAACAAACAACCAAACAAACAAGAGGCCCACATGTGGGGGTGGGGAAGATTTGGGGGCTTCTATGGGGGCATGGTGTCCATATGCATTTTCCATGACACTGGTAAAAATACCTGTCACGTACACTGCATTTAGAAAATTTGACTACGCAGTAAAACACACACACACACACACACACACACACACACACACACGAACAAAGCAAATGTCAATGTAAAATCCCCCCTTCGATCACAACATAACCCCTGATTCTATTTTGAATAACCTTGAAAGTGCACTCACTTATGTATTTACTCACAGTGTTTCTCTTTGTCCCCCTTTTTTTTTTCTTTTTTGAAATAGGGGTTCTGTGGTCCTTGTGTTAAAAATGTATATATTTTTTCTCACCCTTGTGACAATGCACTGAGTTTGGCACACATGATTTTAAAAAAAATCAGGGACATAGAAGAATAATGTTCATGCATTTTTAACATACCATATTGACACGGGCCTCCTCATCAATGTAAGTAGGCCTACAGGGAGCACTGTCTCACTGAGGGAACCCAAATCCTCACCTGTTGGACACCCACACCCATTGTACTTCCCAGCTCATCAACAGCATCCAGGACCAAGATGCAAGGTCCCATGGTGATGGCAGCCACAAAGGCCTCACAGATGCGGTGGAAGTTGGACAGCTCCTCCGAGTCTCCGCCTGTTTTGGCCGGACCAGATGGGTCCCCTGTTGTAATACACGTACATACATTGAAATGAAAGAAGGAAATTCACCTTTTGGGCGAAATGATGTGAGCGTCAAGATTGATTAAAAAGGGTTGGTGACGCTACACAGGTAATGCAACAAAATACTAGCATTTTTTCTGTCACAATATTTGGTTAACAACTACAGAATACGGAGTTTATCGTTTTTATGCGTGTGTCTGACAAAGATATAAATATATACATGTGCTCGGTTCAACTACCCAATGCAAATGGACTACATTTTGTATTTGTGGACAGATCATGTATTGACTTTTATTTAAATTTACATCGCATCAACGTATGATAGAAACTGCTTTATTAGAGCTAGTTGATCTAATAGAATTTGTCTTTTCACATAATATATAACATGTAACATAGTAAAAATACAAGAAAAACACTTGCACATTCAATCATAATATTGTCTAAGGTGCATAACAATATAGGCCTTGACTAGTGTCAAAAAGCTGAAAACACAAAATGCGGATGTCTGCAAAACAAGCGACAAAGTAAATGTATCAAGACATCAAAACAGACAAAATGAGCAGGATGTCAATATGAAATTTAACATGTTCTACATTTACTCAGTTTCATGTTCTCTGACAGCTGAAAAGAATAACATAATTTATACCAAATTTTGATTCGAAGAGAATTCCAATATTCTACCTCCATACTGGCAACGCATTTCGTAGGTCACCCTGCGAAGGAAGCTACAGATGTCCGTGCTGAGAGCACTGGACCCCACGTAGTGAGCTAACACCGTGACATTCGGGTGTGAACTCTGGAACACCCTGACCCAGTTGGCTACCAAGGACGTCTTGCCGCACCCTCTTTCACCAGCAAGGGTTATTATGGACTTGTAGGCTGGTGCCACTCTGCACATACAAACAACGGTTTTGATATTGGTGATAATGATACCATTAACGATAGGATTTAGAGCAGTAGTAACATATCGACAGAAATGTTTATAACAATAATAATGATAGGGATTACAATAGCATGGAAGGAGGAAAAGGAAGAGGAGGAGGAGAAGAAGACTATCACCACACCTGCGTCATGGAATTTTAAAAAAAGAAGATAATAACGTAAAAAGTTTATGCACGAAACACGACGCACGAGGGGTGACGCCCAACGGACGCCATAGGCTCAGGGGAGCCAAAAATCCTACGACGGCAAAGTGGCAGACTTGGGGAAGGACAGTAAGGGAGGTAGAGTAGAGACTAATCAACAAAAGAAGTCCATTTTGGCGGACATCTTGAATATTTCAAAAATCGGCATCAAAATCTCAATCCTCATTAACCAGACACGGATACAGAACCCTCGAAATAGGGCAAAATCATTAATCATTCATAAACATATTATGAAGAAATTCTTGTATCAAAATTTCAATTTTTGGCGGACACTTTGGATGTCTCAACCTCAGGGATGTAAGATTTACTTCATCCAGGTTCAGATTCAGCATCCCCGCAATAGGTCAAAACTATTAAAGTTTTCAAAATTTTCACCATTATAAGGAAATACATGGAACTTTCATTTTTTTTGGTGGTCATCTTGAATCCTCCAGAATTATAAAGTTGCATCATCCAGATTTTGATTTGCAACCCTTTAAATACGGTAAAACTTAAAAAATTAATCCCAATTATTCGTTACTTATATTAAGAAAACATATAGGAACTTCAAATTTTGACGGCCATTTTAAACATCTCTAAACCCTCATGGATGCAAGAGTTGCATAATCCAGATTCGGATTCAGCACTCTCAAAGTATGATAAAATCATCATAAAACATCGGGCGTCGGACGGTAAAACAAGGTTTAGCCTCTGGCACCAAGATTACAATGCTTCTTGGCAGATGTGCATACTGTGTTATCTTCTTGCCCTTGACGACAAACCTTTCGGATTCCTCACTCGTTGTTGGTGTGTCGGGGTTAATCGAAGCCTTACAGTGATCCGTCACTTTTTGAAAGATCTCGTTGATCTCTGGCGTCTTCACAAAGACCCTTCGTCGCGTGTCGGCGTACGCCTCATGAGCAGTCCACTCCCTGAACTGCTCTCCATCTGTTGATGAGCAGAAGTCACAGAATATAAAGCCTATTGTAGCTCAGTTTGTGGGTTTTTTTTTCTACCAGGAGCTACTAACATTGTTTATCACAAAAATGCAAAGGTTTCATTGTCTACTGTTTTGACTTGCATGATTTCCCCTTGTCAGTCAATATTCAGCTCATTAATTTCAAAAAGAATAATTATCACTCATGATTACATTAAATTAAATCATCTATGAGTAGGCCTACATCTGACGCAATCTTTCATTTATCACAGCAATGACTAAGTGTGTTGAAGTCAGCAGGTTGAGTAAATGTGAGTTCTAGAACAGACACATTTTACTGGACGATTTGCTGCACTGATATATAAACATGACACGCGTCTGAGGTTGCTGAAAGAGGGGACTGTATCGCTTGACGTATTCTGCTGTTGCCGTTTCCTGTTAGCTTTTTCTTTAGAGCAATATTTTCCATCTGTTCATATACCATGGGTGTAAATCCCGGGGGATGGGGGAAGCATCCTTCCCCTCTTGGAGGAAGGGGTGGGGTGGCCTGGACAAACACCCACCCCCAATAAAAAGAATGGAATCGGAAGAAGAAAAGTGATTATAATTGTATCAATTTGGCATATTGCATGACGTTCAGACGCGCGGCCGCCTTACTGAGATCTCCAGGTAAGCGGAGATTAAAATGATGGTATAGTTTCGGTTGAGATGCGGCTTCAGGTTTTTTCAACATTGTTTTATGATGAGTTTTTGAGATGCTGAGAAACATCTTATGAAATATGTAAGAGCATACAATTCTAAGAGGAATTAAAATCTATTTGATGAAATCGGATTTGAAATGGTTAAGATATCCAAACAAAGACGTCCTAATAAAAGGTGAGACCCACCGTTTATAGGATCGCTTTATTTTACTTTTTTTTTTTGATATCTCAGCCATTCCAAAACCGATTTTTATCAAATGAATTGAATGCTCTGTAACATTTGAGAAAGAGGTTTCTACTTTTCTAGCAAAAATTTAAGGGGTGAAACCTCACCTCTACCAATACTATACCACCCCTTGAACAGTATTTCATCTATAGGATTTGTATACATAATTTTCTAAAGCGCTCGTTCGCATCGCTCGCTCCCCAAATCATCATAAAGCATGGTTCACACGATGAAAACGTAAAATACCATACCAGTATACCTGCTATGATGCGCGCCACTCTGGACCAATTTATCTGCCGGAAAAACAAAACGAAACAACTCAGCCACCAGAACCCCCACCCCCTTTCATTTCCTTAATCACTGAGTAGACGGTGATGACTCAGTCATGAATATCTGTAAAGAGTACCCAGGGATGATTAGGGGCGTCAATCCTATGGGGACAAAGGGACAGTTGCCCCACTCCCCCATAAAGATATTGACGGCAAACATGTTTTTAGCCCCCCCCCCCCATTATTCCAGAGATGCGGAAAAATGCTGAACTTGTTTAGATGGAGAATTGTCCAAATATTCCACCAGAGGTGTATACCAAAATCGTTGTATTGCAATCATAAAAACGAATAGGCTCCCTCGTTTGGCCCCTTTCCATATAGACGGATTTGCACTCTTTTGAGAGAGACAGTTTTACAGAATATGTCCTCAAAAGGGGTGCGCCACATTTCACTTTAAAAAATGCAAATGTTCCCTCATATTGGAGGGTGGTATCCCCTTCCTAACCCGCAAAATGTTTGAGTAATTACATTTGACGCATATAACTATTGTTTATTTTTTATATATCTAACAATACTTAACATTGATTATACTGATGAACATTTTCACATTATATTTTTTTTTTTGTTTCTCACATTTTCTCTCATTCCTCACAAGGCAATGGCTGAAGACTTACGTTTCAATTTGGATTTTCCTTCAGAAATCTAATTCAAAAGCCATACGATTCAGACCACAACAAAAAAGCACATTACCGAAAAGAAAATGAAAATCTATCTCATATGAACATGGGTGGCATTGATTAATTCACATTCATCAGTCAATATGTCTTGAATAAAAAGGCACAAAGTTAGAACTTGAAATATCATACCTCAAAATATGTGAAAATATTTTACACAGGAAATGCAACAAAAGAGAGAGAGAGAGAGAGAGAGAGAGAGAGAGAGAGAGAGAGAGAGAAGGGGGCAAAGCATACCAACACCACCGGGTATGTCATCCAATGGAGGACAGAGCTCATTAATCACTTCCATCCAATCTTCCCGGACCAAATCGCAAAGCTTCTTCGGAGTGCGAAAGGACTTGACCCTCAGGCCCTTGCCTTTGATACGGAGCTTGAGGGCACTAACTCGCTCCCCCGCCTCTCCATTCTCAGCATGATATATCTGTACGAGACCATAGGAAAAATAAGAAAGTGATTGGGGGTACAAGAAGAGGCACTTTAAAATACATCTCAGTACCTACCTAAGTTTGAAGGGGATATTGATTAAATTACTACAATGGCATAAGTCAGTTGTGTCACCAAAACTAAGAGTGTCTGATGTGTGTTTCCCCACTTGAGAATACTATAATAGTTAAATGATTAAAATCCATTCAGTCATTATTTTCAGATGCATTTACAGAGAACATACTGCCTCAGTTTTCAATCCTGTTTGAGTGTTAATTTGCAAAGTTGTCACGGCTCCTTTAAAGTGACATCATGACACTCGCAAGGGAAGCAGGGAAAGGATTACATGCTCTAAAAGGAAAGGTCCACTTTCATAGACATGTGGATTGAGTGAATGTGGCAATATTTAAGAAGAACACATCATGGAGGGTTTGAGAAAAATCGGACAATCCCTTAAAAGTCATATTTTTTTTAAGTTTCTGCTCAGTCACTGCTGGATGAGAAGACTATTACAGCTTGTGATGTCACACGTGTACAATGATACTTTTTTTTTTCTTCAAAAAAATTTAATTTTGTGAAATTCTCTATAGTTCCTTTTTCCTTTTCCGACAGAGCTTTGCATTTTTGAGAATTAAAATACAACGTTCTGATGCACACTTTTTGTGGAATATGTGGACAATCTTCAATCCCCAAAGTGTACCGAGTCTATATAGGACCAAGCAAGGGGAGGGTTGTAAGGGAGGGGGTATCCCGGATGGCTGATATAGCAAGGGGGTTGTGGAAGGAAGTGTCCACCAACCCCTCATACACTAGGGAGCTTTTGCCTTTTTACGACTTGAAATGAGAGCATCTTGCATATACACACTATAATTAATGAGGGTATATTGGAAAATTATTGTCAATCCAAAAAGTGTGCTAAATCTTTGGATGGGAACCGAGTGGGGGAATGGTAAATTGAAACGGATATCCCCTATACCATATGAGGGAACTTTTGAACTCAGAAGTGAAAGACCTGGTGCACAGTTTTTGTACTGAAATATTTGAAGATTTATCAATATCTCAAGTCTACTAAGTGTATGGAAGGGCATTTTACGGGGGAGGGTGTGGAAGGGGCCCCTCCCACGCGACGGAGATTTTTCATTTTCAGAATTGAAATTCCACGATCTGCTGCACACTATTTTTGTGTGTGTGTGTGTGTGTGTGTGTGAATATTTTGACAAATTATTCTTCATTAAAAATGCATGAACTTGTCCACATCTCGGGGAATCGGGGGGGGGGGGGGGGAGAGGAATAAAATGATACTGTTTGCCTCCTCCCAGGATCGAATTCAGCCCCTGACAACCTTGACAGGTCTTCGATCAGTTGCAAATGTCACATTTTATCCCTAATGTGTGACATGTTCGTGTACATACAAATGCTCGCGTTTGGTGCTAGAAAACAAAAACAAAAACCGCAGGGTCTGCCAAAATTTTCAGCATTAGTTTGAACACCTCTATTTATTTTTATTTTCATTTTCTTTTATCCTGAAAAGAAAAAGGGAAAATGCTAAAGGAAGAAAGAGGACGGAGGAAAGGGTGTCAGGTCCACTAATCTTGGTGATTTCTTCTTGTATCTCAAATTTATATAATCTTATACTTCGGAAAAAGGTTGACAGATAGCGGTTTCAAAATATACACGAAACTTTATTTCCCCTATTTTTTGATTTCCTAATGGGGGGGGGGGGGTGACAACTCCCCCCCCCCCCCCCCCCCCCTGGCTACACCGGTGCTCACGTAGGGTCTCTTCAAGCATGTCCAATTAAATTTTGTCAATGCTCAGTGATTATTCCATACTGTGAAAATTTATAAGGTGCAAACGTCTGCATTATTATTGCAAAGGCACATGCCAGCGCGTACGTGCATAGGACATGGGGGATTCGCGAGTACGAGCCCTCTGCCCTAGACTGTGTCTGTAATAACAACCATGATGAACACAAAGACAAAAAAAAAATAATAAAAGTCTAGGAACCATCTGCCAAGAAATCGGCAAAGACTGTAAGATAAGTCATATTCAATGTTGCTGAACTCTGTGTGTGTGTGTGTGTGTGTGTGTGTGTGTGTGTGTGTGTGTGTGTGTGGACTCGCATACAGAGCACAAGGCCTTACAATCATGACAATCTCGCCAGTTAAAGGGATTGTACAAGTATTGGTGGAGATGAGAGTTGGGCTTTTAATATTTTGTGAGATACCAAGAAACCACTTATGAAATAATACAGAGCATGGCATTTTAAGAGGAATTCAAAGTTTATTAGATAAAAATCGGTTTTCGAATTGCAGAGACATCCAAAAACAAAGTAAAACAAAGCGATTCTAATAAAAGGTGGGTCTTTTCTTGAATGCTCTTTTTTTATATACCAGCAATTTTAAAACCGATTTTCATCAAATTAACATTGAATCCCTCTTGAAATTACAAGCTCTTTCATATTTCATGAGAAGTTTCTCATTATCTCACCAAAAACACTATAAACCTAAAGTTGGGTCTCAACCAAAACTATCGCTCCCTTTAACCTTCTCTGCATTCACCGCATGTTGTCATTATAAAGGAATGTGGGCCTACTGTATCACAAAAAAAAAATAAGTAGTAATATCCAGGTATGATAGTGCAATGGCCACAGCCACGGCAGCTGAACATGTGCAAGTTTATTCACTCTTTACTATTTGCATAATAGACACAAGTTTTGACTGGGTTATTGCAACTCACTATGTCACATCCTCTGGAAATCTCTGCAGACAACCACAATCTTTTTCTGTTCAAGTAGATGGATAGCTGTCCAAAATACTGTGCATCTTTAAAATGAGTTCGATGGGAATTTTTCAGATTAAATCTGAGACTGTGGTATCTGCACCGAAGTGTGGTGTCATTGCGATTCATCGCCATGGAAACTGATTGTAAACAACCTCATCTGGGCTCCGTTTTATCAAAAGATATAATCGATTATAGATTTCTCTATCACACACGGTACCACAGACTTATGATAGAAGTCAACAATTTGTAATCAATAATAACTCATCATGAAACAGGGCCCTGCTCCCGGATCCTGCTGGTCTGAGTCTTCATGCGCGTACCTGGTTCCAACCAGGGTTCCCACCTCCCTGTTCCAACCCAGTCTACAAAGTAATTGTGAAACATTATCTTTTTTGTGTGTGTGTTGTTTTTTTTTTAGTGCTGCACACATGGGTGATTTTAATGGTTCCTGAGATCATAATGTTTATTTTCTCACCCATGACGACGCATATTTCCCCAGGGGTCTGGATGGGATGCTTATTACAAATGACAGGTGCATTATTTTATTAAACAATAGTTCCTCCAGATGCTTGAGGCAAATATCATTCGACCCCCTAATATACACTCACTAAATGTAATTCTATCGATTATTTGCATGACATGAATCTATTGCTTCAACAGTGATGTATGAAGTCATGTTACATAGTGTACATATATGAATTGAATCATGATTAGACCAGGCATATTGCACAATGGAATTCCCCTTCAAGGAACACTATATATGAACGTGATGTTTCATAGCAAAATCCATTATTATCTGGTAATCAGGGCATCCACTTCTAAGAAATGTTGCTATTTTGTACACTTTTACATTGATTGGATGTAATGCGCAAGTCAGCTTGCATGAGAGAGGCATCAGCCGTTTGCCCCAGAGTGCATCTCAAAAAAAGTAAAGCAAAATGTTTTAAAAACGCACACACACACACACACACACACACACACACACACACACACATACTGTCATCTACCAATGAATTCATCAATATTTCTGAACCACGGCTTTGCTGACAATCTCGACAACCTTCTCTGCATTCACTGATCAATCAAAAATCAATTTGATTCATTCCATTCCATTTATTGAGTTTCCACACAAATTATATAGTGTTGTATTTCCAACATTCATCCGTGAAAATGTAGAGTAACACATAAATTACAAGTTCAATATAAGAGACTATACATGACAGACAAACAATTGAAATCAATCTCAAGTACATTATATTCTCGATGGATAAATAGAATTGTGTGGGAACCGACTATAATGCGGTTGCTTGTGAGATTGGTCCCCAGAGAAAAAAAAATCAACCACAGGCAGTTACACACACACATACACAAACACGCACGCACACATGCACGCACACAGACACACACACACACACACTGCACGCTTACAAGAGTGTACCTGGACCAAGGAGATTTGACCTGGACACGTGCACGCACACACTAACACACATCAAAAAGAAGAGAATGAGAAGAAGGGAAAAGGAGAAAACACCGAAAGGACCGTCAATATTAGTATAGATAGTGCCTCTAGCTGCAAGAGGAAGAAAATAGGATAGAAAGGAATTGAAAATAAAACCACGTGAACCTGTTCTGCAATCATGCCGAAGAAACTATATCAATACTAGAATTTCAAATCATCTGCTAAATCATTTTATAGCATATTATAAGCACAGTATACTGCAAAAGAACTCTGTTTTTATGCTTATGTTTAATAAACAAAATCCGGGTGTTCGATGTATTTCACTATCTAAAGAAATCTCAGTTTGAGGTCATTGTAAATAAAGGTATTCTGCAGTATTCGAAATCTACTTTTCGGTAAATGGTACATACTCTGACGTCCCGGATGTCTATGTTTTTTTTTTTAATCAAATAAAAGCTCCAAAACACAATTCTAATTATTCAAATTATACAAAAACACTCCTAAATGCATTAGGTACAAATCATCTATTTTAGAAAAGTGGATAAGTATGTGCTTGTAAATCACATCCATTTTAAATGCATCTTAAAACTCTCTTTTGGGTAATTAATAACTTATCAACATTTTCTCATCTTAGCTGAACTTTCCTATATACGCTATGGTAAAATCATAGTTGAATATAATATCAAAAGTATTTTAATCGGAAAAAACTGCATTAATTGATAAACAACCCGATTATAATCAAATTATTCAAATAAATAACCTGAGTATGCAAATTCAAATAATCGTCAATGAAAAGCCCCAAGCGTTTTGTTGAATGTTTGAATGATTGATTAAAAACAATTTGTCCAGAATTTTTTTTTAGAATTACTTCATAACAAAATTATTTTTTTTGTTGTTGTTGTATACTCAACGATAATTTGTTCGCTTGAATCCAATTGCTTTAAAAAGAAGTAATTCATTGTTAACAGTATCACAAAGTATTTTGGGGTCTTTATGAGAAAACAAAACTGTCGAATCATCAGCAAATGAAATAAAGTCAAAAGTTTGGAAAATGTGTTTTAGCATTAATTTGAGACAATGTTTTTACGAAAACCAAATTGCGTTTAAAGAAACATTTTTTGTTTTTAATAAGATTTATTGTTCTTTTATAAATGATAGTTTCAGTATTTTAGAAAAATTAACGATGTGAGTATCGAAAGATACAGGCCTATAACTTTAATCTATGAGGGTACAATACCACTATCTAATGACATATTAAAAATATACACCATTGCAACATTCACAAACTTTTTGAAGATGTTGATTGCAGTGTAGTGCAATGGCCTCAGGTAAGAGGAAGTTGAACATACATGTGAAAGTTAGTTCACTCCATGCCATTGTATGCATGACCGGATTATTCAGCAAACAATATATTCCATCCCCGTCCCCGGAATTTCTTGAGGATACACAAACTTTTTTGTTCAAATAGACAGATATCCGTCAAAAGCACATGGCTGCTTTAGAATTAGTTCCATGGGGATTTTCTTAGATGTGAGACTGGAAGATCTACACCAAAGAATCTTACTATATAGAGAGTACAAGGTAAAGCCAGACTGACACTTGCACGACTTTTGGCCACGATTTTGTCGTGGCAAGTCGTGACCAAAATTTTGAACATTTCAAAATTGTCGTCCCGACATGGCACGTAGGTCACGACGGGTCTACGCACACTTCACGCCAGTTTACGACTAGTTTGCGCACTGGCACGACTCGAGTCGTGCCAATGCGTGCCACAGAATCGTGCAAGTGTCAGAGTGCATCGTCATGGAAGCAGACTCTATAAACAACCTCACTAGACGTAATGCGCTCACCGGTTCTTATCCAAGCTATAACAAAACACTACCGGTATTTTATTTTTTCTAAAGCGACTCACATAATGTATCCTTGTCATGACGGTCCCCAAAGTCCATTATTTTCGTGTATTTACTCACCAAGGGCGCCGGAAACGGGGGGGAAGGGGGGGGGGGGGGGGCAGGGGTGGCACTTGCATCCCCCCTAACCAAATGTTGGGGGGGGGGGGGGGGGCAAAACGAGTTTTTACCCCCTTCCCCCCCCCCCCCCAAAAAAAAAAAAGTGCCCCCTGTAACAAACAAGCAATCACTAGATTTAAAGACCAAAATGAACAATAAAGGCATATTTCTTGTCTAAATGTTGTAATTACATAACTGAAAATGCAAAAATTTTCGCTCTTAACGGGGCGAAAATCATAATACACTAACAACAGACATTATTGTATCTATACACTAATAGGAACTTATGAGTAATGTAGATGGTAGCCTCGTGTCCTCGAGTGTGCCCGCTGAAACATACCTTTAGTACACCTTACATTTTCAATTTTCTTCTTTGTTTTCTAGCAGTATAAGAATATTTTGCATTGTTCGAACGATGCGATCACGTTTAAGCTTTTAATGAGTACATTTCAGATAAATTGCAAAGTGTCGAGGATCTCGCACCATCACATTATTAATGTACTCTCGTATGTTATGATCATAGTCCTTCCAACTGATTTTTTAATATGTTAATTCCCTAGAAATTTACTTTAAATCCTCTATAAACGCGTCTTTTATACTCAGTTTTTACAAAAAGTCCCTACCGTGGGAGGGGGTATCCCCCTCCCCCCCCCCCCCCCGCTCGGTCGCTTCGCTCCCTCGCCGAGGATCTCACACCATCACATTATTATGTACTCCCGTATAATCATAGTCCTTCGCACTGATTATTTTTCACAATGTTTAATTCCTTAGAAATTTGCTTTTATGGTCTATAAACGCGACTTTTGTACCCTGTTTTACAAAAGCTCCCTACGCTCGCTCGCTTTGCTCCCGCGCCGAGGATCTCACGTCGTCACATAAAATTGGTGCCCCCGTTGAGATTTTGCCCCCCCCCCCAAAAAAAAAACAAACAAACAAACAAACAAACAAACAGAAGTGTTCCGGCGCGCTTGTTACTCACCCACTACATATTAATACGCACATTTCCCAGGGATTGGGGTGTATCTTACAATATTGACAGGTACATTATTGTATGAAACAATAGTTTCTGTAGCAACTTGAGGCAATTATTGTAATTCTGTCTATTATAATGTATTGCTTCAGCAGCGACGTATGGGGTCATGGGAGTGAATAAACTGAATACAAGTATAAGCAGACCATATTGCGCAATGGAACTCCCCAGGGGAACTTCCCTGGAAGGAACATAGTACTATATTACTATGTAAAAACTTGATGTTTCACAGCAAAATCATTCCGCACCTGGCAATCAGGGCGTCTTCTTAGATAATATTGCCATTTTTTGTAAGCTTTTACATTGATTGAACATAATTGTACATTGTACATTGTAAGAGCGTCAGCTATGATAGATGGAAGATTTTCAGTGATATTTCAAAATGTGTTAAATACAACATGACGCAAATCAGTCATTACTGACATGGTATGGCAATGGTTAAGCGTCATGTATTAAAACAGCCACTCCCATGGTAGTAAGCTATTGATTCAATTTCATTTTATAGGAACACAACTTCGCACTTTGAACGTTCGAATTTAATCAACATACACAATGTCATCTTCTACACTGTAATATTGGTTGGTACAATTTCTTTTTCATTTCAAAGTCTCATTTGATCACCTTAATTGTAATGTGTGTATTTCTTTCCTGTCTACCTTTCTTTCACTTTCAATTCATCCCTAACAGTATGGATGTAACATTTAGGAAATAGCCATATTCCGAAATCGCATTTCAAGGTATATTAATTTTGCACACTCAAACAGCTGAGTAACTACAAAGAATAAAAGCATAAAAGCCTGTACTCCATATCCTGATGAGAAAATGGTCTTGTCCTCTGTGTACAAGGAAATATTCGTACTATAGAATGAAAAGGTGAATTACTTTTATCAACAATGTACATACGAAGTAAAATTGGGCTCAGTATTGAACCCTGCGGTATGCGGGAAGATACTGGGAGAAAATCACTTTTCATTCCTCTGTACGACACACACTGCTTTTTTCCTAAGATTTATGCCGTGAACTCTGTACAATCAACACTAAAAAGAAAACGTCCCTTTCTTGAAGAGAAGATCATGAGGATGATATTGAACGCCTTTCTCAAATCTAAGAAGACAGCACCAGTACATCAACCATTGTCATGGTTACCGTACATCATCTTAAAAACCTCTGCTAAACATGCTGAGGTGGAACGCTACTCCTGAAACCAGACTGTTGTGATCACTTAACAATTATTTGTTAAAGCGGGGTTCCCATTATCGTGCGATCTATTACGAACGCCACGATTGGACAATCATAACTGATCGTGGAAGATTCGTTGAACTCGTTTGGAATTTCACGTTTGGATACGAGGTTATGCGAGTCAATACGTGTTGCTTCGCTTAGATGCGATATGGTCACGATTGGTCGATTTCAAGCAATACGATCTGTCACGATCTGGTCTCCTGTTCAAATACGATCCGATAGGACTGTCCCGATTGAGTCCATGATTGGTTCCGATCTACTACGATCATTACGATCGGGATCCCCGATTTGGTGCGTGTAGATACGTTCTGATACGTTCCAATATGAATACCGCGAACCAATGAGGGCTGTTGAGATAAGATACGATATCTTTCACGATCGGGATCAAAAGCGACCCTCATTTAAGGTGCGATTGGACCCGAACCGGAAATTACAGTCCGGCTGACAATGGATTTCATCGTTTCCTTAACTTCTGCAGAGTGATTAGGCCCACTGATTATGCCTACTATCCACATCCATTGATGATGGCAAGGGTTGCAGGTTGAAAATGATGACAACATGTGACCTTTGCAGTATTGAGAATGACAATTACGTTATCATCAGAGAGAAAGCATCACCTATAGGCCAGTCAAAACCTCAGATAGTCCCTCCAGTAATTCATCCTAAAGAAAAAAATTATTGAATCGACCTGCTCACTCTTCCCCTCCACCTCCCCCCTCCCCCCCCCAAAAAAAAAAAATACCCGAATCCACAAGATCAGATCATTCCCCCCTCCTTCCTCAGAAAAAAAAAAAGATCAAGACGAAATGTTTTCACCTTCCTCTGAATATTGTCATGTGTTATATACGCTAAATATAAGAAATTTGGCTGAACTGATAGTATTACTAACTTGTGTGTTTGATTTCATATTCGCATCATATGCAATTTTATTTCAAAATGTCGTTATCTCATGGGGTATTGAAAGTTTGGTTGGTTTGGTTTGGTTTGTTGTTTTTATACTTAACAGTGTTTAACAAAACCGATATACACACACAACAGAAAGGTAACTCCCCTATAATAATTTAAAAAAGCAAAATTATTTCTCAGGGGTATTGCTACACTTATTGACTAACTTCTTTGAGAGAAATAATGACAGTGATCTTTATAGTCATGCACGAGTGACCTAACATCCACGACAATGGTCACTTTTCAAAAGTCACAAAAGTAACTTTGTGGGGTATATGAAACACTCTACTTCTGGTGGATGTTTCAGTGATGTCGTTATTCTATATTTCATTGTGCCAGCCCTCCCTTATTCAACCTCGCGGAATACAAAATGTATACGATTTGCAGGTAAAATAAGGGCAAAATAAATGTGAAAAAAGAAATTAGCACAAGGAAAGTGAAAAAGTCGATCCCGATTAACACGATTAAGAAGCACGATAAGTTAAGATTTGCTGCGTTTTGATACAATCCAAGACAATCTGATGCGATGATCACGATCAAAAATGAATCGTGTTAATCGTAGAAAATTTTTGAACCGTCCAAAAATTTTCTACGATTAACGCGATTGCTACGATTGACCTCAAGATCTGACACAATCTGATACGATCTTATAAGATCACCACGATTGCTTCACGATAAAGACCACGATTTCAATCGTGGCACCAATCGTGATAGTGGGAACCCCGCTTAAGGTACCTCGTCAATTGAGAATGGACTTCTCTTTCTATCACTTTGGAAATAATTGATGAAAGGAAGATAGGACGAAAGTTGATTAGTTCATGACCAGTTTTTGTTAGGGAAACAGGGACTACTCTATAAAGTCATCAGGGAGATGCCCAGGTTGGATTAAGAGTCTGGTATACGCACACAACAGGAGTGGCAACCAATCGAGCTATTAGCTTCAACAGTCGAGGATGGAGGTCACCAAGCCCTACATATTTCAAACAATGTAGGTTAAGCAGTTATTTTTGTAAAAAGTCAAAGGTGGCCTTTTCAAATACAAAACTTGATTGCACTTTACTAAGTCATTATTGGTTGCATTTTCGCTATTGTGTTTCATTTCAACGGAGTCTTTTGTTCCATGAATTGATTCAAAAACTTTAATAAACATTACGCTAAACTCCGTTGCTATTTTAAAGGATCACATACAATTCAACATCAATTATCAAAATTAATATGTAAGTTGTTTTCGTACGTAATTTGCAGATGGTCACGAGTTGCGCGCGTCATAGCATGGGTACATGAACTTGTAGGCCCATATTACTAGTATTCGACGTTGTCCACGTCTAGACCATGCCTTATGTCGAGCGAAGCGAACGAGCGCTTGAGAAAATTATGTATAGGATATTTTAGGATATATATATATATATATATATATATATATATATATATATATCCTAAAAGATGTATACTGTTCAGCTTTGTTAGCTTTCTGAAAGCGGGTGTAAGAACGTCATGCAATATGCCAAAATTGATACAATCACATTTCTGCTTCTTCCGGTTTTTTCCCCAAATTTCGGAGGGGGATGACTGTACAGGCCATCCCCCTCCTCTTCCTGGATTTACGCCCATGCTAGCATGACCCCGTCTTGTGTCTATATTGTGTGGTCCTTTACTGAGCTTGCAGTTCCGAGGTTCCATAGGAGTTTCGCTCTTGACTTGGTTAGGCTTACATTGATGTATACATGTCTATAGTCGATGACGATATTGGATTCTGCGACGTCGATGATTACAATGAATATCGTATAGTTTCCTGTGAGCGGCGTGGATGCGTTAGCGGATCCAATTTAGCTTGTTAACTTCATGATGATGGTCCGATCGCGTTTTCGTTGACCGTATTGGGTGGAGTGATGGCAAGTCGATGGCTGCGATCGATGCCGGGGAT